>CAIGQW010055024.1:11858021-11895600 GCA_903798125.1 Danio choprae | reverse complement strand
GTGGTGCGTGTGTGTGTGTGTTTTTGTGTGGGTGTGTGCAATTGAGTTATGGTGAGTGTGTGTGTGTCTGTGTGCAGTCGGGGTCTCGGCCCAGTTTGAGACAGCTGTAAGGGTTGTGGATTGTGAAGGTTATGATCACAGTGCTCTCATAAGGGCTTTATTTCAGCTCTGTCCAGCCCCCCTCAGCCGACGGACAGGTGGGCCTTGGGTTTAGTTTCAGAACTTATCCCCTCCCCCTTTCCTCTTTTTTTGTTTCTTTTCTTTTTTGTTTCTTTTCTTTTCATAAATCCGCCAGTGCAGAGGCCGATGGTAGTGATTGCCGGGGTGGCCTGGTCAACCGAGACCCTGCTGTGATGGGTAGTAGGTGGGCCGGCATGTCAATCATTTGACATTTCCTCTGGGTTAAATCAACACGCTCGTCCTGTCACCATCACTGTTCTGCTGAAACACTGTACGGGACATTCATGATTTAAATAGTGCACCGTGTGTGTACACATGCCAGCGTTTGTTTGTGTGTGGAGACGCGTGTTTTCACTCGGGCCTCTGCATTTCATTTGCAGACTGTGTGTGTGTGTATGTGTGGAGGGTAAGTCCTGGGTTTAGTGTCATTGATCTTCTCCCAGATTTCCCCTTGAGTGAAATTAAGGCAGGCGGACTTTTTAGGAAGGGTTTGTGTGTCCAATAAGACTGTACAATAATTTTTTTATAATTTTTTTTCAATGTGATGTCTTTGAGTGTGTGTTATATTTTTAGTCTTTTGTCTTTGGTGTGAGAGTAGACAGAAAAACAACGGGAGAAAAGGAAGTAAACCAGATTAAGGACGGACCTCAAATGCTTTCCATAATGCTATAAATCTTATATAAAGCTTGTTTTTATGTTGATGTTTGTCTTTTGTCCCAATAAAAACAAGACAACCAAAACTGAACTTTTATGTTTTAGGCACATTGATCACTGATAAATTATGCCTTTTAATTTTAATGTCAGTATTGTTAATATTATGCAAAAATGAATGATGCTTTGTAACAATTTGGTATTTAATGTTTTGTGATTCATGACAACATGTTTTTCTGTTTATATATACTTATATAATTGCATTTATGGGACCATGAGTTAAACTCTGCAAAAATATATCTCTGCAATGGCTTTTTTGACATTTTCTAGAAGTTTATAACAACATAGTGTCTCGATTGTTCATTTTTACACACACATATATATATATATATATATATATATATATATTATTTATATTATTAAATTTTTTTTTTTGCATATATTTTATACAATACCTTCCAGAACTTTGGGATCAGTAAGATGTTCTTTTTCTAAAAAATAATGACTGAATGAGTAATAATAACAGTAGTAGTGGTAGTAGTAGTAGTAGTAGTAGTAGTAGTAGTAGTAGTAGTAATAATAATAATAATAATAATAATAATAATTTTTCCCAGTGATGGGTTGCAGCTGGAAGGGCATCCCGCTGCATAAAACATATGCTGGATAAGTTGGCGGTTCATTCCACTGTGGCGACCCCAGATTAATAAAGGGACTAAGCCGAAAAGAAAAAGAATGAATGAATTATTATTATTATTATTATTATTATTATTATTATTATTATTATTATTGTTGTTGTTGTTGTTATAACAAAACATTGTTATGATTTCAGATTTATGAATTCAGTTTTTAATATTGTTTTTATTCCTCTACTAGTAACTATTAACTACAAATAATATTCTAGCTGGTTTTTAGCTTTCTCTTTTTTTAATAAATGTGAGAGAAATTCAATGAGTTACTCTGCCATTCTCTAATGGAAATAAGATGTCTTTAATATGCAAGAGCAGAGCACAGCAGTCCTTAATGAAAAGCTTGTCAACCATCAGGTCACAGGATGTTGTTAAATGTCAGCCGTGGTATATGTGACTTCAAGAGGATCCTAATTTAATTTTAAAACCCTCTACGCTGAAGTGCCTCCATTGTTAAAAAAAAGAAAAGAAATCAGTGTTGTACGACTAAGCGAGAAGTTTCACACCCTTTTATTAATATTTCTGCATTGAAATTAAGTTTGCAGAATTCTTTTGCTTGCTTTTTCATAAGTTTTTTTTCACTCTCGCAATGAAAGTAGAGCCCTGGTGGTCTTGCCAATGACATTGCTTGTCATCTCTCAAGTAATTAGTCTCTGAGGTGTGTTGAAAACTGTTAAACCAAATGGCCTTGGAGCAAAAATAATCAAACTAGGAAGTTCTCGGAGCTGATACAGTTCTACTTTCTTCCAATTCTTAAAAAACACATTCATGTGCTGGCGCATATGTCTCTTGCTAAGTTTGTGTGTATGCATGCAAAGTTTCCTCCGCGTCATTCATGTGCATCCCACTTTGGGATGTAGAAGATTTGAGATGTACAATCTTGATGATTAAAGCCTTGTGATTTATTTTCCATCAATTGACAACAGGCAGGGTTCAAGCATTAATCTGTTCTCTCATTCTCCTTATTGTGCTGGCGCAGCGCTGGGTTTGACATTTCAGCGCTGAATGCTTAAATGTGTTTCTCATTGGAGCGGGACTCTGAGCCACACAGAGTTTCACGCATGCTTCCCTTTGAAATTGGGAGCACGTCTGCGCAAAAAAACACAAACAAATGTTCGCCACCAAGCACGTTCAAGTTGTTGCCGACAAACCGCCGATGCACATGACGTGCATAAATATCTCGCGCGCGACATGTTTTTGGAATTAAAATATTAGAATGCATCTCAGAAAAAGATCTACTCATAAATGTGGATCATTTTTTTTGGCATCGCCCTCTGAAAAGCAACATCTAGCGCACCATTGCCTGTTGTAGATGTGAATACTGAAATGTGTTAGCAGTAAAACGTTGCTTCCAGAAGAACACATGGAAGTAGCACAGAAAAAGTTACAGCCTAAGAAAAGCTAACAGGCTCGGTAACCAGTTTTTGGCACAACATATGCTAGGGTTTGGTTTCTCAGCTTTCCTTCTTGAGGCCTTTAAAACTTTTTCTCTCTTGGTTTTACTAGCTCTCTGTTTTCCCTCTGCTATGTAAAATGTTTCATTAGTACCTCGCAGATTCAAAGAGGGCGCAGATTTAGACCAGTCGTCGCTGTAGTTGTGAAGCAGCGCTGCTAATCCCTTTCACAAACACACATTAGAGATCACCGCACACTTTGAATCTGATATTTACAGCCATTTTGGTTCTCTTTTTTCAGTCAAAAGGAAAAAAAAACAGCCTTCTCTGGTATTATTTTGACTCTCGGCTTGAATCACAAAACAAAAGTATAAGAAGGCAGACAAAATGAAAAGGCTTTCCTGGTATCAATCATGATTGTTTTGAACAACATCTGCTGGTAGCACAACCTGCTAATTTGTCACAGGTTGAAGCAGAGAATGTTAAAGACATGCTAGCATTAGACGACTGGGTCTGTGCATTGACTGCTTTGCTACACCCCTTTCCTGCCTGTTATATAGCCCACTGCTAACCTGCACACTTAACCCCACTAACACTTTTTCACGACCCCCTAGGCCACAGACCTGAAGCGTTTGTGTCAAGTCAGATTAAGTTAACATTTTGTCAGCTCTATAGCCTAAACAGAGGTTATGAACACTATACCGCTTGTTCCACGCAAAGATTCCAAACTTGCAACTTGATAAGTTGGATATGGTCAGCAGTAAGGTCAACAGTAATGCCCATGTAATGTTTAGAAATGTGATCTAAAGTAAAGCTTATAAAGAATATCTTGCTATTTTTGGTAGACAGCGGAGATCAATATTAGAGAATAGCTCACTACTTTTACTCATCCTCATTTCGTTTCAAACCCCGGAAACCTTTGTTTGTTTTGGGAACACAAATTAAGATATTTTAGATGAAATTAAAATTTTCTATTGACAGCAATGTTCAGATTCTTTTAAAATGCAGAAAAACACCCAAAACATCCTCAAACAGACCATATGCCTCCAGTTGTGCAATTTGAATATTATGAAGCTGCAAGAACACCTTTGTGTGCACATAAAACAAAATAACTTTAACTTTATTTTTTGTTATTTCAGACTTTGAAATGATAAAGGATAAAAATGATTTAAATATGGACAAACCCAAACACTTGGTTACATTTGTAACTGAAATATTTAACCCAACGACTGGGTTTAAAACGGCAAAATTACTACAATTATCATTATAATTGATTATTTTATTTATTTTTTTTTATTTTTGCCCTGCAAATTCAACATAGTCTCATTGCAATTTGTAACTTTCTTTGATTTAGTGGCTAATTCATATGAATTTGTACAATCTCATGAATTTGTGCGTTTTAGTACGATTTGCTCATCCCCCCCATTGATGGTTGGATTAAGGGTTGAGGTTTGGGGCATGCGTCCTTTTGAAACTTGTATGTTTTGACACTTTTCTGACAATATGTAAAATAGTTGTGCTTTCTTGTGAGATCGGGCTGTGCAAATCAAACACACAACTTTGATCACAAGCTTTTGACAGTTATTAATCCACTCTTGCAAAAGAGAATCCTAATTTATCTTGTTATATCACTTGTTGCAATTGTTGACTTGTGAAAAGTAGTATGTAGTCAAGGCAAAGATATCAAGAATTCTTCCTATTGATATGTTGTGCAATGTGTGACCAACTGTCACCAATTCATCATGTAGTGTGAACACATCAGCAGCCACACTCATTCATTCATTTATTTTCCTTCGGCTTAGTCCCTTATTTATCAGGGGTGAAGACAGTGGAATGAACTGCCAACTATTCTGGCATGTGTTTAACACAGCGGATGCCCTTCCAGCCACAACCCAGGACTGGAAAACACCCATACACTCTCACATTCACACAATTCACCTATAGCACATGTCTTTGGACTGTGAGGGAAACCGGAGCATCCGGGGGAAACCCACGCAAACACAGGGAGAACATGCAAACTCCACACAGAAATACCAACTGGCCCAGCCGTGGCTTGAACCAGTGACCTTCTTGCTGTGAGATGACAGTGCTAACCACTGAGCCACCATGCCGCCGCAGCTACACTCCATTTAGCGAATTGATGACTTTAAAAATTGTGCAGTATTTTCTTGCCATTAAATGTTCCCAGAAGAACATAAATTTTATACGTTTCAAAGAGTTTTCATTGCAATATCACTACAGCATGCATGCAGTGGCACACTATTTACCATCTCTGACTCATGCCAGTGTTGAGCATGTGATTCCTGTCTGTCTAGCTGAATGTACTGGTAATGGCTGTACCATGTTTTAGATTAGCTATAACTTTCAGAACTGAATCTGTGTGTGGGATGGAACGAATTAAATGGTATTGGTAGGATGGCTTTACAAAGACAGCTTGACATGAACTATCACTGGAAAGATGGCTTTGTAAAAACTTCACTGGGCAGGTTTATAAGACAGTTTGGAAGCTCCAAGAAAGATTTTTTTGAATGTAAGAGGTCTTGATTGTTTGTACAGACACCAAGACAAAGTAATATCAAGAGACAGACAGACAAATGAACAACAGGGCGTTGTGGGGCTCTTTTTGAGGGAATGCACCGCAGAGAAACAATCCCCCCAAACCTCTATTAATCACCCACCCTTTTCGCCAATCCACTCCATCTAACTAGAGAAAGATGTGTGGCCCTTAAACCCAGGGTATTATTCAATGCACACCGTTGAAAGCACAGCCTTTCAAAAGTGTTCTCCATTTGATAATACTGTACATACACATTGGAAAAAAAAATGGTTCATTGGATTTACAATTTTTTTTAAGGTAAGTGGTTGCAAACAATTTATATGGGCTGAATTTAAGTTAATTTGAACATTACTAAATTTAATTTGCTTGTTTAAATTCAGCCCATATAAATTGTTTACAACCACTTACCTTAAAAAATGTAGTAAATCCAATGAATATTGTTTTTCAGTGCACTAGAAATATTCATCTCTGTCAAGTTTCTGCAATTTTTTCTTCAAAAGTTATGGCTGACAAAATACTTTATATTTGGTTAAAATTAAATTTTGATAACATTTAATCCCTTGTTATGTCCATTGTTTCTTTTTTGCCTGTGAAACAACAGTCTGGTTCAGTGTTTTACCTTGTGGACAAAGGAATGAAAAAAACACTTGAAAGTGTATATGCTAGTATATTGCTAGAGCTGTGTGCCTTTAGTAGCCTTTTTGTGTGACCAGTATCCATGCCAGATACTCCCATTTGAATCCCGCCTGGGGATGTGTGAAAAAACCCAGTGGAGTTATATTAGTGCCGTGACCCGGATAGTCAGGTGAGTGTAACCAAGGCGCATCATACATGCATCGTAGCGTATTTAAGCCAGTTGGTGCCAAAAGACTTCAAATGTAATTGTGTCAACACATACAATTTGACACTGCTAATGCTAACATAACTTTATCACATATGAAATTTGTTTGTTGAATATGGCAGTGCTATTGACTGTTATGCTTGCTGATGTATTTACATGGTCAAATAGTCTTGGCATAATTAAATTATCCTAATGTATGCGTTTTATCTGAAGTAAACTTTGAATCCATTAAATGGATAGTTCACACATAAATGAATTCATTATTTACTTAAAGAATGTTGGCAATTAAGTAGCTAATTATGGCCATTGATTTCTAATGTATTTTTTTTTAAATGAAAGTCAATAGGTAACATCAACTGTCTAGTTACCAACATGCTTTAAAATATCTTTGTATGTTTGTGTGTGTTACAAAAAAAAGAGGGAAACAAACTGATATAGAACAGCTTGAGAGTATATTCTGTGTAAACTAACCTTTTATCCTTCTAGTGTTAACTTTAAACTTGCTTTGTCCAGTCTGGACAATCAAACAACAAGATAAAAGTAAAGGTAAATTAGAGGCAAATTCGCAATTATTTGCAACCAATGGCATCAAAGCTTTCCAGTCAGGCTGATGAAAACAGAATAATGTGCTACTTTTTTTCTGGATATTGAAGAGGCTTCTCAGATGGAGGATGGTAATGGGGGACAGGCTGTGGAGTAAATTGAATTAGGCAGGGTGAGATGACTTGTAGTAAGAAATGAAATGTCATCCTCGCAGAGGCTGGAAATGTAAAACATGTGAATGTTAAACAGTGCGGTTCTAGCGTCACCCCTCTTTTTTCCCCTCTTCTTTTTTTTCCACCATCTTCAAAACGCTGACTCCACTCACACTTTCAAGTGTGCCTTGCATAAATCACAGCCTGCGGAGGGAGATGATTCCACTCCATCCAAAACGCACACACTCACAAACATTCTGACTCACTTTTGAATCTCTGTCTGAAATTATGCCGCTTCCACTTATAAACATAGTAGTGGTGTAATGGTTCATATTTCTCCCAATTCGCTGTGTATCAAGGTTTTGTGGTCACAGTTTCAGTTGGTACGTCGCTATTAGTGGGGCACCGATTTACGAAATTTAAAGCTGATACTGATATGAAGTATTTTTACACTGTGATCCAGAGGATACAAACCAACTGCTGATATTATTGTTCAGAATAGCCCATTTTAGCACACTTTTACAAGCATGAAGCCATATGCTTAACCAAAATGGACCATACTAAGATTACAGACAATTTAAGTTTTTTGTGAAATGTCAATGCCATTACAAAATGTTCTGAAACTACTAGTTTTTTAAAAAAGATAAATTAATACTACTTATCAACAAATGTGCATGAAATTTGTCAAAAGTGACAGTAAAAACATTTATAATGTTTTTTGAACCTTTAATTCCTCAAAATGTCCCAAAAAAATAGATCAGGTTTCCATCCTTAGCAGCAAAATAGTTTTTAACATTGATGCTTATAAAAATGTTTTAGTAACTTTTGTAGTTTTATTAATTTGAATGTTTCCTGTTTAATTTTAAAGTTGGCATTTTTTTGCAACTTTTTTATTATTTTGTTTTACTACTTTGTTTTATTCTCTCAAGTATTACTGTTTCCGTGTTTTCATTTTAAATGCAACCTTTGTTGACATGAGCCACTTCTTTGAAAAATATAAAATCTTACCAGTCACAAAACTTTGGAATGCACTACATGTGTATATATTGGAGTTTAACATTGAATCATATACAGTATATCAGCTTTAGTTTATATGCATTAGTAAGCTACAGATTTGTATTCGCCACTTAATGTGTGGTTTCTTTTTTCTTGTCAATGCATAATTTATCGATGTGGAAAATTACCAAAATGACTCTTACAACTGGACACTTAAGATTTCAGCCACATTTGATTTTTTTTAACTCTCCAAGTCATAGTTATGCATTCATACTGTATGGTTGCTGTTGAACAGTTGGGCTCCACCCATACACTCGGCAGTGTAAAAATGCATTTAGTAATGTCCCTGCTCACATGTATTCACACTCGCACACACCCTCGCTCCTTAATGCGCACATTAAACCACTGAATGAATACTGTGTGTGCATTATGGTGACAAAAAAGTCATCAATCAGCAATGGCTCATTTGGGAGGGACTATCAGCTTTTCAAACAAGCACTAACTGAAGAATGATCCCTTGTGTTGCAGGAAGCCTAGCGCCACAAGTCTTGTCTTTGGCAATCGTCCCGTTCGTTTAACGTCGTGGGTGTTTTTGCTCCTCTGGAATTGTGATGTGCATTGTTATCATTCTCACAACTGCACATGTAAACCTGTATGATCGTTAAATAGATAGTTCACCTAAAAATGAAAATTGATGTTAGCTTACACACCCATTCCAGGCATTGGTGATTTTTTTGTTTGGTTTTAGGTGAAACTATGGATCTTGGTGGTTCTTAAAATGCTAATTAATAGCTACTGGAACGTTGAGAATCAAAAACAGCAAGCAAACACATATACAGGCAAAACTAAACTAATATCTGTGTCTCCTGGCGATATATAGAGGTCTTCTCACAGTCTGCACAAGAAAATGAATATTGTTTACAAATGGTCTGCAATGTATGAGTATAAATACAGAGGCATGAGATGACATTGTTTAAATCAGGAATAATATACTTAAATAGTACACATAGGTTATGCATTAAAGGTAATTATGTTGAAAATAATGTTATATATTAAGTTGCCCATAGATAAAATAAATATCTATGTGAATAATAATAATATTCAACCAAAAAAAAGATTTTTAAAAGATTTCTTTACCAACATCAGTCCTGAAGATTTTAACCCTTTGAATTACCCTTTGAATTTACATAATGCCATTGTTGTGGATTTTGTAGATTATTAGTCTCGGATAAGTCCATAATCAGAGACAACATTTATTTAATGATCAATATTAAAGTAGTATTATTAATATTTTATTATTCATTTATTATTAATAATAATATATTTAGCTAACCACTCAGACACATACAAATTTCTCAGTATATACATAGAGAACAAATTACAGTATCCAAACACCCACATAATTATAATAACTTAGTTTTAATTAATTTGACTTGCAATGCTCAAAGCAGAATTTATTTAAAAAAAATATGTCAGATGAACCTTAAACCTTAAATTGAAAAGACAAATTTATTTTTAATCCTTGACAACCGAATAAGCTTATTAGCGAAAATTATTATTATTATTATTATTATTATTATTATTATTATTATTATTATTATTATTATTCTTATTTGTTTAAATTACATTGATGAAATAATTCACATATGCTCACTTACATCTGTATTAATTAAATCACCAGAAAATTTTGTGAACAATTATTTTTATTTACTGTCCCTTTAAAAGTATTTAATTTAATTCGGCTTTATTTCTATAGCGCTTTTGCAATGTAGATTGTGTCAAAGCAGCTTAACATAGAAGTTCTAGTTAATTGAAATTGAAACTGTGTCAGTCCAGTTTTCAGAGTTCAGTTTAGTTCAGTTCAGTGTAGTTTAATTTTCCATCGATGCGCAGCTCCACAAGTCCCTCGGGACAAACCAACAAAAATCAACATCAGAATTAAACTTCAGTGTTGCATCTTTTCGTTTTGGCTCAACTTGTTTTTCCTGGTACCTATTTTACGTAACGCTTCCTTCTGACTCACTTCTGAATTGTCACGTTACCATGGGTCTCAAACAACACACCATTACACTGACTGCTTTCTGTGAACTAAATACACACGGCTAACTGCTATCACCCCCTCTCTCTAATGGAGGCAGTAAAAAGTAAAAATGATTAGCTCTGGGATCCAAGCGCACAGACAGGGTGAATAATCCCTCAGTAAATGTGAAATCTTTGTTATGCTTCAAGGCGGAGTGTTGAGCAGCCCGAGAGTCGGATCAGGTTTCTCTGAGGCGTGAGGAAGGCCGGATTCAATCAAAAAGTTGGAAACGCTCAACCCAGACCACAATCTTTAACACACAGCACATTATTTTTAATGCGTATAACTTTCATTTGATCATGTCGGTCAGCTCAACTGGGAAGTTTGCGTAAACTTCAGCTTCAAAACATAAGCACATCGTCGTTCAAAACAAGGATTGTCATTGAGGGCACTGGCTCAGCCACACACTAATCTGACTCGCCACAGGATTGTCCAGTCCACATCACACTGGTCTACGCAACTACATCCTCTGTCAGCAAACGAGAGCCCTGTGATTTGTGTTTCCACAGTGAACAATCAGTCCAATTCATTTACCTCAAAACTGCTTTGGCAGTTCGATTTCGGTAGCAAACATTGACATCATGTTTGTTAGCTTATTGTTTAGCAAGAGCTGACATTTTGAAACCATGTTACATCTATACATTTTCTGTTGTATATAATTTTTTATCAATCTGTACGTTCATTAATTCATTTATTCATTCATTCTTTCATTCATTCATTCATGCATCATGTTTAATGCATTTATTTATTTGTATCGTTTTCTTTGTATTATTTGTTAAAGTTTATCAACTTGGCCAGCATGGTGGCTCAGGGGTTAGCACTGTCGCCTCACAGCAAGAAGGTCGCTGATTTGCGTCCCAGCTAGGCCAGATGGCATTTCGGTGTGGAGTTTGCATGTTCTCCCGGTGTTGGCGTGGCTTTCCTCCGGGTGCTCTGGTTTCCCCCACAGTCCAAAGATATGCGCTATAAGTGAATTGAATAAACTAATTAGGCCGTAGTGTATGAGTGAGTGTGGGAATGCAAGAGTGTATGGGTGTTTTCCAGTTCTGGGTTGTGGCTGGAAGGGCATCCGCTGCGTAAAACACGCCGTAATAGTTGGCGGTTCATTCCGGTGTGTCGACCTATGATAAATCAGAGACTAAGCTGAAGGAAAATGAATGAATGAGTTTATTAACTTGAAATAATGAAATAAGTCTATTTTTAATCTTTTTCTTGTGTGTGTTTACTAAGTTAAATAAACATTTGCATGAAACATTTTCTATTTTTGTAATTTCAGTTATAAAAAATGCATTTTGTATCTGTATCTGTGTTCTGGTCAACTCTGTTATGTGGGTTATAAAAAAGGCATGCCAATCTTTAAAGCACTGATA
This sequence comes from Danio choprae, assembly GCA_903798125.1. NCBI lineage: Eukaryota > Metazoa > Chordata > Actinopteri > Cypriniformes > Danionidae > Danio > Danio choprae. The sequence goes on along the minus strand of CAIGQW010055024.1, from coordinate 11,884,150 downwards.
GAAAAAGGAAAACATTTTCTCATTCACTTTTTAAAAACAATAATATGATAAAAATGCACAAACTTATGTTTTAGACATGCCATGTGGTATGTGGTTTGAGGATAGCATATTGAGCTAAAGCACAAAATGGTGGAAAATGTCAACTCGGTTAGTTGTTTGAAAAGTTTAACAACAAGTTAAACAACAATTAGCCACAGAATCAGATGTTCCCTTTCACATTTAAGCATTTTGCGTTTTTACATTAATACATTTTAGTTTACTGTAAAGGATACATTTATACATCCAGTTTAAGGACAATTTAAATGTGCCCGCAGTTCTGGAATGGGTCTTGTACAATATATTTAGTAATTATGCTTTTTTGGTGTTATTGTTGTTAAAACTTGGCATTACATTTTACAAATGGAGCCAGCCAGCATGTGAGTTTGCTAAAACAGTGACTAAATAGCTATTTGAGTATTGGCTAACATCATCCAATAGTCTGCTCGGCCAACGGGATGTCAGCAGAAAAGGGAAAGTTGTTTTAGAGGGAGAGCATGTTACATTTTAATGAAATATTGTTAAGATGGAGATTTTTCTTCATCTTTGGAATAACACGGGCTGATAAATCGTTCACAATAAGTCCAGGAACATGCATTAAGAAAATAGATAGGGTCAATTTCGATTTCATGTTGACTCAAGAAATATCGTCCTCCAGAACTTTTTATATCTCCTCAGCTTCTCAGTTATTCTCTGTTTGATGCGAGGGCACACACACACACACATACACACACACACTCTCCCTCTGTGTTTCATATGTGTGCACACATTGACACAGTGTGTTACACATGCATGCAGGTGATGATATGCTTGAGAGTTGGAGATCCATCATTGTCGCTGGGTGATGTTCTGGTGCTCATACACACACACATTTACACCCCTCCGGCTCGTGTCTAGCCGAACATCCATTCTGAGCACAGAGGGAGAGCACATAGAGACTGACATGATCATCTGTCCCCACAGCGGGGAGATTTAGACAGTGTGCACACATTTACAGAACAAACTCCCATACACGCATACATGTTCCTAATCGCTTACATGCACCATAAAAAACATCTTGTCAATTCGGATGAAAAACCAATACCACCCCTGCAAACCTCATCCAGAGAAGTTTGAGTCGTTCCAAAGCCTGCCGTAGAAGGCAGCCATGATTTTCTTTCCATTGCATGAGCAAAAAAAAAAAAAATCTTCCCACCCAACGGGAGCAGGAGGGCTTTTTCATTTAACCAATGAAGGGGAAGACTGTGGCTTTCAAAGCAAACCATTTTGATAGTTAACACGAAGCCACTTTAAAGCACAGCTGCGCCACTGACGTGAATAATACTATTTAATTTGTCTAATCTTAGCCCAAATGCTGGGTGGTTGCGAGGGGGTGCGTGTGTTTGAATGTGTGTGTGTTTGTTACCATGTCTTCCATTCATCTGTTTGGCATTTGCGTTTTGTAGCCAAAATTGCGTCGTAGTCACATCTGCAACCTAATAGCACCACTTTCATACTGATAATATACATGTATCATATTGAATGCATGTCAAAACTCGGTAACACTTTATTTTGATGGTCCCCTTTAGACATTCTGATGACTATAAGTAACTTTGCAATGTCAAGTTTCAGTCATTGGGGTATTAGTAGTTTGTCTGCTTAAAATGACATTGTGCTCTTAATTTACTCACTCTCTGCCTGCCAAGATGTAGGTGACTTTTTTTTTCTTCTGTAAAGCATTAAAGAATGTTTTTTAACTTTTGAAAACGTTAACTTTAGCTGTCAATTTACAGGGGGGTGGCATGGTGGCTCGAAGGCACAGCAAGAAGGTCGCTGGTTCGAGTCTCCGCTGGGCCAGTTGGCATTTCTGTGTGGAGTTTGCATGTTCTTCCCGTGTTCACGTTGGTTTTCTTCTGGGTGCTCCAGTTTCCCCCACAGTCCAAAGACATGCGCTATAAGTTAATTAAATGAACTAAATTGGCCGTAGTGTACAAGTGTGTGTGTGAATGAGTGTGCATGGGTGTTTCGCAGTACTCAGTTGCAGCTGGAAGAGCATCCGCTGTGTAAAACATATTCCGCAATAGTTGGCGGTTCATTCCGCTGTGGCGAACCTTGATATATAAGGGACTAAGCCCAAAGAAAATAAAGGAATGAATGAATTTAAATTTACAGCAAATGTTCTTTTTTTTTCTTCTTTTTTTGGTGGACTCTCCATTAAAATCATTTGCTCAAACTGAACCTTTCCAAGTTCCAAAAGATAACAAAATATGCTTTATTTTCTTTTGTTATTATTATTAACATATCGGGAGAGTTTTATGCTTTCGCAGCTTTTAGAGAGTTAAAATCCTGTAATTTTCTAAAATATTTTGTAGTTTTGATCAGGACGCAGTGCCTCACTGGTTAGCACTGTCGCCTCACAGCAAGAAGGTCGCTGGTTTGGGACCCAGCTGGGCCAGTTGGCGTTTCTTTGTGGAGTTTCCATTTTTTCCCCATGTTGGGTTTCCTGCAGGTGCTCCAGTTTCCCCCACAGTCCAAAGACATGCGCTGTAGATGATTGAATAAATTAAATTTGCCGTAGTGTATGTGCATAAATGAGTGTGTATGGGTGTTTCCCAGTACTGGGTTGCAGCTGAAAGGGCATCCACTGTGTAAAACATATGCTGGATAAGTTGGCGGTTCATTACGCTGTGGCGGATGTTTTAGCAATTCAGTGGATGTTTTCATCGCTAACATAACAAAAGGTAGTAAATTTGAACAATGTACAAGGGTTAAATAACATTGTAAGGACAATAATCCATTCTTCTAACCTTAAACCCAACAGCTGGCTAATACTCTACTAAAAGTTAGTTCACATGACATTGCAAAGTTGCTTATAGTCAACAGAATGTCTAAAAGTTAGTTTGTGTGGTTGTTTGAATGTGCATGTGTGTGGTATCAGATTTTGTGGCACAGTGCAGTATGAAGTCTCCAAAAGCAGAAAGAGTGGTGTTGTTTTATGCCTCTCTGCTGTTTCATTTATGTCAGATCTGTTGTTCACATGCTGTGTTCGCTGACGGCAGAGAAGGGGGCTCGAGTAAGAGAGAGGCTTGTGGAGTTAAAAGGCCAAGTTTTGGCACACGCAGAGTCAAACTGATGGAGGAGATGATTTTTGGTTTCTTTTTCAAGGCCACTGTAATTTACTCGAGCTCTATAAATCTCTTTGAATAATAAAAGAGAGAAATGCTTACATATATGTATTTCGGAAACTATTTGCCAACGCCAGAGCCTGTAAAGTTTGGCTTCCCTATGCGTACTGCATTGATAGACACTTTGAAGGTTTCATTACTAATGCTTTTAGAACATTAACACAGCCTTTAACTGGTTCTAGAGCAATGACATGTTTGGGTAAAAGAGTGACGTATGGCATTTTCTGTTTCTCATTTGCTGTAGCCTTTTATTTTTTGTGTTTTATTCGGCTGAAGTACTTTTGATGCATTTCTCATGCATTTACAACATTTTTATGGCTTTTCTCTTTCCTTCTTTTACAAATTGTGGAAGTCTGTCCAATTTTTTTTTCTTTTTCCCCTTTCAGTTTCAATGGCCGCAGCCAGTTTGGCAGTACATTGACTGCACAGTTTATATTGCTTTTTGTTACCAACAAGCTGAAGAATCATGAAACCAAACGGGGGATGTTTTTAGATGCTCACTAGAAAGGGGGAATGTTTAGGGTGTTTTTGGAGATGATTTCTCATGCTGAGAGGTCAGCGAAGTTTTGACTGCTCTGCTCTGGATTTCATTAGTACAGGAAATGTCCCATGTAGACATGCTGGGCGTTTATGCCTGGAGAATGAACTCACATTCACTCTGTTAATCGCTCGAGGAGACTGTTTGAAAATGTTTGAGGAAAGAGAAGCAATAGCCGATGTTGTCAGAGCAGCAGGCCAGTGATGACTGAACTATATACACACCAACAGGTGTGCGCCAAAGATGAACTACTAAAAAAAACTATTATGAGTTGTCTGTCCATTTGTAACAAATTATTTCTGGCTAACAAACTATAGACGTTTGTGTGTGAAAGTTTAACAGGTGTAGTAACGAAATAATTCATAGAAGAATTATCTCTATTTAGTCACTCTTGCGTTGTTCCAGAATGACACAAAAGGGAGGAAAGACTGTGTTTGTCTGATTCTACTGAATGAATCAAAAATAAAGTGTCACATATGACTTATGAGCCATTTTCCAAGTAAAAGTTCAATTTGTGTAAGAGAACTAACAATAAAAAAGTCATTCATCATTTACACACACTGGTGTTGTTTCAATGCCATATCCCGTTTTTTCATACCACAAAAGGAGATAGAGAAAAAAAAGTGAATAGCACCCAGCATCAAGCTTTAAAAATCATTGAATGATCCCATGCGACATATGCGATATTTTCCAAATGCTCTGGTGTTTAACAGTAGGATTTATTGACACACAAACTGAAAATGTATGTAGTATTTAACGGAAATTCTGACTCAAAATGTTTGTATTCTATGTACAACTGTGCATTCACGGAATTGTTAATGCATCAGTTCACTCTTGCCTAGAAAAACATAAATGTGTGCCATTGTGATAAATCAAGGTTAAACAAAATGTGACATAAATAACATGTATGGTTTCATTGCTGAGTTGTATTTCTCTGGACTGGAGTGCCAGTTATCAGGTAATAGTCAGATTTATATTATAGGGATAGTTCAACCCAAAATAAAAATGTACTCACAATTGACCCTCATGTGGTTCCTACCCTTTATAAGTTTCTTGTTTCTATTGAACCCAAAATACCACATTTTGGAAACATTGATAGGAAAACATTGTAGGAAAATACCATGGAAGCCGGTTTCCAACCTTTTTTAAAAGATACTTGTGGATAAATTACATAAATTTTTGTTTGTTTTTCAACGCACTCTATCATAAATCTCCAACCACATCCATGGAATATGTTGCATGTTGAATGGGACCATTCTTTGATATTTTTGCAACTTTAAACTTTAACTTTACTATTATTACCATTCTATAGACAATGACATTTAAAAGAAACAAGCAAAAATCTTTTTGTGATTTGGAAAAGAAGCATACATTGCAACAACTGGCTGAGTATAAAAAAATGACAGAATTTTCAGTCATTTCAGGAAGGTCACAAAACTATAAAAATTATTCATTTTTCATTAATCTCAAACTTTATCCATGAACACAAATAGGTAAACCAGTTTTGGTGACCTGAAAATGCAGTCAAAAGCTTGTTTCAGTTTTTGATTTGAATGTTTTTGAATGAATTGATAGCATAATAATCCCTGTGTAAACTACAAAAAGCTAATTGGTGTAAAAAAAACATTCATATTATGTGTTAAACCTGTAGGCGTGCATAAACCAAAACAACAATGTCAGACAACAAGACCAAATGTATGCACACACATAGTGTTTATTTATTTATTTTTTTACTTTATTTTTTATTTTTTGCAAAATTCAGTGCCAACTACTAGCAACTTTTTAAGAACACGAAAGAGAAACAAGTATATTATATTTTAGTACACCGTTGTCATGTAAACATGCCCTCGTTAAAGGTAAATAAAAGGAAAATTATCATGTTTTTATCATAATCTCATGGAAAAAAGTGACAGCCACATTATTTGTCCTATTGAAGAAAATAAGCCATACAGGTTTTGAACAACATGAGGGTGAGTAAACGATGAGAGATGAATTATTGTGTAAATGCTTTTAATTCCAAACCTTTAGTCACAGTATTGTGTTGATTGCAGCCATTCATTACACTACAATGCTGTCAGAAGACGTTCCAGTCATGTAGGCTTTGTTCACACTGAAATTCTTATGTTTTTTACATACAAGTCATTAAGTTTGAACTTTATTTTGATCTTCCGTTTTATGCATTGTGTTGATTATAAGTAGCTTTGCAACTACTACCAAATAACTCTCGTTGCATTATTTATAGACTGTCAGGGTTAGGGTTAGTAGAATAAGATGACATACTTTGCAAAGTAATTTATGGTCAGTAGAAAGACTGTTTGTAGACCATCAAAAGAAAGTATTGAGCAGATATTTAGCAGACCGTCTAGCATGACTGCAACTTGACATGTTGCAGTGGCACCATCAAAATAAAGTAACTGTAATTTCACAAACCAAAAGGATGTTAAAATGGTGAAATTCAGAATAGAGAAAATACACATTCATAATTAGCATGAAAATTGAAGTTAAACATTAGGCTTGATTTAATTTCACACTATCATATGCTGCACTTGGATACACTCTCGTGCATTTGTAATGATATTCTTGCGCACTCAAAACACACTCAAATGCTCAGTCACCCAGAGCATGCTGTTCTTTGCCCCATGATCGGCTCTGCTATGCTTCAGTGGCAAGAACTGATCTTTTATACTAATTTTGGATTAATGGATTAATTCGTCCCTCAATGCAGACACTCACAGCCACATTTAAAATAACAAATGGGCCTGCAGAAACCCTGCAACACACACATGCTCACACACACACACACACGCGCGCACACACACAGACACTTCTCTCTCTCTCTCCCTCTGTCTTTTTCTCTTTCGCTCTTTCAAAACCTTTAGATGAATAGGGGGTCTGCAACAGTGCATAACAGTGAATGTGTTCAGGTCCTGCCACAGCCAGCCCAACTTTAATCCCACTTAATGCTCAGAGTCAACTTACGCTCCCAATCACAGTCTAACTTTAATCTCTGCTCAATCTGGACAAAACCCCCTCCAACCACCCCTAAACCACTCCAGAGAGAGCGAAGAAGACAAAGGAGAAGATGAGGATGCTGCTTATCAAGGCGTATTTTGAATTACTTTTTTTTTTCTCCGATTCAGACACTTACAGTCACATTACTGGCCTCTGGAAACACTGTGGTAAACTAGTGAACAGTGTGTGATGTGTAGCAAATTTCCAGCTAAATTTAAATCAAATTTCTGTTCATTTACTCAACCTCATGTTTCAAATTCATTAGACTTTTGTTCATCTACAGAACAAATATGAATATCTTTAAGCAAATATATATTTTTAAAAATTTGTAATCAAATCTGAGATATTTCTGTTCCACCGTGTAAAGCCCATTCAACTCCAATGCTTTAAAACATTTGTAAAGAGAATAAAACATTAACAGTTTATTTTTGTCAGTTATTAATGTATAAACAATGATCATCCAATGATAAACCCAAAATCAACCATTCCAGCTTGATGAACAAGAACAAACATCATTGGATTTGGTTTATCAAGCAAACATGCTTGAGATTTTGTGATCAAATCTGGATCTGCCAGTGCAAACCTGGTCTAACAATGACCCCGAGCTGGAAAAATAGCTTCAGATCTTGAACAACAAGGCCAAAATTAAGGTGCATTTCCATTGTTGGACCAATTAGCAACACAGCTAAAACCCGAAGCTATACAATCTATGCAAATAAACCAGACTATATGTAATTTATGGCCATGCAAATGCATTGAGTCATAAAACGCTCGGGAAATTAATGAATGCTAAATATAATACAGTTGTAATCATGTATGAATAGTTCTTCAGTCAATCTTTTTGTTCAGACAATCACAGTGAGTGTTTATTATGGCAGCTGTTAGGATAAGTAGCCTTTAGCATCACATATATAAATAGATCTCTTTCTCGTTCAGTGATCAGAATCATGCCAAGCCCTGGAAGTGACAGTGGAAATGTGACTGGCCCTGGCACGCACTGGTAAACTTGTTTTTAGCCTGACAGCAAAAACAGTTAACGTTTACATGTGATTGAAAACTTAATCTCGGATCATCATGAAGTGATTATGTCTCTTTAGCAGTCGTGCTCTGCTCTGTTTATATGGATCTGTTTTGGTTGACTTTCAGTAGATGCACCAAAAAAGTTTGGTTCATTCACAAGTTCACCTGCTCAATCAATTGCGTCAACTTGGTAAATGAGTTTGGGGTGAAGTGCTGTCCTAAAGTGGGGGGCCTGAGCTATTTTTTTTAAAGACATTTTGAAAAAAAACAGAAGAGGAGATGGGGAAGTGGAGGGATGCCGGAACAAAAGACAACTGAAACAGTGCAAAGGCCGCGACACGTGATGATTGACCCACCTGACTGATCAGGCTCCTTCCAAACTTACGTTAGGAACTTAATTTATTGTTGCTTAGCCATATGCTAATAATCAATAATTCAATATATCTGAAGATGCGCAATAATAATATAACGGGCACTTCAAAATATTTAAAAATACCAGGAATAATTATAAATAATTATTAAAAATGGGTTAAGTACTAGTTGTACTTGTTTTATTAAATGTTAAACAAAAAAACAATACCAATCATTTTTTGGAGATTTTACCATAATAAATCTGGACTGAAATAAAGGACTTTTTCCTCACTATTTAGCTGTTTAATTTGGTTGAAACATTTCTTTACTCTAAACATAAAGCAAAAAACTAAGTATTTTTTTTATTATTCCTGCTAAAGTCACCTTTTTCACAGCTCAGGTCAGTATTGTCATAGTATATTGTAATAAAAGAAAATTTCATACAGTAATAAGTCTATTGTTGCTAACGTACAATCACAATCATTTACACTGTAAAAAAAATGCTGGGTTCCACACAATGGTTTTGTGTAGACACAACATGAAGGAATTCAGTTAACTTATTAGTTTTTACAAATTTAAGTTTATTGACCATAAAACAATTAAGTTGTCCCCCTAAAAACTGAATTGTGTTGATTCAGCTCATTTTAAATAAGTAGTATAAACAAACAGCAAAATCATATTTTTGAGTGTAATTCATTTCCTAAAGAGAATTAAAATCATGAGGACTGTACAACAAACTCTCTCTTTTCTGTTCAAGTACTCAAGCATTTTTTTGCAATGTCTGCAAAGTTGACTTTCGCTCTGACTTTTCCCCCAGAGTCTCCAATATAACTCAGTACAAAAGTGCGCTTTGCTGCAGATTGTATTTCTTGTTTTCTTCCTCTGTACGGCTGGAGCCTCAGCGATCTACCTGAGGAGAGGTTTTCTCTGACCTGGCTTCCAGCGATGCTTTGTGCTTTTTAAATGTAGCCGAGCTTTTCTTCAGCGTGTCCCTTAAGTCTCAGCATTTGGGCGCTCTTCACAGTCTCCCTCCATATCCTTTATGAGCTGTGAAGTGACCACAAGCCTAAGCTCCCGTGCTTAATATGCTGCTTCTCTCTCTTTTTTTTGGCTCACCTATTTTTTCAGTTTCCTTTCACAAGCCTCTGGGAAAAAAATGTATGACTGAAAAGGGGCTGCAGAGAGAGACAGAGAGCGAAAAAGAAGAAAAAAAAATCTTTGACAACTTTAAAAGGGAAAATCCCTTAATGCATCTCCAACCTTATCTCAAACACCTCAGTATCTGTCTCCAGCGCCAGGCCTTTGAAAGGATATTTCAGAGCTGGAAAGAGCCAGGAGGAGACTGGGTCTAAGGCAGGCTTGGGAATGAGTTATAGGCCCTTTAGAGTCTGGGAATCTCAGCGTTCTGACCAGGGCTTTGACCTGCTGCCTGAACCACACGTACAGCAGCTGAACAACTCATACACGAGATACACGATAATAGCACAGTTAACAGAATGGAGAATTTTACAGACACGTTTTATTCAAACACACTATTTTTTACATTTATTTGTGCTATGTATTAAGCATAACGTTTTTGGGGAGTTTTAAATAGTTTTATTCAGTAAAGATGCATTAAATTGGCAAAAATAAAGAAATTTATAGTATTATGAAAAGTTTTAAATGCTGCTTTTAAACTATTAATGTATCCTAAAAAGTTTCTGAAAACATCTTTGGCAGTACAACATTGTTTTCAACACTCAAATTAATAAAGAAAAAATGTTTCATGAGCACCAAATCAGCTTAGCAGTCACAGGGATCTTAAAATAATAATTATGAACATTAAAATATTATTAACAATACAAAAAAAATATTCAAATAATTTGCATTTGACACTTTAAATCTATCCTTATTTTATTTTTATTTCTGCTTTTTTTTACAATCTTTAAAATAAATAAATATTTAATTACAAATGTCGCTCCTTTGAGCATTCTATTTATATAAAAATATATTACAAAATATGAAAAATTTTATTTTCAAAAAATATTTTATTTAGTACGTTTTTATTTTATTTGATACAATAATAACTTTATAATATAAATAATATTTTATTAAAATATTTCACAGTACTGTTTTTGCTTTTTTTTTTTTTTTATTATTATTATTATTATAGAAATACAGCACTGGTGAACAAAAGAGACTTTTTTTTTTTTTTCAAAAAATAAATCATAAAAAAATCTTACCAGCTCCAAACATTTAAACGTTATTGTACATAAATATTATAAAATACACACATTTATTTCATAAACCTATATATCTCCCAATTATTCAAGTGAAAGCCTTATGACATCTTTTATTATTCCTCTCATCTTCTATCCTCTGGCTCACTCTCGCACACACTAATTACCCGTTCCCTCATTGCAGCTAATTAAATCACCCACTTGCTCTTCTCCACTGGTTTACTTGCTCAGTCATTGGCGATCACCCCCGGCCCCCGTCTGTTCCGGCGACTTTAACAGGCTCGGTCCAGCGCAGGCCGATAAATCTCCAGCTGAGGATAAAGTTCAAGTAGATAAAATCAAACAGATGTCGGTAGGGAGGTTCACTCTCCGTGACCCATAAAAGTGCTCTCATCAAAGCCTGGAATCATTTGTTTTGAATTATGACTGTGTTTTGGGAGGGGGAGGGGAGGGCAGGGCAGCGGTAACTGTTTGCAGTGTAATAGGAACTGTTTATCTGAAAACAGTGCAGGGATGCCAGCACACAGCCCAACGCTGGGAAACTTACCAGTGACAGACGCCTGATTGACAGCTGTCTGTAGGAGTCTTTTAGATGTGTCTATCCAGACAGGATGATTCGTTCATAAATGTGTGTTCACTTTATGCAATTTTTAGATGATCAGAAACCTTAATGGAAGTTTATTATTATTTTAAATGAGTGACTTCTTTTTCACAATTCTGAGTTTAGAGCTGCAATATATAAGCCCAGAATTGTTGCCCAGTAAATGATATTTGCTGCTATTCTGCATCTGTAAAATTACAAGCTGCAAACTAATTTTGTGAAGCAAATTATTTATCTCAAGATGTAAATTACAATTAAAATAGATTTAATTAATTGAAAGTTTATATCTCACATTTCATAACTTTTTCTCAGACCTCTAAGTGTGTTCTTGTTGTTTTTTTAATCATTTATTTTTATTTCTTTTTTAAGGAAGAAAAAGGAAAAAAATATATACAAATACAAATAATAGCAAAAAAATACAATTACACATCGAAACTTGAACAGTTGAATGGTCACATATTTCCTTACAGGTCACATTAACAAATACATATAAAGATCAGTTTACACTGTGTAAAGGCATAAGTACAATCTATTCACATTCACAATTTCACATTTTGGTGGTCTTGGGAGTTCTGAGAGTTTTTTTCCCTCAGAATTGCAAGATTTCAACTTAATTTTCTCAACTTAATATTTTGAAATTGTAAAATACAAACTTCAGTTCAAAATGTTCTGATAATTACAACGATTTCTTGTTCAATTTAATTCTTGCAAGTTAAAGATTAAAAAGTTTAAATTCTCTCTTTAAAAAAAAATCTCCATCAAATTTGGACTGTGCAGTAAATATTTAAAAAGTGCTGTTAATTTTGATATCCACAAAAATGCACACACTGTTGACTCATAAATCGGGTGACAAAAAGGAGACGTTTAAGAAGTTCCCCCTACAAGACAATATTTACTATCTGTAAGTGTTTAGGATCAGGATAGGTGATAAGATCTTAGGCAAACCCAAATAACAAGCTTATGAATTTGAGCAAATGTTTGCTTTCCCTGGCTCATCGGACGCACGTGATATTTTCTTTCCCGTCGCTGTTTTATTCTCGACCTCTGTGAGATAGTGCCATATGAGGGCTGTATTTTCAGTGGGAGTTCAAGTCGGGGTTAAATAGTTGCTTTATCAAAGTGATCTGGCCCCCAGTGCTGGTTAAGTGAGGGCCACGACTACAGAACGCTTACCTACTGAGAGTCTGCCCTTCAGCCCTCGGTGATGTATGTTTTTACAGAGAGAAGAAATACAGTCCATTTGGCTTCATGCTTGAGACAACGGATTTCCAACTGTCGTCATAATTCAGGCACTGAGTGTGTTGTCTTTCTCCGGCCTGATAATAAACTCGCCTTTAATGTGTCTATGACATCGGAAGCCGCGGGTCAGCGTGTGAGAGAAAATAGAAAGCGAGGAGGCCGAAAGAAAAAGATTCGCCGGATTTAGAGTGTCCTCGGAGTTTGCATGCAACCGTGTTTTCTGTTTTCTTTGTGCGATTACCAAGATTTTTCCTTTCATCTGCATGCAGTCGCACAGTCATTTTAACTCTTAATGTTTCGAATCTTGCGTTTTTCTGCTTAATACAGTGGATGGTGAGCGACGGATAGAGGCGAGAGAAGAGTTCTGTTTCTCTCTTTTTCTCCTCTTTTTTTTCAGCCCCATTTTTATTAGCCTCCTGCTCTTGACCTTGTTAGTCAGTCACGGAAGCGTGTAAATCTATCTGACTATACAACTGCATGTTGAAAAGTTACAGCTTCTCTGGGAATTTCACCTTGACTTCTTTATTCATTGTTGTGAAGGAAAGCATTTCTGGACGGCCGGCCGTCGTTCAGCTGGCCTCATGTCTGCTGCTCTCAGCTGCTTATGAGGGAGTTGAAAGAGATGGTCAGATAGGGAGAGAGCAGTACATCATCATTTAGATGCATCTCTTAATTTTTGTCAAGATTTCATGTGTTTGTGCTGAAGATAACTGCGATAACTCTAACACCCGGCTCATATGTTTACAGCTTCAAGCTATTTGGCTGTCCACCATAAATATGTGGTGAACAAATTAAAAAAAATAAAATATTTGAGTACATAATACATTTAATTTATACTTAAGTCGCTGTTTTTGAATTTTGGGGGGGCAAAATATTTGAATAATAATAATAATAATAATAATAATAATAATATTCAAAATATTGTAAAACTTGGTAAAGGTTTCAGCACTTGCCAAAAATTTAATAAAATTTAAAGTACTACATTTTTGTTTTGTAATGTTGCTTTGTTTAATATTTTGTATTTTTAGAATATTTAATAGTACACTTTTCAACCAAAGGCCTTTTCAGTTGACATAGAAAAAATGGCTTCATTGAAAACAAATAAGAAACTAACTTCATTAAATCCTATCTAGATCAAACATAATGTGTATTCTGCCTAATTGTGCTTAAAAAGTGGTTGACAATTAATACTGTAAATAGATTTTAGAACTGCATAATTATTTAGCGTATTTGAAAGCAAAAAAATGCTGTTTTTTTTTACCCAAATTCAAGAAAATGTGGACAAACGCAACCACTGGTAAAGTAGGGCTAAAATATTAAGAAAAAATAACCCAGCAGTGGAGTTTGAAACATGCTACTTTTTTATAGTGTACTATATGATATTTAGTGCAATTAATGTTTGTTTTATAGAGTAAAATATAATTCAATGCCAAATATGAATCTACTGAACTTTTTTGTATATTTTGGCTTTACTTCACTAGAATAAAAATATTTTTGACCACTACACAAGGTTACCTGAAGGTTAAATGAAAACTGTACAATCAATTGAGCTGTATGGATTTTCTGAAAGTGACCTGAGTTGCAAACCACTTTGCTGCAGTAATGTAACAAAACATATTTAAAACACCGATTTAACCTAAAACGGCAAAAACTCCATGATGTAAATGTACACTTTGTTTGTGTTTCTGTTCGTCTGTCAATACCAATTTAGGTACTTCATAGTCACTCTCTCCAGGGGGCAGCAACAAGGACAACTGGAGTGTTGAGCAGAATGAAACACAAATGATGCGTATAAGTGCGAATTATAGCAGTATTTAAACATTTCTCAAAGCCACAACACTGATATTTTAAGTGTCAAGAAAGCACTGTACATTTCTAAACACAAAGCTCTGAAGATTAAAAGCTCCATTAGAAACTCACACTGTAATTAAACACTGTCTGTGAGCTCAGTTGACCCAGCGAGTGCTGTTTTCTTAAGTAGCTTACTTGGTTTTGAAGAACACAAAAGCCCAACAAAGGGTGGAATTGGAGTAGATTGTAATCTGGAATCATAACGTCAGCCGTGAGATTTAGGTTTTATGTCAGCAGCTTCTTTTTTTCTAGTTCTTTAATCATTAAACTTGTTACAAATGTTTACTAATCTCTAGGTAGGACTTTTTAATTTTTCAAACGATATAAATATATATATTTTTTATATATCAAAGACAAAACAAACCTTTAATGTATGGGTCAAAGACAAGAAGGGATTTCAAGCAGCACATTAATTTATTTGTTACACATTTCTAATAATCAACAAATATATTTTTATTCATTTTAAACATTATTTATTATGATGACTTATTTCATTTTCAAAATTCAAAACTTTAAAATCCCCCCCCCCCCCTTTATTTGCATGTAATATGCTATTTATTTGCATTTAATATTTTAAAATGTTAAAATATTTGTTTAAAGGGAAGGCATTGCAAGTGATCTTTCAAAATAACACAACAAAAAGGCTTGGCCGCACCTGGAAAGTCCAAGGTAGTGTTGTGTTAGATGTGGGAATGTCAGAGTGACATTTAACTGTAACTGGTGACAGAAGAGGGACGGCCTTCACATGCTTTATATTATTAAGCCTCTGCTTTCTTCCGCCACTGTGATTCTGAGACTAGACTGCTGATTCATGCCACTTCAAGAGCCTAATTTCGTTGCATGTCCCAGAACAGACACGCAGACATGTTTTTATTGACATAAGTGACAGGAAGTCATTTCACATGCACACACATACATACAAATGTTCAAACTCTGCAGGAAAATTGCTTTATTTGCCTTAAACTGACTTCAGATTATCATGCATAACTATTATTATGTTATGTTATCTTATATATCTCATATGTTGTGTTATACATTTTTATTTGGTCTTTTAATCCACATAAACCCACATAAACAAATTCACATGTTTGATTTAAAGGGTTAGTTCATCCAAAAATAAAAATTCTGTTATCGTTTAGTCACCTTTCACTTGTTGCAAACCTATTTCCAAATCTTTCTTCTGTTGAACACAAAGTAAGATATTTTGAAGACAGCTGAAAACCTGAAATCCATTGACTTCCATTGTATTAATTTTTTTCCTGTTGTGAAAGTCAATGGTTACAGGTTTTCAGCTTTCTTCAGAATATCTTCTTTTGTGTTTAACAGAAGTGAGAAACTCATAGGGGTTTTAGAACCACTTGTGGGAGAGTAAATGGTCTGTAAATTGTCATTTTTGGGTGAACTATCCCTAAACATACACTTTTAGGAAATAGGGCATTACACTATTTATGGTGTATATTCTACTTTTAGTGCCAGTTTCTCTCTACGTTCAAGCTTTTAAGGAAATCACATCTTCTGAAATGTAGTATTGAGTTTAATTTTAATTTGTGTGAAAGCAATTATGATTATGAGGATTAAAATAAGGAAAAGTTTGTGACTTTGTCCTTTACAGTTTTAAAAATATAAAGTGACAAACCATGGGAGAGCTTTCATATTTTCTGAGTGGTAGACATTTGGTAGGGGCAATTTTGAAAGTAAAAATATATACCCATTTTAAGAAAGGAAGCCGCCTGTTCAGGGAGTGTTAATAGCATGTGTTGTAGATGTTTGAGCTCCATAAATGTTGTTATTTTACATATAAGACAGGAAATAAAGAAGCCCTAAACTTTAGAACAAAAGGTTCTTTAGAAAGATATGGTTCTATTAGAACTGTTATTAAAGTATTTGTAAAGAACCTTAAAAGAAGAACATCTTGTTTTATTGTGTACTCTGCAAAATCCTGAGGTGGTTGGACAGTTACAGATTTAAAAAAACAAAAGGTGGGAAATAAATAGCTCTAAACAATGTTTCAGCATAAAGGAGATTAAGGATAATATGGTCCTACAGTTGTTAGTGTTTGTCAAGAACCATCTTTTTTATAGTGTACTAGGTTAAGCTCCAGAAAATTAGTAATAGACCCTTTTCACATTTCCGGGTTTGTCAGTAGCGGAAGGTGTCATTTTTTACAAACTATTTGCTGAAATAATAAAGGAAAATCAACACAATGGTGTGATCAAGACTTTCAGAAAAAGGAAAAAAAAATGTGTGAGACTGATTTGGCGCAAAGATGATATAATACATACATAAATGCATATAAATCAGAATCAGAATCAGAATGGGTTTTATTGCCAAGTGTGCTTACACACACAAGGAATTTGTTTTGGCTACAGAAGCTTCCAGTGTACATAAAGTGAACAGTGACAACACAAAATAAATATGAAAAACACAACAAACATTAAACAGAGATGCAATCAGACAAAAAGCTCTGGAAGGTGAATTGTATGTACAGACAAGTTATAAGGTGCTGTGTATGACTGCGTAGAAAAAGTATTGCACTGTAAATTGTTATAAGGTGCTGTGTACGAGTCCGTATGAGAAAGTATTGAACTGTAAATTGTTATAAGGTGCTGTGTACGAGTGCGTATGAGAAAGTATTGCACTGTAAATTGTTATAAGGTGCTGTGTACGAGTGCGTATGAGAAAGTATTGCACATGTTTATTGCACTGTAGTAGAATATTTAACTGTTCATGAGGTAGATGGCCTGAGGAAAGAAACTTTTCCTGTGTCTGGCTGTTTTTGTGCTTGGTGCTCTGTAGCGCCGACCAGACGGTAACAGTTCAAACAGGAAGTGCGCTGGGTGTGAGGGGTTCAGAGAGATTTTGTAAGCCCTTTTACTCACTCTGGAAGAGTACAGTTCTTGAAGTGTAGGAAGGGTAGTGCCAGTGATTCGTTCAGCTGTCCGGACTATTCGCTGTAGTCTGCGGAGGTTGGTTTTGGCAGCTGAGCCGAACCAGACGGTGATTGAAATGTTCATATATTTAAAAAAAAAATCTAAATATTAAAAACTTTTAAGGATTTAAGATTATGATGACCGTTAAACGCATCATAACAGGCTTGTGAAAAGGGTCCATGAGGTGCTTTGACAGTTACAGATTTGAAAAACCAAAAAGAACAAAAAAGAATTCTAAACAAAGAAAAAGAAAAAAGAAAAGATAAAGAATTCTAAACAAAGAACAATTTCAACATAAAGAACCCTAAATTATAACTCAAAGGGTTCCTCAGAGCAATATTGTTTTAAGTAGAACTGTCACTGTGTGTTAGGAACCTCTAAAAACATAAACCTTTGTGTTTTGTGTTTTTGAAACATTTTTATACAGTAAGTATGCAGTTCTATAAAAAGTGTTTTTGCATGTGAATTTTCCTTTCTCTCTGCGTGTGTGTGTGCGTGTGTGTGTGTGTGTTTGTGTGTGTGAATATGTGTGCCTCGTACTTGCCTGTCTAATTGTAAATCTGACGTCCATCTTATGATAGGAGAATGCTCTGATCTCTGACCTGTGTGACCTCAGTCTATTGGCCTCAACCTCGGTGTGTCTGCCACTGCTGCGCTGCTATAAAACAGCCACCCAATTTGGTTTCCATTAGAGAGTTTGCTATAGTTCTGCTGACACTATCGACCCACAGACTCATCCATGTCTTAATGTCCTATTGAATTGAACTGAATGGTGGTTAAGACTGAGTCTAGACACTCTCTGAAAGTGAAAGAAGTGCACTGCAGTGACACTGCCAGTGTCCGCAACTTCTTTAGTTTTTGTAATAATGTTTTGCATTTGTATTTATTTCATCATTTGTGGATGCATTTGATACTCAGCCTTAATGTTTGATGAGCATTTTTCTATTCATTATTTTTAATTTGATGAATATTAAAACACTTCACTAAAGCACTACAAACAAAATAAGTTCACTTTGATTCACTCAATTTTCTGTATGTAGGACAATTATAAAAGGTGTATTTTACCATGTATTTTCATGTGGATGTAGCTGGATATTAAACAGCTGACAGAAGTTAGATCATTGGCACTGTGTTGTCTAATAATAAACATACATGTCTAAAAGCATACCATCCTTTTTTGTTTTATGCAAAAACAATCTACATGACAACATTTTCTTCCTAAAATATGGGCTGAATTTAACCAAATTAAATTTTGTAATGTTCAATGTAATTTGTTTGTTTAAATTCAGCCCATATAAACTGTTTGCAACAGTTTGCAATTAACCTTTTTTTTGTGTGTAGGTCTAAAGTTATTATTCGCATCAAAACCTATTAGGTCCTTTAATTTGACATGTAAGTTGTCTTATCAAAATTGGTCATCAAAGTATGGCTAAATAAATATTTAGTCCTTGAGCTGTGGCCTGATTATTATTATCATGAGCTTCAAACGGCAGAAAAATTAAGCCGAAATTGTTAATTCTTGTCATTTTAAATAGTATATTGTTGGCTGATCAAATAAAATTATAACAAACCTATCATTTGATAAAATAATATTCCTTATTTGTATATATATATATATATATATATATATATATATATATATATATATATATATATATATATATATATATTTATATATATTTTTTTTTTTTTAAATCTGAATTTAATCTTTTCATGTTGTTTATATGGAAAAACTTGCAGTGTTTTGTATTGCGCTGAGAACGCACAATGCTTACAGGTGACCCTTTAAAATGCTTGAATGTGAATCAATATTCGAAATTATTTGGAGCCTAGAGGGACAACAAAAGTTCCTTGTCAGATTTCATATCCTCTGAATTATAATCATAGACATGGGAAGATGAAAGGTCATCAAAAAAAGAAAAGAAAAAAGAAACCTCCCCCAGCCCCTGTGTTGCACATTCATCCTTCTTATTACTACAATGGAGCTTCACCTTCTCTTTTTAATCATGGCTGCAGATATTAAACTGCACCGTCGGCTGAGGCTTGTATGGCATAGGGATTTATGGGAGGATTTGCATCTTCCTGTTCTTCCAGTTCAAATATCTGTGTCTTCACCGATCAAATTATCATAACCATAGTAGAGCAGAACTCTCCTCCAAAAACATCAGAAAATAGAAAGGTAGGGGAGGTCGAGAATACATGGAGAAAAAAAGATGATGATATTTGGCGGAACTTGACGTGTGAAGCTGCACTGTTTCTTTTGTAAAGCTGTGGTTTGTGAGCATTTAAATGAAATATAAGCAAAACACTAACATTTTTTATTTGTTAATAGTGCTGGAGAAAGAGGCAAATTAGTAAAAAATATATATATTTTTTTTATGAAACAATACAATAGGTTTTTGGCAATTATAATGAATAGTTTGAATAGAAGCAAATAAATAAACAATACAATAAAAATTAAAACCCAACAATGAGTAAATATGCTATAAATGCTGAAGAAACAGCCAAAATGTGATTTAAAAATATTTTTTGCTTGACATAGTATTTATTTATTTTGCCAAAATGTATAGTGTTAGTGAAAGCAATACATAAATACATTAAAGGTAAAATAGTAACATATTTTATATGATATTTTATTTATTTATTTTTTGCTAATAGTGATTTTACAGTAAGTATATGCTTCTGGTGAAAGAGGCTCAATTAAATTTGAACATATTACTGTTTAAATAAATGATAAATATAAGGGTGAAATACTTTTTTTCACAATGACCTAAATGATTTGACACAACAACATTATAACAATTAGCATTACATTTAACAAAAGAGTATTTTCGACATGTTTAAAGATGCTTGCAATACAACAGAATCGCTTAAAAGCTGTTTAAAATGTTCCCAAATATGACTCGAAGGTTTATTTTCACAACTTCTACCTAAAGTATCAATTGAAAACACACTAGTGGATAAAGTTCAAAGGAGCCGGATTTAAGTCAGTCGCTCCTCTGAACTTCCAGCAACAAACACAGATACAGTAGTGTTGGCTCATAATAACTCACCCAGGGCCGCGTCCAGCTGCATTGCGTGACTGGACTGAACGTGTGAGGCCTCGCTGCGCAGTGCCTCTGAGCTTTTTCTTAATTATTATTATTTGTTTAATTTTGCGTCTGTAAGCTGAGCCTTGAGGTCGACTCCGCAGCACAGGGTTTGAATTGTTCAACACCTCACGCACTTATTGCCCGGCAGTATGTTGGAAATGCACACACCTATAGGGGCATCGCTGTATATCCAGCCTTAAAAACAGACAGCCTGGAGAGTGTGGGAAAGCAGGATTTTTTTTCTGTCTCTGTCTCTCTCTGTGTCTTTCTCTGCCGGGCTGCAAGAGCAGGTCAAATCCTCATCTCGCTGCCCGAGGCTGTTTTCCCCAGCTCTCTCTTTTAGCTGCGCACCTCTATACCAATTGAGCCAAATCCCAGTAAAGCTGGAAAAAAACAGAGCTACCCTTCTGCTTCCACTTTGGAGTTTGTTTAACCCTCTGGGGCTGAAATTATTAAGATCAATACATAAATACATTTATATGAAAGTTCGACCTCATGCTTTTTTTTTCTCTCTTTTTTTTAATTACAATGCTCTATGAAGTAATTATGGCAGCAGATCTAGTGTGAGATTTTTCTTCTCCGGAGAAAGAGACCAAATTAAATGTCAAATTTGTTTTAAAATGACACTTTAGATAATTAGAATGGCTAGCCGAACATTTTGTATTTGTTAATAGTTATGTAAAAAGAAAAACTAAACACAAATTAACCATGCTGTAGAAAGAAAGGCAATATAAGGTTTATTTGGTAATAGGGCTGTAGAATGAGGGATTAAAAAAAATACATTTGCTAATAGGGGTGTACAAAGAAGCCAAATGTATTTTGATTTGCTAATAGTTCCATAGAAAGAGGCAAAATATGGATTTTATTTGATAATAGTGTAGAAAAGCACAAAAATGTTTATTTGCTAATAGTGCTGTATAACGATCTAAAAAAATGCCAATAATAGATGCAAACCTTTACTTTTTATAAGCTAATAGTGCTGTAAAGAGGAACTGGAGCAAAAATAGTTCTATAGAAAGAGGTTAAATAAACTTTTATTTGATAACTGTTCTGTAAAAAGAGGTATTTTCCTATTAGTCAGTAGTCTTGGAACAAGAGGCTAAATGTAATTTTATTTGACAATAGTACTTAGACTTAGATTTTAAATAAGTTTTTGTCTTTGTCTAACATGTAATTTAGACAAGAGCTAGAAAAAAACAGAGCTACCTTTCTGCTTCCATTTTGTAGTTTGTTTAAACCTCAGGGTCCAAAATAATGAATATATATATATAAGTTCAACCTCGTGCTTTGTTTGCAGTTTTGTTTGAGGTAATTAGAGTGTCCGATCTAGAGTGTTTTTATTTATTTATTTATTTTTTACCGATTTAAGCCTTATTGAGACTAGATCATGTGGCACGTCATGCTGGGTCTTAGATTACAAGGAATGGCAACAGGATTTGTATTTGGACTTCTGCGAAAGAATTAGGGATTTGTGTGAAACCTAATCAATACAACTCAGCCTACATATACTGTTTGGGATGTTTTAATGAAAGGATCTTATTTAGATCAGATAAAAAGATCACAACAAAGAAACAGAGTTGTATAAAAGATGAAATACAGCTCTGTTGCTCAGTCATTCGGCTGCTAGAGTTTGAACATCAGCGTCCTCCGTGAAAGCAATCCTGGATTATCTGTTCTACAACTGAGGGATTTCACTGACATTCCTTTGCAAATACAGTGGAATAATTCTTATATTTCGTCGATTGCCAGTATACCTTCGCTGGTTTAATTCTCAAGGCTCATTTAAGAAACAGCAGTGTATTGTCATGTACTGTAATCCTGAGGGGGTGGAAAAAACAATCATATATAAGTCACATACAAACAAGATGTTACATTATTAGGATATTAAAATGCCAGGTAGAATATTTTCCTTTTTCTTCATTTTAAAGTCATATCATCCCACCAGTTTAAGTGGTTTCATGCAAGCCGTTTTTTAAACATAAATGTGGAAATATCTCTCAAGTCTTTCAAAATGTTCACATTTTATGAAGAGTCAATAATATTCAAAACAATGTAAAGATTTACAGCTTTCTGCATTAGTTTCCCTCCTAAATTTGGCAGCACTTGCTTGATAATTATTTCAGCATGTCTCATAAAACAGCCCTTCCTACATTCTTTCAATAATAGCAAGTGAAACAGCTATAAATTCATTATTTCTTATTACTTGAGCAAATTGAGAACATTGCAAAGCAGGAATGGATGATTTTTATTTATTTATTTATTTATTTTTTGCAAGAGTCACAGCAATTGAAGTAGATTACAGTAAATATCAGACCACAGTATTGTTTCAAATGCAAACAATGTGAATGATGCAGGATTTATAAGTCCATACAGCTTCAGAGGACCTTTAGTTTCTCAAAAATATATTTGTGTATATTCTCATATATGGTGTATACCATGGTTATTTTAGTAATATTGAGATACTATTGCAGTTTTTGTTAATAGCTAGAATTTTAGCTAATGAACCTAAATGAATCCCAAAAAAGAGCAAAATACTACATTAAAATCTAAAAAACATGTCTTGCAGGATTTAAATCGTTAAATCTTTATTAGTTAATTAACTAATATTATTTCTTAATATTAACTTTATTAGTCAATTAACTTTATTGACTAATAAAGATTTAACTATTTTAATACTGCAAGACAGATTTTTAACACTGAATAATACAACACTGTGCCACAACAGTAAACTTTTAATTGTAGCCATTTATGCAGCTAATTCCTGACTTACATCACTTTAATTGTAATTTCTAGACCCAAATAAAAAAGTAAACAGAATGTCCTTTTTATATTTTATTATTTATATTTTATATATAGTTTGTTTGTATATCAACTTTATTATCGAAGCAGTACAAGTGGCACATGATTTTGCCAGCAGGCAGGCATGAACATTTGCACATCTGCATGTGTGTGGCTACTGAAATCTCCAAAATCCCAATGCCAAGATGCCAGACTCAGAGCTTTACCATGTGGGATGGCAGAGATGCTTCAGTCAGTCACGGCTGTCACAAGTGTGATGTCTTCCATCACCCTGTTTTAATCATTGCACCAGAAGCGAAAGATGAAAATGGCAAAAAAATAAAAGAAAGAAAAATCCCTTATCACAAACAAATAGGTTTATATACTCGTTTGAGGTGGTTTTGGACTTGTATGAAAAAAAAAAGAGTTTATCTGAACAATGGTAGATGGTAAACATTAACCTAACTTATACTACAGGGCTGTTGAATGCTTGATTCTGCTTAGCTGATGAATATTATAAGGTGTGCAATTGTTTTAGATAAACACAGAATCAAAATAGTCCCAGGAAGGTCTTGACTGCATTAACTGAAGAAAAAACCCCCAACAAAAATAAAAACTTCCCATTTGAGTCGGATTTACTTTAAAAAATGTCCAGGAAATAAATTTACTTAAGTCACTTGACTATTATTTCCTAGTTAAGTCAACATAAGTTGTCAGCTAAGACAAATATTTTACTGGGATCAATGTGCCATTTAAACAGAAGCAAACTGTTCCATATCACTACGTTAAATGATTTCAGCTTCTTTACAGTTTACAAAGTCAAAACAAAAGGCATTAGTTGAGTTGCGTAAAGGGAGCCATGCCACATCTTTTACAATTCTAAACATTTATTTGTTTTTTCTATTAGTGTACACAAAACACTGGGGCCTTTCAGTGTCTGTCTTTGGCACCCAGAATGCTGATCATATTCCTGCCATGCCACAAAGTGTCATCTGAAGTCCTGTATTAAAAAACATTAAGTATAAATTGTGTATATAACAGAGTATAGAATGTGTGCATCCAGTCTATGATACCTCAAGTTGTCATAGACGCAGTACCACCCTAAGCTTCTCATCTGCTGTGACTTTCTTAAGAAACTGGTTCTACAAATAGAAACTGTTTAGGACAAATACCTGACAAATGTCTTGAAAATATTTTTATACTTTATAGGTGTGGTAACTACAATTGAATTAGACCATTGAATTATTAGAATATAATGCACACCCGAGGTCTTAGCCGCACTAACAACTTGATGGTAGGTCATCTTATTCACATTTGGGGTTATTTCTTTTCTTTTTTCTTTTTTGCAAGCTTAAATATAATTGATGTTAGTATAAAAATAAAGCTTCAGTTAGACACTTCATGCTCAACCATGAACAGCAGGCCGATTCTGAGTGTTTGCGAAGACCACAGACCCTGCATCTCTCCCATACTGTATGTTACACATGCAAGGTTATGACATTCACAGAGAGATTATGTGCATTTATATGGTGCGCCATATTCATCAAATCATAACAATAAGTGGACAGCTCTTTGCTAAAGCATTTACAAGCCTCTGTATATGGTATAGCCTCAGTAATCCAAAGGATGTGTGTGAACACTCAAAGGAACATTCTCGCATAAGCTGCATCTTTACATGTATTCTGAGAATATTAATAGTGGAGTGCAAAAGCACACCCTATAAATACTTAAGACTAGTGGCTTTTTGTGCATCACAAACAGAGGTCTATAATAATGCTAGATTATTACTCTGTGTGTGTATGTATTTTTGTACTCACCAGACACTTTATTAGGTACACCTTATTATTAGCAGGTTAGATCCATTTTTTGCGTTCCTTAATTCTTCAAGACAATGATTCAACAAGAAACTGGAAACATTCCTTAGAGATTTTAGTCTATATTGACATAACAGCATCATAGTTGCTGCAAATTTGTTGGCTCAACATACATGATGCAAATCTCCCGTTATATCTAAGGTTCTCCATTGGTTTGAGATCTGGAAACTTTGGATACACTTTAGTATGGACTCAAAATCATGTTTGATGTTTTGAGCTCTCTGACATAGAAGCTTATCAGGCTGTAGAAACACTAATGGCAACATTTGGCAAAAATGCAGGAAAGTCATATAGAATTTTTTCATTGGTTTTTGTATTGTTCTTTTTTTAATGAATATACATGTACTGAAATTCATCTTACTCTCAACTCAAGCCACTCTAAATTGTGCATTTTGAAGAGACTAAACTTATATTGAGTATTTTATATATATGCCACATAAATGCATGACGTTGTGCCATCTGATTGGTTTTTCCACTTATTTGCATTAACAAGCAGTTAAACAGATGTACCTATTAAAGTGGCAAGTGAGTTTATATACAGTATGTTGGACATGCCACAAGTGCACTTGCATATGACATACAGTATTTGTCCTTTAACCCATTATTGTTTTTTTCCACTTATTTGCATTAACAAAGCAGTTAAACAGATGTACTTAATAAAGTGGCCAGTGAGTTTTTACGTATACAGTATGTTACACATGCCACAAGTGCACTTGCATATGACATACAGTATGTGTTCTTTAACCCATTTATTTTTGCGAATCCCTTATAAACTTTTCTTGCAAAATCCTTGAAATCAAGATACTCGTGTTGTTTTACTCAAATGTGAATATGTGTTGCTTTAAAAATAGTTGTATGGGTGGGAAATTGTTTGCTCAACTGTGTTTATTTCCACAAGATGATGCAGATGACACTTTTCAGGCACGCGCTTCAGCAAAAAATACCTCATAAATATGAATCAAAAAGGCACCACTTTTTTGCAATGACTGTGAGAGCCAAATATAAAGCATTCAGATTCATAAATAAGCATAACTCCCAATAAACACACAATTACAAGTCTATTGGTCTTTGTGTGTATGGTTTGTCTGTTCTTAGAAGTAGACCAGACCATTGACTCATTGCTCTAGTTGTATTCTATAGTGAATATAGCTGGGTATTGTTTTTTTTTTGGCATGGAGATTTGGCTGCTGGTGTGGTGATGGGGAGGTGGACTTAGACTATGGAAGCAGGGTTATTGGGAGGCCAGCCAGATTCATTGTTATAAAACAGAGACACACATACAGTCCAATTTCGGGAGAGTGATGGTGGAAGACACCATAAACATACTGTATTGAATTATTTGACTTGCTTATAATGCCTTTCTATTTGTTTATTTTGTAATAATAATAATAATAATAATAATAATAATAATAATAATAATAATA
>CAIGQW010055024.1:11753772-11764897 GCA_903798125.1 Danio choprae | reverse complement strand
CTCTCTCTCTCTCTCTCTCTCTCTCTCTCTCTCTCTCTCTCCGTCAGCAGCTGTGTGGCAGATGGGCCACTGTGTTTGTCAGAAGTAAACTGTAAATGTTTAGCTGTGTGCAGGTGTCTGTCCCTCAACATTGGCCCTCACGTGTCAACATCAGCAGCTCACACCGGACCGGCCCGTCGCACAAATCAATATTAACCCTCTATTCCACAGTCAACACTCACCATTTATTTTGTGCGTGTAGTGTTTTCCATAGATGAAGCCTGGAGCGTGTCTGAAAGTATTAAGCATTGTAAAATCCCTTATTGTGAAAATTATTAAAGTAGGGTGAATGTAGATTTTTCTCTTATTTCCTGGGTATTATTTTTGGGTATATTTTAATGTGAATAAATAGAGGTATATGTCTAGTTTATTTATAAATAATTCCTTATTGGGGGTGGCATGGTGGCTCAGTGGTTAGCTCTGTTGCCTCACCGCAAGAAGGTCGCTGGTTCAAGTCCCGGATTGGCCAGTTGCCATTTCTGTGTGGAATTTGCATGTACCTTTGGGTGCTCCGGTTTCCCCCACAGTCCAAGGATATGCGCTATAGATCAATTGGATGAACTAAATTGGCCGTAGTGTATAAGTGTGTGTGAATGCGAGAATGTATGCGTGTGTTCCAGTACTGGTTTGTGGCTGGAAGTGTATCCGCTGCATAAAACATATGCTGGAATAGTTGACGGTTCATTCCGCTGTGGTGACCCCAAATAAATAAGGGACTAAGCCGAAGGAAAATGAATGAATGAAAAATTCCTTATTACGTAGAATATATATATATAAGATATATCTTTTTGACAACTGAAAATGGGTCAGATTCAACAATTAGCATTTGGAGCCACACTGAGATCCCAGTGTTTCTAGATGTGAAACATTTAGTGATTTAAAAAAGAATACTGTTAAAGAAAATTTTGTTAAGACCCAGAATCTAAAAGGATATTTAATAATTCTTGCGGCAGAGTCACACAAAATTTGTAAGGATAATGTTTTATACACTTATTTTGATAGGGTTTAGACATCACTTTTTAAAAAAGAAAAAAGTATCAGCTCTATGCAAATTGACCCACATTTGTTTTTTAACCACTGATATTGTGTACAATTTATTCATGGAGCCGTATTAAAATCCCAATGTCTCTGGATTTAGAAGATAAAGGCAGAGTTTGTTTAATGCCAGAATCCAAGATGATTTTTAGATGCAGTTAATACTTCTTGAGTTATTATAGACATGCAAACTTTGGGAGAAAGTGTCCCCATTGAATTATAATACTGAAATATAACCAACCAGTCTGTGTAAAAAAATACATCCCTCAAACAAATGGTGCATTACTCAGAGAATATAAACATTTGATATATACTATGACATTTAATATTTTGGCTTTCTCATTCAGTCATGTATTTCTTTTATCCGAATGAATCAATAAATAATAAATAAGTCTATAGACAAAGAAAGAAAGAATACTGATACCTTTGTACATTTGTATATTTCTCGTATAAAAGTGGTTTGGGCCATCAGATGGTATGACCTTGTAAGTTGACAATCCAAAAAACATATTGATTGAAATAAATTATAATATCTGACCAGACTATACTTGATTCTATAATAAAATCCACTGTTATATATCACCAATTGTACAAATAATAATAACAGCCATGCCAATCATGATGAAAAATGTTTTATTTATTTATTTTATTTTATTTTTATTTTTTTGAGAAACCACTCATATATGCTCTCTGTGTTTGATCTCTACCTTTCCAACAACTGCTTTGTCATTCACCTGTATGCAGGATCAGCTGATGATCTTGAACAGACACTCAAAGAGGAAACTTGACAAATAACTTTGCTACATATACATCCTACATCCATTATGTACGTTCAGGGTGTGTGCAGCATTATAGTTCACTCACTGGACTGACCTGACGTGTGGTCAGTAATCTTAGCTTTCAGTCCAGGAGCAGAGTGCTGGAGATGCTATCTTAGGTAATCCGTGGATTAAGTGCTCACCCGTCTAATGGCACCCGGTGAGGAAGACAGCTTTTTAGCGAAAGTCCAAAAGCCGCTTGGTCAATAGGCCATATGCATTTAGTTTGAGGGAGGTCTGTTTTTCCCCCTAAACTAAACCGATGTCCTTTTAAAACCTATTGTTCTGTGCCACGGCACTAAAAGTACAAAACAAGCCTGGATTTGTCTTGACAAATCTTGTCATGGCAGCTTTTTAAATTATTAAGTCTGTCCTCCTTTCCTCACGTTTCCTTCATTTTTTCTTAGGCTTGCAACATTTGTAATAATAAAAAAAGTATATTTTGCTTATAAACTGTGCAGATATTCATATGAACTCTACATGCCTAGTAGTTTATTATGAAGTTACTGATGCATGAACTTAAGATAACCAAAAAAATAGGACTTGCTATATTAAACTGTATTATAATTTATTATGGCGTCTGGTGGCGAGACTCCATGACTGCACTTTAATTGATATTTATTTGGTCTGTAATCAGTCATTGCCACTTGCTATGAGGAGTCGGGTGAGCGGCAATCTTTTTACATTACAGCAAAAAAAGCTGCTTTTAAGTAAACTCTGGAATCACATGACTTTGACATGATCGTTTTCAATGGGAAATATGAAGCTCTGTAGTAAATACTGTTCAACTCGGAAATGAATCATAATCTCTGAATTGGTTGAATAAGAGACCATTTGACATGGCTTATACTGTAGGTTGAGATTCTTTGCAGTAAATACATACAGTATGTGTGGACTTTGAAAAGGCAATAAAATGTTATGTTTTCTAGCTATTTTGTTTTGGATAATTTGGACAGAAGCATCCTCAGATAATATGATAATTTAATCATTTTAAAATGGTCTTATTGTGCTTTTTACGCTCTCAACTTTTTTAGTGTGTAATGTTGCTGTTTGAGCTGAAAAAAAAGATGTGCAGAATTACACAGGGAGTTTTTCTCTACATCAGTAAGTTTTTGAACTCACCTTGAGTTTCGTCTTGAGGTTTTATTTTCCTGGAACAAACATGACACAATATCCTAAACTTAAATTATTTCCATCCAAAGAGGATAGGTCTTGTTGAGTTGTGTTAGTGGTGTGTTGTCAACAGATGCTGTTTCACTGGTCTAATATGCTGATAATCATGCAATTTCTTGCCCATCTGTTTACATTCACACTAACATTTTGAGAATTTGTGTTTCTGTGTGCATTTTGCATGACCTTGTGAGCATTTGAGCACTCTGTTTAAAAATAACTTTAATACTGAAGTTTAATAGTGAAGTAACAGATTTCTGTGAACACACTTTGTATATATGCTCAGAAAAAACACTTTTTTAAAAAAGCCAAAAAGAAAAAGAAAGCCATAAAACAGGAGTTTATACTGACTAGACTTTAAAACATACAGTATGCAGCTGTTTTGTCTTGCCAAAATGAACAAGGCATGAGCTGTAGACCACCCTGGGGGAAAAAAACTGCAGCTCATTTACATTTAATGGGACACACACAAAAACAGCATGTTTTGCTTCCACACAAGAAGGGTCTTTTACAGAATGGTATAATATAGGGTTGTCCAGACTTGTTCCTTGAGAGCCACTGTTCAATCCATAAGCAAACACATGTGAACCAGCTAATCGAGTCTCAGGTCTTACTAGAAACTTTCAGGTGAGTCATAAATGATCCGTGAGGTAATGTGAGCTGAAACTTTACAAACACACACTTGGGTCACCTAAAAGAACACATTATTAGCCCTTTAACTAGATTTCAGTTGGCCTCTGAGTTTGAAAAATATACACTCAAATAAAAATGCTAGGTTATTAACCCAACACTGAGTGAAATATGGACATATCATATGGCTATTTTAACCCAACATTGGATTCATTTGTTTTCAATTAAATTTCAATTACATTTTTAACTAAACTGTTGGGTTTATCCATATGTGGTCTAGTGTTGGGTTAAAATAGCCCAGCATTTTATTTGATATTTTTTGATGATTTGAGTGTTAGTGAATGATAACTAAATATATTTTTTGAGTGAGCTCAACGAAAAAGTGCTTTTCTGGTAAACATTCGGTTGTAAGTTTGCACAAGTCATGATAGTGGGAGTTAATTTGTCCCAATCGCACCCAAATATTTAGTGTGAAAGCATCTCGCGTGATGTCTCAAATACAAGGAGCCTTAGTTCAGCTTGTGTCCTGAATCACATGAATAATTGCACTGTTCATTTTCCAAACGGGGATTATGATGAGGGCCTTTGTGGAAAATGGAGGCTTACATTAAGGGTCTTTTAGAGATCAATAAGCCAGAATAAAAGCTCTTGGAAGCAGAGAGGATTGAAGGATATGAATGTGACTACAGACTGCAGCAGGCATGGGAGGAATCCTAGCCAGGGAGGGTCACCTTGGGATGCGGCCGCACAATCGGGAATTGCGGCGGATAAGCATATCAAAGCTGAGCTCCATGTCGATGCAGGAGCTGACGTAAGGTCTCCTCCGGGCCGCTGGAGCTGCCACTGGCCTCGCTCTCTGATCTCCACCACCGCATTGCTGCAGCCTCATAGTTCAAAGCAATATTGATGCCCGAACCAGTCACGAGACCTTATTAAAGGATGCTGAAGCGTCACCTGCCACAATGACTGGTTGCCTCTGCAATAATGAGAACCTTATGACGATGAGAAACTCTGACTTGAAAGGTGAAACACAAATTGCTGCTTCTTTGCATCATGTTTTTTTCTTTTCAGAGACAAACCATCACAGGGGCCATGTGACGGTGTGCTAAACCACACGGTTCCTCCTTGCAGTCTTTTTCCCCCACACGTCTTTGCCAACAAACCGGACAGGAAGACTCATTGGATGGAGCGGTTCAGTCTACAGGCTAGCGCAGTCTCACGCTGTGCTGCGGTTGAATCGGTTTAATTCTGCAATAACATAATCGGCACACTGCGATTTTTCAAAGCCAATTGGAGCTGAAGGTTTATTTATGGACCTGTCAGGACTTTTGATATCCACTCCTCCTTTGTCAAAACCTCCCACTGCTCAGAGGAAATCTTGGCTCTGGAAAGCTGCTCGAGGACCACAAGGCATTCTTGCCTCGGATGAATGAAATCCTCCTTTTCTGCGGTTTTTAGCCAGCCATATGGCATGTAAAGCTACCCTTGTGGGACTCGTGTTGTGGTCTGTTGTCTAATGCTTCCATCAGAATAAACATTTTGACCATCTCCAACTTCAAAAACACACTGAAATTAATTCCTACATCTCAAGGACTGGCACACCAGTACCCACTTTTTAAGGCAGTCTGCCTTTTTTCTTTTTTCTCCACCAACATTGGTTCTCATGTCAGCCATTCATCTTTAGTTGATATGCGTCACATTGAGAAAATTGTAACTCATATTCCTTAATGTAGTGCTGTTTGGTAATATTTTTGTTTATTGATATGCTACAAAGCCTGATTAAAGTTTTGGCACTTGCTATGTGGACATGTGCAGACAAATATATAAATAAATAAAAACAATCTGAGGCTCAAAAATGTGGGTGCTGAACAAAATCATATTGAATGCTCATGGTTTTGAATTTGACATTTTTTGGATTCATTTGATTTTCACATTTTTATAGTAAAATATGTTTTGTAAAATATACATTTCATAATAAATACAAATAAAAACAACAAGCCTAAATTCTCTAACTTTTTAATTTCTTTATTAATTTCAATTTAGTGTGAAGTAGTCTCATCTTTAAAACGAGCCCAATATTAAATCTATACTCAAAAAGTGGTTATGAAGTCATAAATGGCATGAAACTACTGCATAAAATGTAATGTAATACCATATAATCACCTAAAAAACGAAATATTGCATAAAAGTACACGAGACATGTCTGCTTTAATGTTTCAAATAACTTTTGTTAAAATGAAATAAAATGTTGGTGTAATTCAACAAGAATGAAACAACATGCTTATTCTGACCTGTACATAATGAAAACAAAAATATACAAGACAGTCATACTGAATTTGATCATATTTGAATTATGAAAAACTTCTTGCTGAAAAATGCAAACCTGTTTCTTTGAACTGAAAAATAATCCTTTTAATTTTTGTCCCACTGTTGAGCATTTTAGTGTCTTCTGTAAAGCACAGTGAAAATGTATGATATTAACTCTATTATGGCTCAGGGGAAAAAAATGTAATATAATAAAAATAGTGTATACACTTGGTGTTTCAACGCATTAAACCCCCTTTTCCTCTTTGCCTCAAATATGTAATAAACCTACCCATTAACTCAATTTGCAAAATGATCTGCTACAAGCACCACAAAAGGAATAATGCCTTATACACAGCAGCACACACACACATGCACACACACACTCACTCATTCTGAGACAGTCTCTAATCCAGCGATTGGTTTTACCTTATCACAGAACTTAAAGGAGTGTACTCTTCTAAGCTGCCGGATTGAACCTCTGTTCGATACAGGTTTGCAAAACTGAATCTGTTGAGCCGCAAAGATTTGATATGGGTATTTAAAGCTCTGCGTGGTATTAACCGAGAGCACAACAAATAGCCTCCTTTAAACCAACTCTCTCTACCCTGACCAGCCCAGATGCAAATGAAACTAAGCTGGCAGTGGATTGAGGAGGTCGACAGGAGGGAGATGGGACTTATAACGCGCGTGTACACACACATCTGCAGCCATGATGAAGCGCATGACCTTCAGGAGAGCCCTGTGACAACTGTGTTACCATCCAGTCCTCTCCGTCCCTGAGTGTTTTTCTGGCTCCTTCCATCTCCACACCGAAGACCTCAACTTTCTGGCTAGGTTGAAACGGAGAGGAGAATGTTGACAAATATTGATGTCTGCAGAGTCATTCGGAGTTATAGACATTGGGTTTTCGAGGCATAGAAACAACAAAGATACAATACAGTATTTTTATTTTGTAGATTCAAATGTGTTCTTGTTAGGCATGTTTACCTATAACTAAAATTATTATTTTCTACAAACCATTAGGTTTTACTAATTTATCTGCATTTTTAAAGGATTTAAAATAGGATTACTTATTACTTTGACTACTTATTATTGTATCCAAGCACAGGTCATAATAAGTATGCAGTTCCATTTTCACCAATATTTTCACATTTTATTGTCACAAAAAGTATTTGAAATATTAAAGTAGACTCCTATACTCTTATTGACTAAAGATTGTTTGTATTTTAACTTAGTTTTGTAAGTATTATTTTGTACAGACACCAAAACAGGATGTCTCATACCCTTTTTATATTATATTTTGTGCTTTGACGTGTTTTGCGGGACTACATTTGACTGCTGTTTAATTTTCACCAATATGTTTTACACAAAAGTCCATTTAAAATGTTAAATGAGACACTTTACTTCTATTGATTAAATATTCTTTGTATTTAAAACTACTTTTGTGAATATGATGTTAAACAGAAAGCAAAACGGGATGTCCCATGCACTTTTTATATAATATTTTGTATTTTGAGGGGTTTTATTGGGCTAAATTATACTGCTGTTTAATTTTCACCAATATTTTGACTTTTTTTTGTTTTTGTACACAAAAGTTAATAAACTTTTTTAAATAAGACACTTTAATCCTATTGACTAAATATACTTTGTATTTAAAATGACTTTTGTGAATATGATGTTAGGGGTTTTATTGGGCTGAAATATACTGCAGCCATTTAATTTTCACAAAAGTTACTTACAAAAGTATATGAGACACATTACTCTTATTACTAGTGTTCTTTGTATTTAAGATTACTTTTGTGAAAACAATTGTATACAGACTCCAAAAAGGGGATGTCTCCTGCACTTTTTATATAGTATTTTGTGTTTTGAGGGGTTTTATGTGACTACATTGTACTGCTGTTTAATTTTTACCAATATTTTGACTTTTTTTTTTTACACAAAAGTCATTTTAAAATTTTAAATGAGACACTTTACTCATTATGACTAAATATTCTTTGTATTTAAAATGACTTTTGTGAATATGATGTTAGGGGTTTTATGGGGCTAAAACAGGGGTTCCCAAACTTTTCAGCCTGCTGACTTCAAAATAACAATGCTAGTGACTCGCGACCCCTACTATCCTCTGATGTGATTATAAATATACAAATCTTGCGTGTTGCTTCATTCTTGGTGTATTTTTGGAGACCATCCTCCATGTTCAGTCATGGCCTGTATTTATTTTTAATGTACATGAGTGCCGTAAAGGTATCAGAAAGTTTAACCTGGTGCCATAAAATCTATCTTATGCTATTGCTGTGTCTTTTATATAATGTAACTAATCACCCCAGGAGTCGGAATCCAATGGGGGTGAAAATCATATTAATAATAATCGAAAGGTTGAAGGATTTTATTTGCATGTAGTTTTTTAGTGTAACTATTAACTACTATTTGTTCTGTAGGTTATGGATAAAATTGGTAATGGTTATGGTTATGGTAATTCCTACTACCTAATTCGAATATTTTAATAAAATTAATTAGATTTTTGGAAATCACCAAGTGACCCCCACTCATTGTTCAACAACCCCCAGTTTGGGAACCACTGGGTTAAAATATACTGGAGTTCAATTTTCACCATTTCATGTTCACAAAAGCTAATTACAAAAGTAATTGACACACGTTACTCCTGTTGACTAGAGTTCTTTGTATTTTAGATATAATTTATATAAAAGACACCATGTGGACTTTTCATATAACTTTTTGTATTTTTAAGGGTTTTATGGAGCTAAATTGAATTTATGCAGCATTTATAACCCATTCATAACCTCGTATCCACTTTTTAAGAATAGACTCAAAGCCATAAATCTAAAAAACTTTTTCATGTAATATTCTGACCTTCAGAGGAGGCCTGTGATAACTGTATTACCTTCAAGTCCTCTACGTCCCTGAATGTTTTTCTGGCTCCTTCCATCTCACACCGGAGACCTCGACTTTGAGGCTAGGTTGAAACGAAAAGGAGACCATTGACAAATATCGCAGAGTTATCTGCCTCAATGTAACAAATGCAGGATTCTGATAGCGAAAGTGCACATAAAACAAGCCCCTCTCATAAATTCATTACGCTTGTACAAACTCTCCTGAGTTATCACAGGTCCGTCTCTGCATATCGTCTGCGGAATATTGCACTATGGAGACATTATTTGTCAGATTTAGCACGAACCCTAAAATCCCTGTGGCTGAGTGCATATTTCAAAAGATGGAATCGAAATGAAATTGAAAGCATGTTGACAAAGCAAGACTACAGATGAGAGTGGGAGAGAGGGAGTGAGACGCATAGAGAGACGCGCTCTGGATGTGTCAGATTATGTGACGTGATAATAGAAAACACTCAGTGGTGTGTCCAGCGTTACATGTGCCAGCAGATGTTTTCTTAGGCTGCGGTGTCAGTGCTGCTTATTCAGATGCGTTCCAGCGCTTCGGCAGTGAGGAGAGATCGGATAATTCGCCATTCCTGATGTCTATTTGCTGTGGCCGGCTCACAAATGGCAGGCTTTGGTTCAAAAATCAGTCCCAGTGTACACACATTTCGCACCGCTTTAATCAATTGCAGATCCCGTACAGTCTTGTGCATACACTCGCACACCTAAATTAGCAAACGCATGCGTGTCTTCTTTTGTCTCCGAGATCCTTGTTACGAAATGCAATCAAACGCATTATTAAAAAGTTAAGACCGTCTACAATTATATGTCAACAGCCCTTGGGATAAAAGCAATGGAACAAACAATAGAATATAATTATGTTTTGGGCTGGATTTGGATATGGCGAAATAGAAGTAGCTGAAAAGGTGCGATTTAGGTTATGTGTGTGTGTGTGTATGCATGGAAGAAGAAAAGACGGCAGGGTAGTTCTTCTCTCCTGGGTGTGGTGAGCTTTATGGCTTTGGCGTACAACTTTAAAGACTCCTGAGCCTTCAAATCCACGGATATACTCTTAAACCACCAGGGAGGCCTATTGTTTCAAATGCCTTCCCAATCAGCTTGCCAAACTGCACATACGTACACACGCTAATACAGACTCATTCTTCTTCTTGCTCTCTCTCATTACGCGACTGAGGCGTGTTCGAGGCAGGTTTGGGCGTCAGCCTGTTTCTGAAAGCACTGGTCCGCACTGTAATTATTTTCTCAGACAATTACTTGTAGGAACTGACAGATTACTGGAGAATGAGAACAAAACCTTTGGATGGATCTGTAGGTTGCTAATTGGGCTTCAAATGATGAAGAAATGTATGCCTATATTTATCCTTTAATAAGGATTATAAATTTAGCTGTTCTATTGTATTGTTTTATAGTTCATGTATTAATTTGTGTGTGTACTTGTTTATGTGGTTTAAAATGATGACATGAGCAAGGTGTTATGTTGTTATGGAGGATAAAATGATTACATTTGGATTGTCAAAAGACCCTGTTAAGTATGGTTTGTAAGCGTTTTGAATTATGAGGACACTAGCATGTCGTCGTAATTCAAAATGCTTAAAAATCATATTTAACAGGACCTTTTGTCATTTAAATTTTGCCACAGGTTTCCTATGAGGGTTAGGGTAAGGCCATCAAGGCCACCGCATTTTTTTTACAGTATAAAATACATTTCATCTATGGACAGACCTCGTAAATCACATATACAAGTATGTGTGTGTGTTTATTCAAAGCTCAAAATACAGGTGGATGTATGTGCATGTATGGGAATTTGTATACTGTACGTGGCACACTTAAAAATCTTTGTAGCTTCCCTGACATCATACTTATTTTCTGTTCTTTTTTTTTTTTTGCTGTGTGGGCAGATCTATCCTTCACGTCAGGACCAAAACCTTTTCATTAATCTTTCATCAGCCGTTATTTAGACTGTCTCCTAGTAAAGGTTGTATTTTTCCTGGTGTGGGAAGCTGACATAACATGCATGGTTGCAAATGTGTTCTTTACTTAAAGAATCGAGGCCTTTATTTAACTTTATGGAGTGACGGTTAAGAGGTCTGGTTAAAAGAAATGATATAATTGCAGTTTTGTTAAGAGAATAAAAGTTTTTTACTAGCTGTTGATTTAGTTTAGCCATGGTTTTTGATTCTCTTCAGTACCCTCTTAATCTATCTATCT
>CAIGQW010055024.1:11681680-11712056 GCA_903798125.1 Danio choprae | reverse complement strand
TATCTATCTATCTATCTATCTATCTATCTATCTATCTATCTATCTATTTGAACAGTGTCAGTTCAGGAAAGAAAACAACTTAATTGTAATATATAGATATACACACTGTACAAATTATATGATAAAAATGTTTTTGTGTTACTTGAACTCATTTTAATCAGTTAATCAGGTTTCAACTAAATATTTTTAGTTATACAAAGTCAGTTTTTAGTCAGTTTAACTATGTGAGTTGAGATGACTTGAAAAGTTCATTGGATTTAACTCAAAAAGCAATAATTCTCAGTGCAGCAATTGAAATTTAAGAGGGAAAAAAGAGATATACTCTGAATTCTTACTTTTTCCTTCTCTCACAATTAGTTTTTTTTATATCTTCAACAATTATTACTTTATTTGACTACATCACATGTACAGAATAGGCTTTCTTGCAATTATTTATTTGTTTCAATTCTATTTATTCGTTTTTAATGTTTCACATTTCTGGCTTTTGCATGTCTGATTAACCTTCTCAGAATTTCAACATAAAATCATAAATGTCTGAGATTAAAATTACTAGTGTTGAGAAGAAAAAAGTCAAAATTGGATGATATATTCTGTTATTGTTTTTTTTTGTTATTATTTTAGTTTAACTTTGTTTAGTCAAAATTGAGCTTTTATTTTGCAATTGTGACCCATTTCTCTTTTTGTCTCACAATTCTGATAAGATTTCGAATTTAACATGCAGATGTTGACTTAAACTTACTGTAAAGTCAAATAACACTGTAGGAAAACAACATCAAATTACAATTTAACAATAAAGTGCAAATTTCATTGCTACCATCTATTATCACCTATTTTCTCCCCCACACTATAATAAATTTCAGACCAGCTTAACAAATGCCAAAACAAGTGCAATGATCAGTCATAAGGTAACACATTACAGCATGGTAAGGATCCTATAAAGCGTCAGATACGTGATGCATGTGTTGGCTTGGATCCTGCTGTATCTGGAGGACAGGTTGCTTTTCCATCCTCCCCCATAATGAACGATCTGTCTTACCCAAACAAACAGGCTCTCTGGAGAGACATCACAGCTACCTCGCTAATCCAGGACGCTGCTCTTATCACAACACAAATGGAGGGAAGAAGGGAATAGGCCTGTACAGTGTGTATAAAGCCATTTTTGATTGTGTGAGAAATTGCAAATTGAGTGGCGGAGGGAGGAGAACAGATTATTTGTGATTATGAATGGTGTGCCGCCGGGCTCTGAATTGGGCCCAACCGATATGTGCTTGTTATTATGCTGCTGGGGATTATATAGACATCTTGAAAGTAAGTTAAAGCAATTATATATTTTAATTTTGAAGTGTTATTTGGATATTGTAAAGATAGCAAAAACACTTTTAAAACAAGAAATTAATTGAGTCATTTTAGTCTTCTACTGAAACTACTGTATTTTTTTTAAATACTTTTTTTCAGTTTTTAGTTTTATTATTTTAACTTTTTACAGTTTATTTTTATTATTTATTTATTAGTGTAAAATTTAAAGCAATTTGCATTGTTATCTTTTAGTTTTCATTTTAAATCATGTTAAATTTTGGTGTTTTTGTGTATAGCTTTAAATTTAATTGTATTTTAGTGTAAATTTTGAAATAGGTTTTCATTTTCAAGTTTAATAAATTTTTGTATTCATCATATTTTGGTTTAGCTTAGTTTAGTTTGGCTTAGCTTAGCTTAGCTTTGGAACTATTTCTTTGGTTACTTTTTATTCCTTTCAGCTTATATTTATTTTATTTCAGTTAACAAAAAATTATTTTAGTTTTGTTTAAAATGTTTTTGGTTAATTACTGTATATTAACCCTGAATAAAAAACACACCCTTTGTAATTTATGATTTTTTAAATAAATGAAATATTACTTTTAGATGGCGCAGTGGGTAGCGCTGTCGCCTCACAGCATCCCAGCAGGTCGCTGGTTCGAGCCCCGGCTGGGTCAGTTGGCATTTCTGTGTGGAGTTTGCTTGTTCGTGTAGGTTTCCTCCAGGTGCTCTGGTTTTCCCTACAAGTCCAAAGACATGCACTATAGGTCAATTGGGTAAGCTAAATTGTCCGTAGTGTATGAGTGTGAATGTAAGAGTGTATGGGTGTTTTCCAGTGATGGGTTGCAGCTGGAAGGGCATCCACTGCGTAAAACATATGCTGGATAAGTTGGCGGTTCATTCCACTGTGGTGATCCCTGCTGAATAAAGGGACTAATCCTGGACTAATATATATATAAACTTGAATTATAGACATGTTATGACAGCACTGGGGGAAAAACTGGGGGAAAATCACTCCGCAGCACAAGCACAAGCACCAAATGAGCTGAAGTGTGAAGGAGGGATTTGGCAGTGTGGGGAGTAATTTGTGTGGCCGTCCTGATGTTTGGCGCCGTTCATTAGACAACTTTATGGAGAGCTAAAAGCTGCTTCCAGCGCTTGGCCTTTCTTCCGTGTCAGGCACACGCAAACACACACAGCAGACATTCAATAAACCAGGTCATTCCTGACATCACGTTTGTTTTGCTGGGTCAAGAGCAGCCGGCCATAAATATAAATAAGCGCATTAAAAGCCAAAGATATCAGCAGTGAAGATATCGCTCCGGATTTACAGATGTGTGAGAAATAGCAGTGTTTTTATGATATGATCCAAACTGTGTCATATTATTACAAATGGCTTGGCCACTCGTACTGTTAAAGTTCATAAATTATATTAAGGTCATCTAATGTATTTACTGTACACTTAGGAAAAGCACTGTTATTCTGTTTATGAAGTCTGAAGCTGACTGAATCCAGTTTTTATTTCACTTTGGGAAAATTTAAGGGACAAATAATACCTTGTAAGTCTATTCAGTTATCAAATATTTTATATTTAATGGAAAAAAATCTGCTTTATTTCTAAATGTAGGAATATATGTGGGTCAAAGGCAAAAAGGGGCATGAAAGCAATAATAGGAGTATTTTGTTAACTTCACAATAAAATTTGGCTTGTTTGATTTTATTAACTATTTTTTACCACGATTTACAGAAGATCATTACAATGTCAAGCAGTGTAACAGTGTATATATATATATATGTATATAGTGTATTATATACTGTAATACACAAAAAAACACATGTAAGCCATATTTTAAGCAAATATCATTTGATTACATAATAAAAGATTAGATTTGATTTAGATCTGAACACTAAAATAAAACATTTCTTTCATCTTTAAAATGCATTAAAAACTCAATTATGTACATTCATATATAGTTATTTTATATTTTAATTTATTCATTCAAGTTTTAGGATTTGCTTGAAGAGTTGATGATGGAATATAATGTATTAATTCATTAATTCTTATTTTCATAGAAAATAAGTTGATTATGTGTCACTCTTTGTTTAAAAAAAACCATATGGTTGTAGCTTTTGATTATATGATGTCTAAATATATAATATGAATAAATATCCAGCATCTTACTGTGCATTGCTGCTATACTTTTCCTTAATGGTGAAAGCATAGACCACAATAAAACAGCTTGTGTGGCGTTTAAAACAGCTGTGTTTTTACAACCTCTGAAACCTTACACAGAACAACCTTTGTTTTTTTTTCTTCTCATACAAACCATACAACCAAACTACACCTGTCACATCCATCTCAGTTTAGTATGCCAAGATATATGTGTGCGAAAGAGAGCGAAAGGGCACATCAAATTTAATATCCCCTCCCGACTTGCAGTAATTCCTTTGTTCCCTTCTTCACTCGTCTCAGTAACATACACCAGACTAAAGCACACAAACAAAATCAAACTCAACGGACAGATTTGAGAGAATACTTTTTTAATGCACCCATCCGTTTTGAGATTGTGGGCTTTTTGGCTTTGCATAAAGCGCCTTTTTTCAGTCTAATGTAAAGAAAA
This sequence comes from Danio choprae, assembly GCA_903798125.1. Classification (NCBI taxonomy): domain Eukaryota; kingdom Metazoa; phylum Chordata; class Actinopteri; order Cypriniformes; family Danionidae; genus Danio; species Danio choprae. The sequence goes on along the minus strand of CAIGQW010055024.1, from coordinate 11,708,142 downwards.
CTTCGAAAATGAACTTTTAAAGGTTTCTTTTGTCACACTTTATCAAATTGTATCTGTATTATTTTTGTTTTTTGTAATACGTATTTTTAAATGCCATTTTCTCTAAGTATTTTTCTCTCCTGGACTGAGCCATAAATCTCCAGCACTTACATACACCAGACTGAACAGTTGTATTCATGTCTGTATTACACACAATTTGCCAGATTAAATCAACTGTTTAATTTCACAAACAAATCTCTCTTAGTATTTTTTTAATGAAGTGAAAATCCCCTCTTTAAAAACCTACCCACAGAGAAATCTGATATGAGGCAATATGTGCAAATTACATATGACATACAAATGTATATTTAGATTTCATATATATCAAATATATCTCAAATATGCAACATTTATTTTGAAATATTGTGAAAATGGCTGCGTTTATATGCTTTTTTTAAACAATTGGTATTACAAACATTTACATACATATGTGTTCAAATATATTAGCTGTCATTTCATTTATGGGTTCATATGTGGCCATAAATGAACATATATATGATTATATCTAATATATGTGAATGTATATGTACATATTTGTAATTCCAAAGGTTGAAAAAAAATTATGTAAGCACCCACATACTGTATATATTTTATACATATGAAATACATATGTAATTTGCATATACTGTACTCCCATGCATCATATTTCTATATAGGTATGACTGATATGTAAAAACATTTACCTGACTTTATCCAATATTCAGATTTAAGTGCACGAAGTCATTTTAATTAAATAATGCCTCACTTGCATATTTAAAAATAATATTTTAGAAAACTTGCCATTTAATAAAACATCAACCTGTGAAAACTATTAGTTCATTTTTGTTCCCTTTCCGCCTGCATTGTCTTCGCTTAGCAAGTTTCCCATTTAAATCCCCAACATTGGCAGAAAAAAAAAACTCTCTGCAAGTTACCCTAAGTTGACTCTCATTTTCTCGCCACTTTTAATCTCCAAAACTTGACGCTCTGCCCTGCGCGCCTCATTCCAGACACTTTGACCCCCTGCTGGAAATGAAACGACGCCCCCTGTTGGCGCGGCTCTAGTGGGGATTAGGACGTCTCCCAGGATCAGCTGGGTCCTGCTCTGTCCCAAAAGAGGAAAAACAAATATTAATCAGCACTAGCTCTGTCGCACAAGGATGGCAGGGAGTTAGGAATCAGATGTTGTGGGAATGGGGGAGTTAAAAACACCCCTGTTTGGGCCTAGCAGTTTACTATGGGACAGGAATGTTTGCTGTTCTCCCTGCCATGCATCCCGAGGTTGGCAGGGGTCTGTGCCCGCACCATGTGTGCCAGTGTCAGCCAGCACAGCCTGCCCCGCCTCCACCTGCTCAATCGGGCAAAGCTACCACGGCGCCATCTGCTGCCCGGTGCAGCCACACAAGCCATGCCATGTTTAATCAGCGCATATGAGCAAACAGAGCGAGCGGGCTGAGCCAGGTGGCAGAGCCGGCTGCCCGTTTGACTGAGGGGCCAAACCCGGCAGGGGCATCAAAGCCGGCCCGGGATTTACGGAGTAACCAGCCCCTAATCCACCCCCTTATTGGCTCCATTCATATTGAAATGTGTGATCAGAGGGAAGCGGGAGAGCCTGGTCTGGCCGGAGAACGGGTCGGCACAGCTGCAGGGATAAAGTTGCACTATGAGAGCAGCACTTTATTAGACGACTAAGGCCTCATTGATTGGATTAGGTTTTGGGAGGTCATGGGTGGCAGGACGTATGTGTGTGTTTGTGTGTGTGTATATATATGTATTTGTGGGGGGCCGGTTCAAGGAAATGTCTTTTTTTAACATATCTTTTCTTCAAATGTGTGTGTGGTGTATCCTACTTTTGTGGTGAATGTAACAGAGAATGGGTGGAATAAAATAGGGAGCAGAAGCTGAAGATTGATGTCGAACTCTCTGTGTGATCCTGTCTGGTATTAAGTTGTAGCGCAGGAGAGGTTTTTTTTGGGGTTTGCCAGACAACTGAAAAAAGAATTAGCTGGTGACTTAAAGGTTTGCTGTGATTTCTCTGCTAGGAAGCGAGAGCCGTTTAGGAGCGATTGAATGTGGCTTACCAGGGATCACTGATCATCCTCTGTGCTATTTTGTTTAGGGTAGAGTGTGGGGAAGGGAGAAAGTGAATATGAATGAATGATTGTGGCTACATTGTATTGAAATGTTGTGATAAGCATTTGCAGTACATAAAATAAATGTGTAAATAAATTAATGAACAAACTGTAATATGAATTTAAGGTAAAACATTTGAATATAGTTTGCTTTGCCACTTTGTGATTTCACTTTTTCCTTTAATTTTTAAATGAATGACATAATATCTCCCTAAATGTTATATGTAATCAAATTAAACTGTAAGACTTTTAAAACTTGACTTGATTCCATAATTGATCATGATTTATATAAATATGTTTTAGTTTTTTTTCAATTTGTTTATTAATCTGTACAGTATCTTAGAAAAGTAAAACTGCTAAGTCACCATTTACTGTACATAAATTGTACATAAAAATCTTTTGTTGGTGATGCAGCATTTATTTATCATGTATTGTTCCTTTTTTCTTTTCTTGGACTTTTAATAGTATGTTATTATGATTTATTTGGTATTTGTAGTTTTTTTTATTTAGTTTTTCTTGATATTTTTCTTTCAGTATTACTTTTGAAGATTGTTCAGAAATTTGTCAAACAGGATATCATGACAGTGCATTGTGAGTATTTTGTAGCTATGTGTTATCAGATGAATGGTAAAAAGCACAGGCTGTAAAGCAACAGTGACAGACAGTTCCTGTTATTCCCAGACATGTGGTTACATAACTTTTTATTTGGACCTTCAGTTCAAAACTTTTCCTGGAAAACAGCCTGTTGATTTTCCACTGGCAGAAGAAGCTCGGCTCTCAGTTAGTCCTAAACAGGTACGAACACCAAAATAAAGCAAATATTAATCTTCCAAGTCCAGCCGTAACAGCTCCGCCACATTCTGTCCATTGTGAGACGGAGCAGTTTAAAAATGTCCGTGGCCAGAATGCATTAGTGGGTCCGAGGGTCCGGTTTAATCCATTTTGAGAGTGTTTAGAGTCTCAAGCCAGCAGACCTCAGTGGAATCCCTGTTCAAATTCAGCCAGTCCTGCCAACCAGCCAGCTAGCCACCAACCAGAGCCACACTTGACATCTTATTTAAAGCTTATTGAGTGAAAGGACTTTGTGCCAAGCAATTTCACAGTTATTTGCAAAAGATAAACCTTGGATCTGGAATCAGAGCATTGTAATCTGACAGAGGGGAACTGTTACCGGAGCTAAAGCCCTGGGTTTTTCTTCAATGAGGCGATGTTATGAGTGCTCGTCTAAAGGGCCATCACGTTAACAAACTGAGAACACGAGGAGTCCCGAATCGCTTTGCATTGTTGGATATGATCAGTATGTGTGCTTCATATCAGATGACGCTTATAATATGCAACAACATTCCCTGTGTTGAAGCGTTTATGGTATGTGTCCGGCATCAAAGGAAGATTTGTTAGCCTTTGTGACAGTGTGTGACAGGGAGAAAAGGTCATATTCCTCCGCCGTGGAGATTTGTCTTTAAAATAACCTCTTGTCTAAGGCCTAAAATGGTCAAGAAAGCTCAAGGACTCCTCCCTCCGTCTGTTCGTACAGCTCTTCTTCCTAATTAATTGCTTCAGTGGATGAACCTGAGACTTGTCTCTTTTCTTAGCATTTTTCATGCTGAAGTCAGTGTGTCAGCCTGCTGTTAGCGACGACAGGTGCAGCGCAAGGTTAGGGATGCATTATTTTATTAATATGAATACTTTTGACTAGCCAGACATCCATTTTAAGTATACTGTAGACAATCATAGAACAACTTAACCCGAATATTGTGTTTGTCCAAATTTGACCCAACATTGGACTATGGCACCCCAGCATTAGTGTATGTTTAGATGATAGTGACTTTAAAATAAATAAAACAATAGGGACGTTGTTGAAAAGTTTTCTTTTTGGTGTCAAAATAAGCTAAAAAAAAATAGAGAAACAATATTTAAAGTGCTGCGTTATGCAAGAAATAATGTGCACATACAGTCCTGTAGTCTACCATTGTTGTTTTTGTTGTCAAGTATGCGCATATGACTATATACATAATAAATGTTTGCATGTTTTCTCACACTATTCAATTTTTATAGTTTGATCTGAGCCTATAATGAAATTGCTTTCAAAACCTTACCCATGGAAACCTGTTTGCAAACATTTGTTTTCAGACCCCCAAATCACAATTGTCTTGTATATGAGAATACCAAAATGCTAAATCTTTCAGTTTTTAATAAAAATAATAATAATAATGTTGGCTCAAAATTAGTTTGATATTAAATTCAACCAATTAGCTACATTAAATTGAAGATACGTTTTAATTTGTAGCATAAACAAAAAAATTAAGTTGCTCCAACTAATTGAGTTGTTTGTTAGCTAATTCATTAGTTAATCATATTTGTCTGATTCAAAAGCAACACATATTATAGCACATTCTAAATATGAAGTATGTAGCATGTACATTTATTAGACAATTTTTTTAATTTACTTTTAATGACACCTGTATTGTCTTTAAATAAAACTATTTTTATTTGTTTTAGCCTTTCTTGTATATGATAATGGCATTCCGAATGTAAACAATAAAACGGATACTTGACAAACAATGATGGACTATGGAATCATGTGTAAATGAACTCTTAAAGGGACAGTTCGTCCAAAAATAAAACATTCTGTCATCATTTACTCATCCTTCACCTAGTTATGAACATGTTTGAGTTTCTTTCTTTTGTTAAACACAAAGGAATATATTTTGAGGAATGTTGGAAACCAGTAACCATTGACTTCTATAGTCGTATTTTTTTTTTCAACAAAGGAAACTTAAACAGACTTGAAACCATTTGCGGTTGAATAAATGTATATTTTCTTTATTGGGAGAACTGTCCCTTTAAATCGAACATTTATTGTCCTCATCCAGTAAAATAATGTGCTTTTAATCATTCTGTTTTTGTGACAGCAAGCAGACGCTTTATTAGAAGCAAGTCCATAAATTCAGTGTCACAATTTACAGTCACTCATATGTAGTAGTCCTTTGAAATGACATTTTCCTCATAGTATGCTTATTGATTCCAGCCACTTTGCTGGCCTGCGAGCGAATATTAGGTCCTTTACTTCCTCTGCAGGTGAAAAAAGGAAAGACAAAATCTAAAGCAGCGAAAAGGGAAGAAAAGAGAGCTCAGGTTTCCGGCTCTCGGGCCTCGTCTGTATTATCCAGGGATTCATCCGAACACACACACACACACACACACACACACACACACACTCCTGATGGAGTCATCTGGCGAAGGCATGGCGCTGTTTTTTGGTTCAGAATGATGGGAGATTTATAGTGGTTTCATTGAACCCACGCCTCGGTGTCATAAAAGTTTATAATATTTTTTCCAGGATGAAGATTTTTAAGCATATCTTTACCTCTAGCATGAAGATATAATTCACAGAGCCTGTAACTCACCGTGCTGTGGCAGAATTTCAAAGCATTAATACTGGACTGCTTGAACATGATAAATGAGGTCTTTGACGCTCCTCCGCCGAACTGTTCTACATGCAGACGGGGAGAACAGGCAAGATCGAGATTACTGTAAAAGTCAAGCAGTCTGATTGCTCACACTTTGGAGTTTGACATTTACTTTCCCCATTGTTTGTGCGCTACACTCCATCTGTGTAGTTTGGCTGACATTATTATCCTGTCAAAAGTTGGAACTGAATCAGGCTAAAATAATGACACACCATATTTCACTTTTTACACACACACACACACACACACACACACACACACACACACACACACAGACCCACACATATGCCCATAAGCACACTCACACACAAATCTTTTTCTTTTTTTTCCATCTGTGATTTCCTAGGTCCTAAGCTCTGGAAAATTGAATGAATCCTTCACACAGTTCTCCAACACGCTGTATATTTCTTGTATATATCCACCTCTATAGTGCGATATATATTTTTTCGAGTGCCGCATTCGCTCGTATTGTTTTTCTTTCATTTCTCTTGCTTTCAATCCCACAGGCTACATTTTCATCATTACTCCACGGGATTGGCCTTTCTGAAGTTTGTGGGATTTTTTCCCTGCACATTTGCTCCCCCTTGTGGTGGAAAATACGCAAACAAAAGTGATTAGGATGATTTTTTTAATTTATTATATGTAGATAATATATCAAGTCAAGTCGAGCTTTATTGTCATTCCGCTACATGTGTGGACATACAGAGGAACGAAATGTCGTGTCTCACAGGACCACAGTGCTACATAAATTAATCATAAATACAAACACAACACTGGACATAAGAGCTATTTTAAAAACCTATGCATATCTAACATATACTATAAGATACTTAATTATACATATAAGACAGGCTATACAAGTACTTTTACGAAAGAGGTATTTAATGTTTAATATTGTGCAATAGTTATAAGGTTGAAGCAAGCAGTGCAACATGATTGTGGTACATTTATAGCAAACATCGTTTTCATTATTGAGTTCTTGTAAGATGGAGTTTAGATAAAGTGTCATGCTGGATAAGTTGGCGGTTCATTCCGCTGTGGCGACCCCAGATTAATAAAGGGACTAAGCCGAAAAGAAAATGAATGAATGAATAAATTGTCCGTAATGTATGAGTGTGAATGGGTGTGTATGGATGTTTCCCAGTGATGAGTTGCAGCTGGAAGGCCATCCGCTGCGTAAAACATATGCTGGATAAGTTGGTGGTTCATTTCGCTGTGGCGACCCCAGATTAATAAGGGACTAAGCCAAAAAGAAAATGAATGAAAAAATTATAATAATAATTGACATCAATTAAATGTCAATAAACAACAATAATAATAATAATAGTATTGTTGTTGTTGTTGTATTTGTTGTTCATTTATTATTTGATAACACAACATTATACTACTGTTGTCAAACGTAAATATTAGAATTAAAATATGAATATAATTTATAAATACGGTCTTATCTTCTCTTATCTCTTCTGTTGGGTTCTTTGGCACCTCATTTATCTCCAATTGTTCTCATTTCAAAAAAATAAAAACTGAAGGCCACTCTCCCCCTCAACAATTGATTACGATATTTTGAAAAGTCTTTTTTTAAAGGCATGACTCAGGTAATTAACGCCCTGTGCAGCAGCAGCAGCAATTAAACACTCATCTCTGTGGGTGGCTTTAGGGCTGAGGGCCAGGACTGCGGTGCTCCAGGAGCTTCCATTATGTAAGTCCTCCATAAGACACACTCACCGCCGCTCGCCCACACACACACAACTGACTTAATGCTACCTTCCAGGCCGGCTGTAGCTCTTCAGTGTAGCCGCAGTAATGCATGTATGGTTTCTAAACCAACACAACACAACACTCTGCCGACTCAACAGGCCTCCAGGTAAACATTCACAGCAATCATATGCAGACATGCTACTTTGACCTTTGGTTGATTGACGTAAGGGCTGTTTTTGAGGCTGGGTCTCGGCAGGTGAGCTGTGGGCCTGTCGGGGCAGATGTGCGGGCACTGTTGGGTGGGAGGTGCCCTGAGGGCCAACGTGGATGGATTAAAACGCAAATCCTCCTGAGCTCCGCACAGGATGGGTGAGGCACTCCATCGCACACCTCAAAGCGCTGGATTCATTGATTAATCATCATAATTTGACATGTAAATTTGATGGTAATGTGGAATGATACGTCAATGTCGTGCAAGGAACGGTGACTGAACAAAAAAAATTGGCAGAGAAATAAATGTTAGTAAATTACATGATGAATTACACAGAAGTGGCAAGAAACATGTTAGATTAATGTGGAGTTAGTCTCCAAAGCAGCGTTGAATGTCAAAAATCTATAAATTGTAGGTAATTGTAAGTTATCGAACAAATCTCTCATCGAAGTTCTCACAATGTTATCAAACAATTCAGACTTGCGTCAAATCAGATCTGCGTTATATCTGACACTTTATGGTTATATATTTGCAATTGTGACTTATTTATATTAATGACTCACTTTTTTCACAGAATTATACGATATAAACTTGCAATATTACAGTAAAGCCATAATTCTGAGTTCTTATAGCCAATTTTTTCTGAGTTTTTAGCCAATTCCTGAATTTCTCACAATTCGGACTTGTTCAGAATTAAATGTGTACAGTATATTATTTTCTGGCATACTTTAAAATGATTTTAATATATATATCTGTATTTATGTGAACTTTATAAAACTTAATATTTCCCCCCAAAGTGCAATAGTCACAAATCAAATAAAAATAAATAAATAAATGAAATTTCAAGATGTGAATATAGCACACTGTAAAGATTCAATCAATTTCAGCCTTGGTAAACATTAAAAAAAGTACCCAGCCCAAATTGATAGGCCTAGTGTAATTTTAAATGTTTGTCAAGATACACATACTTTAAAATGGTTAGTCAGAAAACCAAACAGACATACACAGTTTGAATGGCCGTCAACACAAAAATACAGTTTTCCCTTAATATTATATTGGTATTTTATATTTTCTTTTGTGTCATACTAGCTTGTTCGAAACTCCAGTTCATTTTGACAAAACCTAAATCTGTTGAGCTTACTGTATGTTGAAAACCCTATAGTCTGAACAAAAATATTTAAAGATGCAGAGGTCTCCATATCCATGGAAATACTTGTGTTTAGTGTCATGCGAGTTGGTTTTGAGCTTTTCCTAAAGGCACATACATAAGCTGAGCTTTCCACCGTGAGCTCCAGAGGAGTTCCCAATAAAGCTCCCATCACAGAGAGGATATGGGCCGTGTTTGTCTTTTCTGACACAAACCTCCGCATCGCACAAATTAAAGCACCCTCGCACAAACAATGCAGCCCTGTACTCTTCATCTAGTGCTCTCATCAGCTTTCTTTTGTGATGAAGCCTCTCAGTGTTGACTTAGACTTTCTTTGCTCTTACGCACAAAACTCAGTCTCGGTCTTTGGGTAGAGTCTATATTTAGTTCATATTTATATGGATACATTTACACAATGATTTGCTAAGAAATCAAATGGGTTTTTTTCCATCACATTTTTTAAAAAGTTTGTACAGATGATGACATTTATGTTCACACGAATATGAGAAAATGACTAAAAACAATGTATTATGCATGTCAGGGCAGTAAATGGTGATGTCATTTTGTAAACACACAGTCTGCACCTGCGCACTTTGTTCCTGAAGTAGTGTTCGCTCATATCAGATGCTATCAAGTGCACTCATTCAGTCCCTTATAATGTACTGCAAATGTATTCTCAAAATCAAGATAATATTTATTATGCTGCATATGAATAATCCATCCATACATTTTCTTGAAGTCCAAAATAGGGGTGCACTTAAATCCAAAGATCCACCCAATGTCCAAAACTCGACTGGGTTTGGGTCCAAAATTCTGATGAGTGCCTCGGATACAGGTCGAGTTCGGTTTTAGTGGCCTCAGGTCTTTCAAAATGAAAATGAAAGTCCTTTGCCTTGGCAAATACATTATTTATTAGTTTATTTATTTCATTTTTATCAAGCTATCATGATTTCAAAGCCACAATTGAAAAGTCGAGCACTCAGAAATAGCTTGTATTCATCAGTAGGCATTAGTGCAGTGTAATATTATATATGTTAATAAATAAAGTATTGGAGCAGCCAAATCAGCTAGCAGGACAGCAGTATTGTTCCTCTGTCAATGAATCTTACATTCTGGTCCAGGTAGGTTTGAAAATAAATGCAGATTATTGGGCCTGTTTTTATTAGGTGTGCCTGATGTTTGTGGAAGAAATGATTTGGGTCAGTTACAGATTTTAGGAACAGAAAAGAGTACACAGCACAATATCACAGAGCAGCTTTTCTGTCAAACACAAAAGATGATATTTAATGTGGGTCAAATACAACACAGGCTTATTGGAAATACATGCTTGCTTGAATCTTACTCAAAAAAAGTTTGACTGCAGTTCATTTGATATTCACAGGCACATATTATTGATGAATAAATGATTATGTTCAAGCTTTTTTTTGCACAACAACAAATAAATACCACAAAACAACTTAACGATGTCTATGATTTGTAATCGAATACATTTGCCTAAAATGTCTATCTCCATATGGACAACTGTTGTGGTGTTGTCAGTTTGCTCAGTATCTCACCTTGTATGATGTTGTACTTGTGATGCAGAGTATGGTGAAGAAGAGGTACAACAAAAGAGGTAAAAGCAATGTACAATAAAGGTAAAACTATGTTCAAATGCTCTTTTCTCTTCTGTTTGCTTATGAAAACACTAATGTTTGGGATTATGGAAAAGGGATTAGGGTCTATTATTCTTATGGGTTTAGGCTAGTGGTTAGCTAGATTCTCATGGAGGTGTACAAGAAGAATGTGTATCTGAAACATGTAACAAAATGCACCCTAAATAATGTATTTCAGATTCACAAAAATGTAGACAGTGCCCTCTAGTGGATTCGTCATCTGAAAGCTGTAATGAAATGTAACTGGAGCAACTTATTTTACATTTCGCAAAAATATTTTCCAAGATACATTCTTACAATGAGCTTTAGTTGGCCAAATAGTGTAAAATTTCATATCATAGACAAACATTTTTATCAAAAAGATATGCAGGATTGAAGCAACACAATGCCAAGTAAATGATTGCAGAATTGGCATTTTTAGATGAGCTGTGCCTTTAAGCATACATTTAAAAATGAAAATATTTCACACCCCCATCTGAATTGACCATTTAATTTTCTCGTTTTATTAGTGAATTTGAGTGGCAAAGTTCTCAGACGAGAAGGTCTTTGTACTAGGGAAAAAAAGTGAAAGATCTGTCCCCTAGCACTCCGGTATTGAGGAGGCATTACATATTCACAGGGGGGGATCTAATGCAATTATGAGTGTTTACTTACACCATGTGTGGCCCCCTTCTGCTGCTCTGTGCCACTGGCTGCCCAGGCCAGCCAGGAGGAGATGAAAAGACACAGAACGGGAAGCCAGTGTGGCTCTGTTTGTTTTGAGAATTTAGCCCATCTCCCCTCGTGAGAGACGCTATCCGAGACCCCTGCTAATTAAAGTTACCCAAGAAGGGAAGGAGAGCGATGTGTTTAAAGATGAACCCAACTCAAGAGCTCACCCAAAGTCAAAAGTGGGCTGGAAAAATATACATAATGTATGATCAGACCGCAAGTAGCCGTGTTAGTGGAGTACCCATGTTTGTTTAAAAGATTAGCTATGGCTTCTTTATTAGTAGGTCTTCCTTTAACGTCTCATTATGGATGCTGTGCACACTAGGGCCACCTCAATTACCTTCACCTCAAATATTGTCAATTAAACAGGCTTGTTTGTTTCTTCTTTTATGTCGTCCTTTCATAGTTATTAGTCCCCTCGTGAGATAAGCTCCGTGTGCGCTGATAATCAGCCGAGAGGACGTGTAGGCCCACTTCCCCAACTTAAACATGCCTCGCACCTTGCTTGTTTGACTTTTTTATATTTTGACTTTGTACCTGGGGACCGTGGTGACATTTCACGGGTGTGTGTTTTGTGGCAGAGTTGATATTAAGCAAATCTGCCGCTGCTTATATTTGCTCTTAGGGATTTTAAAATGTAAGCAAGCATGAGCGGGAAAGGTTTCCGACCACCTGAGGGGGAAGCGTTCGATATTTGCTAAATAGATCAAGCCTCCCGAAGGCACTCCCGGTATGAGGTTAAAACACACACATTGCTCCCCCATAAGCAAACGTTCATATTCAATAAATGCTCTTCTTTGGTTTTAGCCAAAAAAAAAAAAAAACTCTGCGTGTTGACCTTCCATTGAAAACCATTGTCTTGTGCCATCTTTCTTTCTTCTTCTTACTGCATTCAAGTGGGAGATCTTGATGTGGTGAATCTGTAGATCAGCAGATAAAATGACAAATCCATTGGAAATCTCCAAGCAGCATATGGTGTAAGATTTAAGCCAGCGAGCTATTGAACCTAAGGCCAGGCTTAGCTGAAGGTAACAGACAGCATATATTCTAAATGTCTCTAGTGTCATCTGTATCTGTCGTGTGGGAGGCAGACAGAGTGGTGTTGCTAATTTTTTTCTTTTATTTATCCCTCCACACCCAAGTCTTTCTGTGAAACATGTCTGGGTAAATTGCAACAAACATATTTATCTGCCTATGTCAGTTTAGTTTGGCAAGACTTTGTCATTGCAGACAAAACATGTGGAGAATCATGGGTGCTGAGGCCCCTCTTCCCATTCATGCTACAAACCTGACAATGTTTCTTAACACTGGAATTACGCAACCGCTCCTTTGACCTGAATACCAACCATCCATTTTGGTGATGTGTAAATATGCGGTTTTGTTGTGTCCCTTCTCAGGTCTTACAAAACATGACCTCAAATTCTGTACATGAGCATTAGCAAACCGGCATTACAAACAAACAAACCTTAGCATTGTCTCAATACTTTTTTTCAAGTATTAGGGATTTACTTCCTTGTATTTTTATCATTCTTCCGCATGGTGTAATATATTTTTTTTCTAAATGGTTATTATCTTTAATATTCTTTGAAAAGAGGGCTTAATATCAAGCAGTGCTTCTCTACTTTATATTCTGATGGATTCTGACTGGCTGTCAGTGTTTTATCATTTATTAGCTGAGAAAAAAAATTATTCTGAAAGATATCGTAATGGTATTCTCTACATCTTTATCATTACAGTTGTGGTCTAAACTCTGCTGTTGTTTTAAATGTAAAACAATTTTTAGAACTCTATTTTTACCCTTATCTTAATATTGATCATGCTTGGTGTGAACCGGCCATAACTTTTTATTAAAACTGTGCTTTTTTTTAAGAGGATTTAACTTAAATTTGGGTAAAATATTAACCAACCCAACGACTGGGTTAAATTTGTTAATTATATTTGGAACCTATGGACTAACCCAATGGTTTGGTTAATTTTTTTAAATTAGATTTTAACCTTATTTTTGGGTTGGGTCTAAATTAGTACGTTAGATTTGGAATTAAGTTAAGTAACCTTTGTCCATCCGAAATCACATCCTGTACTTTTCTATCATATATAGAAACACACCAAATTGTACGAATGTGATCGTACGAATTAGCCATTAAATCAAAAAGTTCTGAATAGCGTTGGAATATTATAGCATTTTTAGCCATTTATGCGCATCTATGTGATTATATAACACCACTGTTGTTTCCATGCAAAACTTTTCAAAATCTCAAAGGAGAAACATTTCTGTTTTTCGTAAGTTCTTATTATGTAAACAAACCCTTAGTATATTACTAGACTGTTATGTTAAGGTTAATGGTACTATTATAGTTCCAAAATAGCTTCCCCAGCACTGCTTTTGTCATACAATTACAACCTTACTAGAATGAGAGGCTCATTTCATTTAATGAAGTAAATATACCATCATTTCACCAGCCGTGTAATTATAATTCTCCAAAAGGCTTTGCTAATCCAACGTCAACCGACTTTAAACAAGGAGATCGGCTGCGGTGCAGGTGTGCAACTTCGGTATCACTGACCTCTCCTAACCCTTCCAGGCACGTCTGATAAGGGGTTTCCCTTGCTAGAGCAGCCAGGACTGTGTCACTGGATCCGGGTTTGCTGTGTTGAGCTTTAGGTTGGGGATGTCTGAAGCATTGGCTGGCATTAACACTAATGGCCCGGATTTACTGCTAAAACAGGGCCTCTACCAGGGTGGTCTTTCCCCGACTTAGGGACGCATTCTTCCATGGCAGTTTGGGCTTTGTGTTCATCTGAACTAGTCCACTGTCTTTTTCTCTGAACTCTCACTCTTTCTGTGTGTGCGCTGTCTGCCTCTCTTTCTCAGGTAGCATTGCCACTGAAGTTTGAGTGTACCGTCAATTAAGACAATCCAGAGGTTGTGTTTGTTCATGTTCTCTGGCAAAACCCTTTGAGCTCAAAGTAGGAAACCTAAAAGAAGCACGCCTCTCAGAGCAAAGAAACACCAAAGAATACAGACAGCCAAACCGAATTTTATGCCTGAGCACTACAGAAACAAACTTCAAACAAACATTCAGCATGCAATGAATCTTGACTCGGTTGTTCATACTTGCACAAGACACAATGACGTTTTATTTGCTCAATTGTATTTCCACATGAGAGGAATACCAACTGACAAAGTCTCCGTCTTGACAAATCTTGATTTACCTGTGCACATGAATCACTGCAATTACTAAGTAAACTGACATAAATACATTTACATTTCAAAGGCATTACAAATGCGTTTTTGCTGCATTCAGACCAAATGAATCATGGGATTTGTCTCTCAGTTTGCGTAATGTCGTTCACGGTCACGCTTGGTAGATTCTGGCCCAGATCCTACAGGACGGGGTCTGAGTCTCTTTCTTTAACGGCAGGGCCACCCGGGTAGAAATGTGGATTGCACTTTATTTAAATGTTCCCCTTGAGATCATTTATTGAGTTTTAGAAATTACATTGATAACTAGAGTATTACCTGATAATCCATTTACACTGTAATTCAAAGCTCTCCAACAGACATTCTACTGATTATAGGGGCTTTTGCACCAGTTAGTTATAGGAACTAGCCACGCTTGTTTTCTGAGAACTAAATTTTCACTTTGAGAACATTTACTGGTTGCATTCACATAATCTCTAATACCACATACATTCTGAAAGTGCATTTAACATTAATACCAATCATAGGATATAGGATGCCGTGATTGAAGCTGTGTTGTGTTGTTTCATATTTTTCATGCATATGTAAGCTATTTGCAAAAAGAACAAATAAGAGACACGTTGGTTCGACAAATTATTAGCTGGGTTTCCATCACCCTGTGTTCATGCGCATTTTGCAGTATCGCAGTTCATCGCATACAGTAATGGAAATGCCAAATTTTGAATTAAAATCCATTAATTTAGCAAAAAAAAAAGATTTTACGCTAGATTTAAAGATTTTGGACTTGTGCTCTGATGTAGCAAACATTACACCTACAACTAATCAGATGTCTACATTATGCTTGCCATGTTTACTGTTGCTTACTAGGTTGTTACCAGAACTAGAGTCAGCCGTTCTAACAACATGATGGAAATGCACTTGGTTCGTACTTGGGATTCTTTCTTTTTTGCAAATTTTGAAAAGATTCACTTAACGTTAGGATGGAAACCCATCAATTGATGCTGAGAAAAGAATGAGAGAGAATTCTTTCATGAGAGAAAATGTGTATGTTTATTCATTCATTCATTCATTTTCATTTCGGCTTAGTCCCTTTATTAATCTGGGGTCGCCACAGCGGAATGAACCGCCAACTTATCCAGCATATGTTTTACGCAGCGGATGCCCTTCCAGCTGCAACCCATCTCTGGGAAACATCCATACACACCCATTCACACTCATACACTACGGACAATTTAGTCTACCCAATTCACCTGTACCGCATGTCTTTGGACTTGTGGGGGAAACCGGAGCACCCGGAGGAAACCCACGCCAACACAGGGAGAACATGCAAACTCCACACAGAAACGCCAACTGACCCAGCCGAGGCTCGAACCAGCGACTTCTTGCTGTGAGGCGAACGTGCTACCCACTGCGCCACTGTGAGGCCCCTGTGTATGTTTAGTTAAACTATAAAATACTGTGCCAGTCTTATTAAATCCAAGTCCACTAAACCTTACTCTCATCTGGGTCACGGCACCAACGTCACCCCCCTCTGGTTCTGAGCAGAACTTGAAGAGGCATTTCTGGCATGGAAGACGGCCTGCTAACAAGGATGCTACAGACCAGTTGTTAGCATGTTTTTTGAAGCCAGGTGTATCTATTCACAAGTACACCAAACACAAAACCTATCAGTCTATGAATACTCTATGGACTTGACATGTGGTTGCAAAGTTATTTATAGTTAACAGAATAGCTAAAGAAGACCTTTAACATTTTTAAATGTTTCCCTAACAACCCTTGACAATTAAAGTATAGGAGTCTACTTCAATCCTGGAAGGATTTCATTTTTCCTAAGGCTCTTAGAAGAAATTATAATGCTGAAAAAGACAAGCACAATTGGCTCTTATGATCTTATATGGTGGCCGAAGTTATTTGGCACTAGAATCTACACACCACCCCCCTAGAGGGTCCCATTTTCAAAAGCAAAAGCGCCCCCCCCCCCCCCCACCACCACACACACACACACACACACACACACACACATTTGAACACCCTCGCTCACATTAAATATAATAATTAAGGGAGAAATCTTTTGATCCCCATCTAAATATTGAGGAAGGCAACTCAGCCCCTTTGACATTTTTTCTCTTCCAGGCTATATTTGCTCAGCAATATTTACCTATGCTGGCATTTCCGTTGTTTGTCAATTTTCCTTATGAAGCTGTCGTGTCTGTCGGAATGATGCACGGTGCTGACTACACATTTGGCAGGGTAAATGCCTGATATTTGCCTGGACCGAGCTCATGTGAAAGGAATATGTCTCATATCTGTCATGGTAAGCACACAAGACAAATCGTTATTCTTCATTAGAATCAGATACTCCATTAATTTATTTGACTCTACCTTCTATTTATATGTCAATCACATTGACGAAAAACACACAGGGCAGCCCAGTCAAAGGTCACCATGTTTATCATAATGATAGTGACCTGTTTGTATTGGCACAAAGTCAAATGTATATATATTATTTATAATTATATATAATTATGTTGTAATTGGTGATTTTTTTTTAATGCAAATGTTCTAAATTCAAGCTCAGATATTTGCCTTTACATTTATGTAAGTTAATAGAATTTTCTATAAAATTCATACCATTTGACTATATATTTTTTCATACATAAATAGTTTTAATAGAATGTTATAGATTGCACTTTGTAGATTACAAGACAATAGTTCTGCAGTCACAAACAAATGACCGAAGGACCAATTCACATCTGGTTCTTTTGAGATTTTTTTTATGAGTTTTTTAAAATGGTGGCTTAAAATTGACAAATAATTACAAAAAAACAATGTACAATGTACAATGTACTAAAAACTGAAAATGCTTTAGTTAAAAGGTGTTTTACTAAATAAGGTTTCCTTTTAGATTTTCTCACACAACATTGTCAAAACAATTCCCATTAAACCATGCAAGGACAGAAGATGGTGATGTCACTTTTTGTTTTGGATTTCAAGTCTTTGCAGTAATAGTAAAAGGCATATGCATAATGTCACATTTTTCACAAACTTGTATTTTATAGTTCACACAGGGATGATAACAGTCTCAATTTCCAATCCTTGCACTCTGAAAGACAATCGTGTTTTCAGGTCCAAAAAGCTGTTGTCTTATAATTGAGGGGAAAAAAAACTTCCAATTTTACTTGACAATGGTGTGATGTACTGTAAATACATCTAGATGTAAATTTGCAAAGCAACTGGTTCCGTTTTTTTCCCAATAAGCCTGACTAACTCATTTAAATGAACAGATTCAAAAGAGTGATGGATAATCTACCATCTTTTCTAAACTTCAGCACATATTTACAACTGAACTGACTATCGAGACAAAAGCAGCATTGTAGAATTTCACAACACTACTCTCTGCATATAAAACAAAATAACTTCGCAATAGAAAAACAACATACTTTAAAAGACTGATGCTACAAATCACAAATACAAAGATTTAGCAGCATTACTGTACTCAAGAACTGAATAACATCAGTCCGAATAACTTATTAGACAGTTTGTGTAAATTAATTCAATCAAATTAAATTGACATTTGAGAAAAGCTTAACGGATGAGAAAACTCAAGATATGGACTCTACATGTGCTAGGCCTTCACACATTCATCTCCATGCATCCACAAATGAGTGCACTGAACAAGCACCTGTCGCTACTCGTCTTCAATCTTTTGATGTCTCCATTTTTCAGCGATGGTTCTCGGTCTCAGTAGAAAGAGCAGCACAATCTGTAAATCTCTGATTGATTGCACAATATGGGCAGGGGCTGGGTAAACGTGAGGGAGACTTTGCTTCGTTTTTTCCATTTGACGTAAAGATGGAGAACGGGGAGGGGGATCTGCCAGAGTATTCATTTGATCTGAATGGAGCTACAATAAAGCAAATTCCTGGACAGCCATCCCAGTTCATCATGGAGAGACATTCCCCAGCCGGCCTTTTGTCTCAGGCTCTGACAGGCCACAACTGCTATTCAAACCCTCAAGAGCATGCTATATTAAATCAATATATAATATTACCAAGGTCAAAATGCAACCCGCGATCAGCTGCATGTTTCTCCAACCCCTGGTGACACGCACACATTCATCTCCCTATGACCAAATTCCTTCTGTTTTTCTAGAGGCTTCTCCGTGTCCTGCTGGAAAGCAACGAAGGCTCGTTTGATAATATTATTGTAGACGAGAGCTAGTGGATAGTGGTTTCAAAGGGCAATAATAGTGCACATTTTAGAGACCGGAGTCCTGGTGGGCTGCTCTGTAAACGATGTGGAACATAAGCACAAGAACACTTATTCGGCCAAGCCTCAGTGAAATTTAATAATCAATGTTTGACTGGAGGAAACTCAGTGCAGAAAGAAGAGAGAGACAAAGGGAGTGAATGAGGACGGTTGGTAGTACAAGCTTGCCATCTGCTGGTAAAAGACAAACACACAACAGACGCTTCTCTCTACAGTACATATTAAACAATAGTGTGTGTGTGTGTGTGTGTGTGTGTGTGTGTGTGTGTGTGTGTGTGTGTGTGTGTGTGTGTGTGTGTGTGTGTGTGTGTGTGTGTGTGTGTGTGTGTGTGTGTGTGGGGTAAGATTTTTAATGTGCATAATGTATTATGTTAAAAAGGATTTGGGACAGAAGTGATTTGAACTGTTGAGATCCATCCAGCTTTAGTGCATTTTATTATAAAACACTGATTCTTCTGTGATGGATGTGACGTCTGAATATACTGCAAATACTGTTCTGTTTGAGGCAGATCTTCGTTCCTTCATCTCACATCTGGATAACTGTGCGAATACTGGAAATAAGAGAGAAACAAAATTATATTTGAAATATTGTTCAGAGATGAAAAAGGGGTTTCAACTAGGGCTATCACAATAATCAATATATCAACTTATCGCACAACACATGGACATGACCTTAATCATTTGTGGTGATGCAATATATATATATCGCCATACATTAAAAACAAAACAAAAAAAAACAGTTCTAACAACATTTTGGCTGATTGTGCAACATCTCGATCTCTATTGGAGGTGTCAGTGTCAGTATGGTTAAAAAACGCTATAGTTATTACTATAAATTACTATATTGTATTTTCATGTGTGTCTGACAACTAAAAATAGATCTAGTACCAGATGTCAGCCTCTGTTATTTTTTACCTTGCACTTTTTTGCTAACATTTATTATAATTTATTTAGCATATGCGTTTTCACATTCTGATTCCAATGGCTAATTATTCAATTATACATAATGTAATACATACAATAATATTGTTTATCGCAATATATTTTGGTATTTTGATATCGCGACAGGCCTAGTTTGAACCATCATAACAACAGAAGTGTAATAAGATTCTAAAATGAGTTTTTCGTGAGCATACATTTTTACTATAACAATAGTGTATCAAAAAGTCTTGTCAGGCATATTTATCACAAGACTCATTTGATGTTGTTAAAAGAAACTAAATAATTAGCATTTTTAATTCTTTATACTTTGCCGCTATCCTTCAAACCACTATATTTTACCCCATATGTCAGCAAGAAGTTGTTTTTATTATTTTAAAACAAGGGGATTTCAATATTTTAAATTCCACGAACCACCCTTGATTTAAAATGTTAAATAATAGTGTAGGTCTCTTATTCTTTTATTTATTCATTCATTCATTTTCATTTCGGCTTAGTCCCTTTAATAATCTGGGGTCGCCACAGCGGAATGAACCGCCAACTTATCCAGCATATGTTTTACGCAGCGGATGCCCTTCCAGCTGCAACCCATCTCTGGGAAACATCCATACACACCCATTCACACTCATACACTACGGACAATTTAGCTTACCCAATTCACCTATACCGCATGTCTTTGGACTTGTGGGGGAAACCGGAGCACCCGGAGGAAACCCACGCCAACACGGGGAGAACATGCAAACTCCACACAGAAACGCCAACTGACCCAGCCGAGGCTCGAACCAGCGACCTTCTTGCTGTGAGGCGAATGTGCTATCCACTGCGCCACTGTGAGGCCCCTTATTCTTTTATACAATTTAATATGTAACTACAGGCTAGAATAAGTATGTTGCTGCATTATTACATACTGTAAACATTGTAAAAATATATCTATTACACTTAACGACAATAGATCATAAATTAGAGTATTTTTGAAATTTTACCACATAAAAATTACTTGTAAGATTATAGCAGACAATTTTAGTATTGCAATAATAGTACTGCAAAGCTCCTTTATAGTTTTTTTACAACACTGAACCAACGACAATGCGTATAAAATTTTACTTGACTTATTACAAAACTATTAGATTCCATTACAAAGACATTCTTCTGCATGTGGTAGAAGACCACATCATTATCATGCTGAAAAAAATCTTAGCCTTACGATGGTGTGGCAATGTTTTGCTCTGTTGTGAGCAGAATACTGACCTTTTTCCAGTGATCATGAGATCAAAGGCCTGGTTAATCTGATCTAGAGTCAGTCTGTGAGTCACAAACTCATCCAGCAGAATCTTCCCGCTCAGATACTCCTGCACCAACTTGGGGACTGCCTCAACACTCTTCCAACCTGTCAACGAAATTGGAAGAACATGGAAGTTAACAAAAAATACTCAAACTTTATTAATAAACAGGACTGTAAAATAATTCAACCGTATTCTCCACATCACATCAACCTAACACTGCACCTGCAACATATACCACCACCATAAGTGATATCTGAATTGATCAGAAATGCTTTTACCACCAAAATAGGAGCCTTTCAGAGTTTTTCCCAGCAGAATATCCTCAGAGACCAGGGATAGTTCCCCCATCCGGGTCCAGCCCACCATCACACAGACTCCTCCGGCTGGACTGCAGGCTTCCACAGCTGCCCTCTGACCAAAACACATAACATCAGTTCATCATTTACATACAAATACAGATCAGTAATGTTTTTCCAATTTGCAATGTGAACTCTTTCATGATAAAAGTATTTCTAGAAATGAATGAAGCTCTGCTACCATATACACCTGTTAGTACTGAGTTAGACAACTGAGTTAGTTTTATTTATTTATTTTTTTTTAAAGATTCTTCATGTTCATTTAGCAACGTGCTGGAAACATTCTCCAGAAAGTTTTGTTCATATTGTCATGATTGCATCACACAGCTGCAGATTTGTTGGCTGGGAATCGATGAATCTCCTGTTCCACATCCAAAAATGTGCTCTACTATATAGAGATCTGGTGGAGTCATTTGAGTACAATGAACTATTGTCATGTTAAAAAACAGTTTGAGACAACTTGAGCTTTGTGGCACAGTTTGTTATTCTGTTGGATATAGCCTTTACTAGATGAGTACACTGTGGTCATAAAGTAAAGGACATGATCAGCAACAATTCTCAGGTATCCAGTGACATGTAAATGGCGCTAAACTGGTAAAACAGTCCCAAAGTGTGCCACCACCACCACCAATGAAAAAAGGCAATTTTGAGTCTTGCCTTCATGTTGTTTATGGCAAATTTAGACCTTGGCATCCAAAAGTTGCAGCAAAAATAAAGACTCATCTGACTATAACACCTTTATTTATTAAAATAATGTATTTAAATTGTGCTGTTTTTGTGACTGTCGCTTTAAATTCAAATGAGATTGTGCTCCTGTCAACAAAGCAGCAGATTCCAAACAGGACTAATGTCATCTCTGTAAAAATGTCTATATGACTACAGTGTTCATTTGTGCATCCTAAAACTTTTATAATCGTTGACATTATCTTTGTCAGGTACGCTGTGAAAACTCTAATGACGGACAAAGGCTGGCTATTCACACACTGTTGTCACACAACTGTGTCTAAACCCCTTATAAAAGTGATTTTTGCATAATAGGTCCCTTTTAACTTACCATAACCCCCACATTTCCCACACACTCAAGAGCATAGTCAACACCACCATTGGTCAGCTCCTTCAGCACCTCCTGAATGGGTTTACCGTGGTCTTTAGGGTTCACAAACTCAGTCGCTCCAAATGTCTTGGCGATCTCAAACTTGTCTGAATTGATGTCAACAGTGATGATTCTGGAGGCACCGGCAGCTTTGCAGCCCATGACAGCTGCCAGTCCCACAGCTCCCAAACCAAACACTGCACATGTGGAGCCAGATTCCACCTGGGAAAAACAATATTTTTATTTTATTTTTTATTTTATGTATCTTCTTTTTGTCATTAATCGCACATCACACACACTTTTCCTGTGTTCACTGCTGCCCCATATCCTGTAGAAACTCCACAGCCCAGCAAACACACTCTGTCCAGTGGAGCGTCTGGGTGAATCTTGGTCACATTGTCCTCTGGCACAACCGTATATTCAGAGAAAGTGCTGATACCAATAAACTGATGAACCTGCTGATTCTTACAGGTGATCCTGCTGGTGCCATCAGCAAGAAGGCATTGCTGAGTTTTCTCCCTCGGAAATAAAAAAGGAATATATTTAATCACTTGCTTTATGAATCAAATGCACAAGTTTAGGAAAAAAAAAGACAACCATCAGTCAAAGTAACTCACCAGTTTTTGGAGCAGAGGTTTGTCTTTGGACTCAGACAACGTTCACATTGTCCACACTGTGGCACGACTAAAGGAATAACTTTATCACCTGTAGATAAATGGTAGGATGATATTGCAGTTTTTGAGTATTTGAGTTCAAATTTAAACTATTTAAAGCAGATGTATTTACAGTAAATGTCCCTTTTATATTTATTAATGTTTATGTTAATGTTATAGTTCCTATCACTGCTAATCTTTATATTTATTTGCAATTGCCCTTTATACTATACATGTTTTAGTTACATTTTTATATTCTTGCAAATAATATTAAAAAATAATTTCCTGACATTTAAAACATGTAATCGCTGTAAATAATGAATATAAAGTAGAACAAAATACAATTATAAATTATACTATTTCTACAACTATCTACTATTTCTTTTCTTTAATAGTTGAATAAAATAAAAAAAAAGAAGTTTACTTTACTAACTCGATGCTACAGCGTTTATGTAAACAGGCCAAATGCTGCAATGAAACAGTCAATAGCCCCATTCACACATGCAGATGTTTACAGGAAAATACTGGTAAATTGCAGTGAAGAGACAAGGCCTTTTAAAATATTTGTAAAAATACCAGAAATGAGTTTCAGAAATTTTACAGAATGAGAAGCATTCATAACATTGATCAACATAACATTACCATTAAAATTCTGGAATTCTGCAGTGTGTGAACCATTTATTTACCGCTAAAGTTATTAAGTTTAAGTAATTAATTCCTGTAATTTTTTCACAGCAAGAAGGTCGCTGGTTCGAGCCTCGGCTGGGTCAGTTGGCATTTCTGTGTGGAGTTTGCATGTTCTCCCCGTGTTCGCGTGGGTTTCCTCCGGGTGCTCCGGTTTCCCCCACAAGACCAAAGACATGCACTATAGGTGAATTGGGTAAGCTAAATTGTCCGTAGTGTATGTGTGTGAATGAGAGTGTATGTGTGTTTCCCAGTGATGGGTTGCAGCTAGAAGGGCATCCGCTGCGTAAAACATATGCTGGATAAGTTGGTGGTTCATTCCGCTGTGGCGACCCCAGATTATTAAAGGGACTAAGCCGAAAAGAAAATGAATGAATGAATGAAAGGGGCTAATGACACCAAAAATTTGTAAATAAGTGTTTAGAATTGGGGCGGCACGGTGGCTCAGTGGTTAGCACTGTCGCCTCACAGCAAGAAGGTTGCTGGTTCAAGTCAGTTGGCATTTCTATGTGGAGTTTGCATGTTCCCCCCATGTTCGCGTGGGTTTCCTCTGGGTGCTCCGGTTTCCCCCACAGTCCAAAGACATGCGGTATAGGTGAATTGAATAAACTAAATTGGCCGTAGAGTATGAGTGTGTGTGAATGAGTGTATGGGTGTTTCCCAGTACTGGGTTGCGGCTGAAGGGGCATCCGCTGCGTAAAACATGTACTTGAATAGTTGGCGGTTCATTTCACTGTGGCCACCCCTGATAAATAAGGGACTAAGTCGAAGAAAAATAGATGAATGAATGAATGAATGAATGAATGAATGTTTAGGATTGGAGCTCAGCATACGAACACCAGGGATTATTTGCTAAACCCTGGTAAACTGTAAGCAAGGGAACTCAGATTTTAGTTTTCCCAGTGTTAAATATGAACAGCTGTCAAGTTAGCTTACCTTTGGCCATCTTTGTAACACCTGGACCGACACTCTCCACCACTCCCGCCCCTTCATGCCCCAAGACCACAGGAAAAGGTTGCGGATTCATTGTTTTACCAACCTCATGCAGGAAAGTCCAGTCGGTATGGCATATTCCAGATGCCACCATCTGACCCGGGTCAATTCATAGTCAGTGAGCTGATAAATAAATACTGCCTTGCCACTGATCAAAGTAATATCTTACATAAATGTTGTATTACTGTAACATGTAATGGATTTACCTTGATCCGTACTTCATGTGCTTTAGGAGGGGCAACCTCTACTTCCTCAATGGACAGTGGTTTTCCTGGTTCCCAGGCCACTGCTGCCTTGCACTTGATCACCTTAGAGTGGATAACATATTTACATCTTAATATGATATATTTCTTTAAAAATATATTTGATGGTAAAAATTACCTTTCCCTCTGTTTCCATGGTAACCACAATCTTTAAGTATGGTTTTATATAATCAGCCTCCTAAAAGAAAACATTAAACATTAAAATGACCATTAAAATCCTGAAATGTGTGTTAATGTATTATTATTATTATTTATTTTAAAACTTTTTGTACAAGCCAGTGTGCAGCAAAATGCTTTCACCATAAGTTAGAAAGAGTCTGATAAAAAATTATAGGAAAAATGAATGCATGATCTATATGTCATCTTTAACAAATGAAGAAAAATCAAACATGCAAATAATGCTTTTTCATGACTAATTATGAAAATACATATTATAGAATTAAACACATTTTTTGATACTTTCTGTGAATATCAACAAGAATGTACTGTACCATCCAGTTTCATGCAAAGTGTATTACTTTTAAAGTTAATCTCATGGAACATCATTCATCATCATACTGTCACAATTATCTTTATGAGCCACATCATAGAGTCTAGATATTTCACCAGTTTTTGTATCTGTGTGCACAGACATGAAGTTGCATATTTGTTACATTTTTGTGTGAGGTCGAATTACAGAAGTATACAAGTGCACTGCGTTAAATACATTTAAGTTGTACACTACAAAGCATGCAACACTTGTCGAGCAGAATAATGCTTCAAGATGTAAATTAAACAGTACATAGTTCTTATGTATTAAAAAAATATTATCATAAAATAATCATAAAAATGTTCATGTTTGAATTTAAATATAAAATATATCTCAAAGATATGAAGTACCCACGTTTTTGAACTTATTTAAAACACATTCAGTAAAGCGTACGACTGCATGCACAGATTTATGTTTGCAAATGTTTGTATGCTATTAATGCTATTAACTTACAGAGCTGTTTTTGTCAGGGCTCGGGAGAGGACCTGTTGGTACTAGTGTACTTTGTACTGCACAGCTGCTATATGATTCAAAACACATGAATGACTGACCAATACAGCAGCTGAACGTGGTGCTGCTTGCATGTGATTGGATAACAGACACACATCATCATTGAGCATAGTCAGTTTTCGAAGGAAACCTTTGGATACATGTGGATTATGATCAAGAACTAATGAATATTGTCACACTATGTTTACATGCACCAATTTTCAATCTGGGTGAATAGAATTTGATCGCAGATCTGTTCACAAGTACTCTAAACATTGTAATGTGATTTAAATAATATATTCCAATTGTAACCTTTGCGCACGTGCTCTGCCTGTTTGACATCACACTTGCAGAAACTGCATATGACACCAACAGAGATATAAAATGTGTACATAAGCATATTTTCTAAATATCATACATATGAATAAATATAGCATGCAAATAGGCTACGCATACAATAATTTAAGCACTCATTTAAGTGTGCTGATGAGAATTTGTATGTATAAGTCATCAGCACAACAAAAGAATTCCCCGATCCGATTTAGAACATGTTGATGTCTTGTTGATATGAGCACAGTAATTCCAAATGACTGTCCAATAACAATATTATTATCATTATCATTATTATTATTATTATTATTATTATTATTATTATTATTATTATTAT
>CAIGQW010055024.1:11668317-11681670 GCA_903798125.1 Danio choprae | reverse complement strand
TTATTATTATTATTATTATTATTATTATTATTATTATTATTATTATTTTATTACGGAGGTGCATGCTTTAAAATCCACATTAGGTTGTATTGTGATGATGCTAATGTTTAAGAAACATTTGATGTTTAAAGGTCCCTTGAATATAAAATAAAGTTTTTGAGAAGTTACTATCAGTATATTAGTTTTAAAGATATCTATAAACTAGTGTGCTCCGAAGCACTGAAAAAATACACGTTTAGAAACCTGATATAAACATCCAAAGCTTGCAGTTTGTCACTAAAATGGATTAACAATTTAACGTCACTTCATACTGCAGTTTCTCATCAAATCAAATGCTCTCTAGTATGTGACATGTCCCGCCCCCTTCAAGACACTTGTGCTTTTTATTTGATGCACTGGAGCTCAAGCACTCTCACAGGCAGAGCTGTGAGAAAAACAAAATGCTATTGGCTGTTTTTTAAAAGGGGGAGGGGCTACTTTATGTCCCACCCTCTCTTTATGTTTCAGAGATCAACCATCAAATAAAAAAATACATATTTCAAAGCACTTCATGGGACCTTTAAGTTCAAAGTAAATTTTAAAAAGTATGCCAACATAGATTGTCTATTTTTGAAGCATGTTATTTAGTCTGAAAATCGAAATCGAAAGTCCATTTAGCATGCGTATATACCTTATGACTTCATCATGAAAGAAAACTATTTAGTCTTGAATGGCCTTTTGTTCAATTTTGTTTTGTTTCTAAAATTACGTCCTTCATTAAGCAGCCGAATTAAAATATACAGTCAACAGATTTGCCCATTTATCAAAATCCCAGAGACATCTATATATGATTAACAAAGTCATATTCAAGAGTTTACATGGTCATTTTTTGCTATTGATTAAGTTTAACAAAAGTTTAGCAAAAACTACCCCTTCCAAACCAACTGAAATTTCATTCAGATCAAGCTCAATCTGATTGATTTATGGTATTTAATTTCAATCCGATTACAAATGGATTATTTGGATGCACAGGCAAATATAAACGTGGCCACTGTGTCACAAGGAACACACAAGAAAGGAGACTTACTCTTGTTATATAGTGAGAAAAGTAAACTGAGGTAAATAAGAATGTTTTGCAGAACAAGCTTGCATACTGCTAAGAAAAGAGATTAAAAACCAAATCAAATTCAACTTCGGCTTTATTATGTAGAACAGTCTCTGATCATAACAGATATGCTCTTTGAAAATATACAGGATACTTTGAAAATATACAAATACAGGAACTGAAAAGGAAACTTTGGATTAGCAGGTAGGTGGGTAACCATTGTCTAAATATGGGCCTGCCTATCTCTTTTCCTTTGTAAATATTGCAAAAGTGTCTTTTATTGTAGTCTGATAATGGCTGTTACTGTGTCAACCCAGCAAAACTCATTTTCAAACTTTCATGTGGATACTGCATGACATTTAGAGAGGTAGAGGAGAATCACACCAAAACCACTTATATTGTGTGTTCTGTTAGAAGGATTTTGGGAATCACAACCATATCACATCTCAATCACTGTCCGAATGCTATAAAAAAAGAAAGAAAGAGAGAAATCAAGTTATGTAAAAGTTTAATAATATTCTTTGCACTTATTGCTCAGGCTTTTTATTATTTGATTTAAATTTTATTATGAATGATGACATGGTTTTAGTATAGATTTATCATTAATACTTTACAATACAGGACATGGACAGTAGTTAATGTCAACTGCATATAACTTACATTAACAATACATTTATTACAGTATTTATTCAACTTTGTTAATGTTAGTAGATGAAGACACAGTCGTTCATGTTAACGCAAGGTGCATAAACTAATCTTAACAAGCACAGTGTTGGATTATAATAACGCTTTAGAAAATGTAGAACTATCTATGATTAATAAACACTCTAAAGCATTGTTATTGTTTATGTAATAAATACATTAACTAACAATATCTATGTGTCCCATATTTTAAAGTCTTACTGATTTATCACCTAAAGTTGGCATTAAATGTAATATAACACAATAAACAAAAGTATTGTGAATATGTCATTAGTGTATGGCTTGCAATATTTTATCTTGTCGTATTAATTCTCCAGCCATTTAGTCCGATTCTTACCAATTGCCTTTGAAATTCCCATATATTTTAGTGAATAATTATTGTAATCAAATTTTGTAAATAACCTGATGCCAGTCACAATATAGATGCATATATACACAACATAATACTGCAATGGCATATGTACTGTGAGTAATGATAATTATTTTATATCAACCTTAACAGAATATATATATATATATATATATATATATATATATATATATATATATATATATATATATATGCACAACACAACAGTCTACTATAAAATAGTACAACATAGTAAAACATTTAAGCAATAACAATCTTTTTGGAATCACAATACAAATCCATGATTTTGTTCATAAGTAGATGCATAAAAACGAACCTTTTCCCACTGATGATGAGATCAAATGCCTGGTTAATCTGATCTAGAGTCAGTCTGTGTGTCACAAACTCATCCAGGAGAATCTTTCTACTCATATAGTCTTGAACCAGTCTGGGTACAGCTTCAACGGTCTTCCAGCCTGTCAATCAAATGAGTGAGGTAATTGCTTTAACGAGGGCATTTGATGCTTTGTAACGTTTTTTCTTTTCCTCTAGTGTGTAATGCATCTGTTTGTGCATGTATAAGATCTGTAAAGTTAAACAGCTTGCAGACTTACACATAAGGGATTTATTTTTCTGTCTGTCAGAGAACACTGATCAAGACTTTGCAATTATGGTAAGAGGCAATAGATTTCTGGCGTATGCTTGTCTTGACGTGCTTGGCCAATCAGAGCGCTAAGATTTTTTTATGAAATAGGGGCTTTTTTGAAACCAAAATTCAATGACAGAATTTCAGACAAACTGAGAATAATGGTGCTGCAAAAATGCAATCCGATTACAAAGGGATTATTTGGATGCACAGGCTAATATAAACGTGGCCACTGTGTCACAAGGAACACACAAAAAATGAGACTTACTCTTGTTATATAGTGAGAAAAGTAAACTGAGGTAAATAAGAATGTTTTGCAGAACAAGCTTGCATACTGCTAAGAAAAGAGATTGAAAACCAAATCAAATTCAACTTCGGCTTTATTATGTAGAACAGTCTCTGATCATAACCGATATGCTCTTTGAAAATATGACCTAAAAGAACAATCAGTGCCCTAAATATGAACGACTTTTCCTTTTCTTCTATAGGTCTATAACTGTACTATAGATACTATACATACAGGAACTGAAAAGGGAACTTTGGATTAGCAGGTACGTGGGTAATCATTGTCTAAATATGGGCCTGCCTATCTCTTTTCCTTTGTAAACATTGCAAAAGCATATTTTATTGTAGTCTGATAATGGCTGTTACTGTGTCAACCCAGCAAAACTCATTTTTAAACTTTATCATAATTTCTGCTTTCATGTGGATACTGCATGACATTTAGTGAGGTAGAGGAGAAACACACCAAAACCACTGATATTGTGTGTTCTGTTAGAAGGATTTTGGGAATCACAACCATATCTTTTTTTAAACCAAAATTCAATGACAGCGTTTCAGACAAACTGAGAATAATGGTGCTGCAAAAATGTCCAGTATGTGAAACAAATTTGTTCATGAACATAAAATGAAACACAAAACTAGATTTTCTGAGATCCTAACAAATGTTTGTGTGTTGCATATACTGTAATATAAGACAAAGCAACATCCATTATTTTTCAAAATTGTTTCCCTCATAAAACTATTAATTATGAGCTTTTTGCAGTAATAACTGATATGAGAAGATATGTTGCTTTTATGATGAAGGCTTCTTTTTGTGAGCTTGTATTTCAAAAGGATAAGAGCAATCATGGGTCAAAGTGGGTGATCATTTTTCCTTTTTAAGATTTCTTTGCAGCTTCTCCTTAGATCATGGGGTTTGGACACATTTATTTTGTGAGTGTAATATACTATACTATACTGTATAAGGACCCTAAAATAAGCCTTTAGTTATTGAAGGTGCTGTGTTCTATGATCCTTTAACACATATATATGGCCTCTTTAATGGTATAGTTCACCCAAAACTGAAAATGTACTCAGTATTAAATCCCCCTCAAGTGATTACAAACCTTTATGAGTTTCTTTTTTCTGTTGAACACAAAAGAAGATATTTTGAAGAAAGCTGAAAACCTGTAACTATTGACTTCCATAGTAAGAAAATCAAATACAATGGAAGTCAATAGTTACAGGTTTCCAGCTTTTAATGAAAATGAAAGAAAGTCAAACAGGTTTTGAACAAGTAAAGGGTGAATAAATGATGACAGAATTTTCAGTTTTGGTCCGTCACTTTAATTTCTCACATTTACTTTTCAAACAGCATCCAAAGTTGCCGTGAACCAATCTTAGCATTTACCTCCAAAATAAGTGCCTTTCAGAGTTCTTCCCAGCAGGATATCCAGTGGGGCCAGAGAAAGTTCCTCCACCTCAATCCAGCCCACAATCACGCAGACTCCCCCTGCAGGACTGCACGCTTCCACAGCTGCCCGCTGCTCAGTGGAAAACAATCAATGATTTTCTTCTACTTGACAATTTGACAGCTCTACTAATAAACTTGCATAACTTACCATAACCCCCACATCGCCAACACACTCAAGAGCGTAGTCAACCCCACCATTGGTCAGCTCCCTCAGCACCTCCTGAATGGGTTTACCGTGGTCTTTAGGGTTCACAAACTCAGTCGCTCCAAATGTCTTGGCAATCTCAAACTTGTCTGAATTGATGTCAACAGTGATGATTCTGGAGGCACCGGCAGCTTTGCAGCCCATGACAGCTGCCAGTCCCACAGCTCCCAAACCAAACACTGCACATGTGGAGCCAGATTCCACCTGGTAAGGACAACGGCAAACAATATCACACATGCTACAAGATAATAGGATGTTATTTTTTGTCTTTTTGTGATTATGCCAGTGGAAATCGCGCATCACACACACTTTGCCTATGTTCACTGCTGCCCCATATCCTGTAGAAACTCCACAGCCCAGCAAACACACTCTGTCCAGTGGAGCGTCTGGGTGAATCTTGGTCACATTGTCCTCTGGCACAACCGTATATTCAGAGAAAGTGCTGATACCAATAAACTGATGAACCTGCTGATTCTTACATGTGATCCTGCTGGTGCCATCAGCAAGAACACCTTGTTGAGTTTTATCCCTGAAAGGCAGAGAGGAAATACTAATGCATGTCAAGCATCGAAAAATCATAATTCGGAGTTGCTAAATAACATTATGACTGACTAACTAATAGAAAATGCATAGTCACATAAACACAGAAATTACATTGAATCATAATAAATAATCATACTAGTGCTAATTAACAACAGTCTTAAGTCTTAGACAAGTGCTTATTTATTTATTTTTTATTCTAACCAGTTTTTGGTGCAGAGGTTGGTCTTTGGACTCTGACAGCGTTCACATTGTCCACATTGTGGCAGGAACAGAGGAATCACTTTATCTCCTTCAGATAGATATATTTGGAATTAATGCAGGTCACATACTGGATTTTTCACAGATTAATATGAATCGTAGAAGCAAAAAATAATTTAAAAAGTTGAAGAAGAATTTTTAAGCATCAAAACATCAAAAGTTTAACACAAATTTGAAGTTTATATGAGAATGTTTAGATGTTTAGAATGAAAAAATTATGACTATTTAAAATAAATAATGTAATTTTATTTTTATTAGTAAAATAAAAATAATATATTTTCATACACTATTTTCTAAATTCAAAAATGTAAATTTTTTTTATATATTTTTTAAGTACAGATCAGCATATTTTTTGTACATTTAATTAGTTGCAGACACAAAAATGTGTCATACATTATATAAAAATATACACAATTAATTAAATACATTTTATTATGTAAGTAACTGAAATCCGAAATCTATTTTCATTTATAAAAATGTAAATTCTTTATCTGAAGTTGTTTATAATAGAAGTAGGTTTTTACCTATAGACACCTTAGTGACACGTGGACCGACACTCTCCACCACTCCTGCCCCCTCATGCCCCAAGACCAAAGGAAACGGCCGTGGCTTCATTTTAGCAATATCATACAGGTAAGCCCAATCAGAGTGACAAACTCCAGATGCTGCAATCTGTCAAGAGTTAATAGAAAAGGTAATTGCAAAGTGAAATAAAATAATACTACATCAATAAAATCCCAATAAAATACAAATCAAGTCATTTGAAACCATATAGTTTAGAATCACATACTTCTGGCTAAGTTGTTTTTAGATAAATGCACATTTACATTTACACTGTACCCAATCTAACATGACAATTAAAATGTAACGAATTTACCTTGATCCGTACTTCATGTGCTTTGGGAGGGGCGACCTCTACTTCCTCAATGGACAGTGGTTTTCCTGGTTCCCAGGCCACTGCTGCTTTGCACTTGATCACCTTAGAAAATCAATCAGACAATTTGGGCTCGACACTTGACACTTTCAAATGTTTTAATGCAGTAAATGATGAATCTGAATATTGTTGCTGGCATTGATTACATAACATTACCCAGATTATTTTGTTGTCAGAGTACCAAGTACATTTGCTCCATAAGATGAAGAAAAAAGGTTATTGTATGTTCTGAAAATAATACAAAAAATCTGAGACCAAAGAATTAATATGTGCATTCATTAAATTTTAATATGAGAACAAGTCTTCTTTTGGTATTTTCTTTTTCTTTTATTTTTTGTATAAATTATATATATATTTTTATTATTATTATTATTATTATTATTATTATTATTATTATTCAGAAAAATTATAAGAAATGTTTCTTGAGCACCACCATAGTGTAATACAGTATATCTGAATGATCATTCAGTTATATATAACCCAGATAGCACACGTACGTCACGGAGACGTCTTTGAAAGATCGTAACATCTGCCAAACATCACATTCCATCGAATGTTTTTATTTGTTAATGAGGCGTCTTCTTTACCTCTATACGCCGTCTTTACAATGAATCTTGAACTCCTGAAATTTTTAATTGGTTTTGTTGAAAAATATAAATTATAATATAATATCAGAAAATTCTACAAATGATTCTTCAGCTGTTGTATTATTTTTGAGTGGAAAATACTTGAGCTTATCATATATGTGTAGACGGATGTATAATCTGTGTAACTGTTGCTGTTATTTATAGCAGTATAGATGAGGGAATGTCTAAATAAAAAATGACGTCTTTGCTACATAAATAAGATGTCTCACAGACCTAACATTCTAATAATGAACATCTGCGATGCATTGCATAGATGTTGTTTGAATGTCTGACAAGGACGTCTATATGACGTTTTCCAGATGAGCAAACGCCCTAAATAAGACGTCTGCCAGATGAAAACGCGGATGTCCAGCAGACGTCTCTGCGACGCATGTGTGCTATCTGGGAATCTTTCCCAATCATACTGTTGTTTCAGATCAAATAAATGTAGTCGTGGTTGAGCATCAGAGACTCTTTTTAAAACCATCTAAATCTTACTTAATGATCCCAAGCTTGTGCATGGCAGGCTACTACATGAACTACAAGAATTGTCAAAATAATATGTGAATGTCCTTACCTTACCCTCAGTTTCCATAGCAACTATATACGTTTGATACACTGAATTTTTCTACTTGTGCTGAAACTAGGCTGAAACAAAAGTAGAAACATTCTGCTTGAGGTCATAATTAAACAGTAACGTTACATAAAAAAGAGCATTCCTGTCAGAAATGTCTACTGTACACTAATTTGCTAATAATTTCTAGTCATTCACAATTCTGCATATTAAAACAGAATTTAACATTCAAAAAGACATTACGTAGAAGACATGCGTACTATTAATTCTTCTAATCCACTGACTTTGTTGGAGTTTTTTTAAATGTAATTCAAACGAGCACTTTTGTTGTTGATATTTCTTTCCTCTTGCATATTCAGAATTAGCTAACAGTCATTCTTCTGCGCAGCGGAATCAAAACAAGTTGGAACTTGACCGCCATCTTATGGAACACTCTGGAAGCTACAGTCAATCTAAAACAGCCTGATTACTGACACCTGCTTTTCAAAGCTGACTGCATTGCCTTTACAACAAATGTAGTGTTTATCGCCCGAGTATAAGACACTGAGATGGCTTTACCAGCTGTAATTGTGCTTTTGCTTGTAGGAAGCTGTAGCACATTGGTAGCTGAAGGTAGAAGAAACAGTATTTAAATTAGTTATATAAATACTTGACTGACAACACTTCTAGGTGTGAATTTGGAAGTTGTCACAACCTCATGGTTACAGATAGTTGATATTATGCACTTAAAGACAATTGAGTGTATTTTAGCACAAATGCTACACGTGTTAACCATTAGTTTTGTTTTATAGAGCCTTCCGGTGATGTGTTGTCCTACAATAAATTGCAGAACAGTGCAGAAACCACTTATGGCTACGTGGCCTGTGCTTTTGCAGTGCTGTTGTATGGAAGCTATTTTGTTCCTATTAAAAGAATAGAGACCGGCGATGGTAAAGACATCAACTGTACTCTTTTATCCTTCAAGCCATCGCGTTTGTCTCAAAGTCTGTTGTATTTCCAGGAATGTTTTTCCAGTGGATTTGCAGTTCGGGTATATGGTTTGTTGGACTGGTTGTTGACACGCTGTTTCACCCATCCAGAGCTCATCCCGCTACTATGCTTGGAGGAGCACTTTGGGCCACAGGTAAAGTGTTTTATAATGCGTTTAAGATATACAGCTGTTATTTATGAAAGGTTTTTTTTTTTTTTCTCAGGACATGTAAGCGCTGTCCCTGTTGTGAAGTTTATTGGACTTGGACTTGGGATTTTGCTTTGGGGATCCAGTGCATTGCTAATGGGATGGGCAAGCTCAAGGTAAACTTTCTGGATGTTTTGGCACACTGGGGTTTAAGGTATAGGGATGTGTTAAATTTCTTGAAATAAGGATGCATTTATATTGTGGTTTAGGCTAGTGTATGATGTTTGAGCTTTTAGCAGTGACACAAACTTCTGGAGAATAGGTAAAGCTTGTTAAATTGTTGGTAACTCTGTAATATTAAGAGTTTTGACTTCAGTTTAGTTTTTTAAATGTTATTTCTAGAATATTAATAAATGTTCCATTGTGCTCTGACTAAAGTAATCATACTTTTTCTTGGGAGTATTTTTTTATTGGTAATTTTATTTTTTATTTTTTTTTATGTTGCATTATGCTCCGGTTTCCCCCACAAGTCCAAAGACATGCGGTATAGGTGAATTGGGTAGACTAAATTGTCCGTAGTGTATGTGTGTGAATGGGTGTGTATGGATGTTTCCCAGAGATGGGTTGCAGCTGGAAGGGCATCCGCTGCGTAAAACATATGCTGGATAAGTTGGCGGTTCATTCCGCTGTGGCGACCCCAGATTAATAAAGGGACTAAGCCGAAAAGAAAATGAATGAATGAATGTTGCATTATTTCACAAAGCAACAATGAATTAAGCATTTTAATTTATTCATTATTATTTGTTAATTATTTTAATCTATATAAACACATTTCAAAATTTGTAAATCAAGGTTAAAACTAAAAGCTTTATCTGTTAATATTATGTAGTTAACATTAAAGTCTTATTCAAGTCATTTATTTCAAGGTTTGGCTGGTTTGGACTGCATCCAGAAGAAGTATCAAAGCCATTGCTCAATTATTGTGGTGCTGGCCTTTGTCTTCTAAGGTAATGGGAAACTTTTATATTATTATTATTATTATTATTATTATTATTATTATTATTATTATTATTTAACTAACAGGGACTGATGAAAGTAGTTGTGTGCATTTGTGTGTGCAATTGTAAACATTGAGAATTATCCTTAAATCTGTCAGTCACTTTACAGTTTGACTAATCACAAGAATCTGGGTACTGTAGCAGGTATGCAGTATAGGTTGAGCCAAATTCAATATGAGATCATGGCTTGCATTTGAGGGGGAAAATCCAATATGTTTATAGAAAGGCAAGCAAAATTCAAGACTTGCCAAAATATGCAGACAAACAATATACAAAGGGTAAACATTGGGGGAATACTGTAATTATAATATGCGATTTATATGAAAGGCCATGGTGATTGTAAATGCAAATGTTTTTTTAAATGACACTTGTAGTGCAGAAGGTACGGTACATACTACTTTTTAAAAAGCAATATTCAAGTGCAGAAGTGAAACAAAAGGCTGTGGGAAGCCTTTTAATAACTCCATCTTGAAAATATTTCTAGTTCTCTTATGAGTTACACCTCATGAAATTCCTTTGAGATCAAAGTTCTGCTGTCCTACTCGACTAAAAGTTCCTGTGAAATTGAAAATGCAATATACTGTGTAAGGCAGGATAAATCTTTTCCTAAGACCTGAAGTCACATTGTATTGGAGCCACAGTTCCATCTGATTTTATGGGATGCGGAATAAAAATATCCTTATCTTTTACTTATTGTGTGAGATCAGCTCTTATGTAACACGATCACATCTTTGTTTTAGTGCCATCATATTCTTCTTTGTGAAAAGTAATGGTCATCAACGCACATCCACTGAATTCATGCCTTTATTGATTGATGATAGGGTAAGTTTAAGGCTTTTTGGTTAAGTACTGTATAATATTTTCTTGGATACACAAATTGTGTGTGTGTGTGCGCGCGCACGCAGGCATTTACACATGTATGTCTTTTAGAGGCTGGATCCAGACAGCATAAGTCCCAGTGATTCATGGGTGGACACAATTTCCCCTAAGAGCAAGAGAGTGTTGTAAGTAACTGTACGGCCAGTTTTTATTTTACAGGTTGGAGAGTTTGAAGGCTTTTCTTCTGTGCTTCTTCTTGTTTCTCCATTCTGGAAATCTATAGTAAAGAGTAGTGAAATGTGGCGTACAAATAGAGATCAGTCTGAACTTTAACCAAAGAAAATGTATAGTCTCTAATTTTATCTGTGTAGTGCCAATAACTGTCCAAAGTTGCACCAGTTATATTTGTAACACTTTTGAACTGTAAGGATGATGAACAAAAGGAATGGTTTGATTCTTTTGCTTACAATGATTCGATTGCATCAGTTTGGGGTTTTTTTTTCTCCTGCATCTTCAAACTCTTATTAAATACAATAATCTGTAGACAATACAGACAAAATGAAATGAGATGCAATTCATTTGTTTCAAGCAAATGAAATTCTAGATGAAAGTCAAATTGTTTTTGAATAACAAGCAAACAAATACTTTGCCAACATGGATGCAAGGTTATATCACTGGAATGATTAAGTGCATTCAGACTGAACTTGGTGTGTGTTTTGATAAACATGTCGTGAAGGAACTTGCTCAGTTTTGAAAGTGTCACTAGTGGTCAGATATTTTATCTTTTTTGTTAATAACTTCTCAACTTCCAGTCAAACAATCAGCCATTTAAAACAATGTAGTAAAATGCTAGGCACCTATTGATGTATTATTATCAAACTTTTTGGGGGATTTCATCTATATGCCCTTACATACACAATATGTAACTAGAACTGTGGTAAAACAAAAAAAAATCTGACTTATCTTCTATAATACCAAATGTTTTCAGGATGTTCAAATCCAGAGAAATAAGCGGTTTTCAACTAGTGAGATGGTCCTGTGTAAATAATATCATACATTTTGATTTCTGGTTTGGTTTTATTAAAAACAGGGAATTGCCAAAGATGCTTTAATATGATGTGGCTTTTATTAGACTGTACAAAGCAGCATTGTAACAACCATAATGTATTTATTTTGATAAAACACGCCTGCTGCTTTCCCATGTGATCACACCTGAGATAACTGAAAGTTGTTGTGTGTGGCTTAATAAAAGTGCAGCTGCTTTCGTGTCACGTTGTGCTTGTATCTCATCATCAGTTTTTAAAAAATATGTTTTCCTATTTATTTATACTTTTTTTTTTTTTTTTTTATTGAACATTTTGAAGACCAGGGTTTCAATTTATTTTATTTTTTAAACAAATTGAGGCTGTATATCTGCAATGCTTTGACAAATTAGCATTAAACTTTATTATGATCTCACCACACCAAACGTGGTAAACGTGTCACCTATTGGTCAAAAATGATAAACCATTAAATCACATACAAATTATTTTTTTCTCCCCATGTTTAACTAATATTATTTTAAGATGTTTTCCATGCTTATCTCACAATCTTGCCTATGTTATGCTTGGCTCTTCAATTGATCAAATTATCTTTGCGGTTTATTTATTTATTTATTTTTTATGTTTTCATGTATATTTTAGTTTTTTCCAGAAACTCCTCATTTATTTTACACGTTCTCCTCTTGTTACAGTGGCTGCATCTTGGCAGTATTTTCAGGCTTCCTTTATGGCTGTGCTTTTGTGCCCGTTTTTTATATTAAATTGCACGCCACAACCAATTCAAGTATGTTCACTGGATCCAGTCAAAATGGTACAGTATGTATGTTATGTATAAAGATTTCATCCAATTGTGTTACAGCTTAATGTGATGTATAGCCTATAAAATGTTTAACATATTTTGCCATCCATTACAGAAATTGACTACTGCTTTGCCCATTACAGTGGTATTTTCCTCACAAGCACAGTGTATTTTCTTGCTTACTGTGCAGTTATGAAAAACAGGCCTCGGATCTATCCCAGAGCCATCTTACCTGGTAATTCATGTGCATTGCATCATCTTTATTTTAACATGGAAGAAGCATGTTGCATTGTAATTAACAAATTTGTGACATTAACGACCCTGGCAGTATTTCTCATTACCTTTCAAATGAACCATCGAGCTGATTTGTAACTTGTGTAACTTGTATCTTTCGTGCAGGTTTTTTGAGTGGCCTGATGTGGGGATTGGCCACATATTCCTGGCTTATGGCAAATTACTACCTTGGTGCGGTGATCACATTCCCTATAACTAATGCTGTAAGTACAGTATGGCATAAAAATCTTTCATGTTCTGTTTCACCTTGCATTGCTAATCGTGGTTAATGACAGTGTTTTCTACTTTGCTTTCAGGGTTATTCCTTAGTAGCTGCTCTGTGGGGAAGTGTGGTATTTAAAGAGGTCAAAGTAGGTAACATAACTCTATTTTTACGTTCATCTGTTTATCTACATGCGTTGATCTTTTATTACCGTTTTGTAGTTTTTATATTCAGCAATTTGTATTATGCCATTGAAAACTAAATTATTAGCCCTCCTGTGAATTATTATTATTATTATTATTATTATTATTATTATTATTATTATTATTATTATTATTATTATTATTATTATTATTATTATTATTATT
>CAIGQW010055024.1:11585041-11658317 GCA_903798125.1 Danio choprae | reverse complement strand
TGTATGTATGTATATGTATGTGTGTGTGTGTGTGTGTGTGTGTGTGTGTGTGTGTGTGTGTGTGTGTATATATATGTATATGTGTATGTTAAGGCCAATGTTACTAGCCCCCTTAAGAAATATCTTTTATCTGATGATGTGTCTACTTAATATAATAAACTTTAGTTAAGCCTTTAAATTGCACTTTAAGCTGAATACTAGAATCTTGTAAAATATTATTTGCTGACATCATTGCAAAGACAAAAGAAATTATTAGAAATGAGTTATGTTTAAAAAAAACAATGTTGAAAAAACAATATATCCCTAACTTGGGGAATTTTTATTTATTTATTTTTTTTATTTTTTTATTTTTATAATTACTATTTCACGGGAGGGCTAATAATTTCGTCTTCACCTGTAAATGTCATGCATTATCTAGAGATTTGAAAGTAATAAAAATTGTTGTGAGTGTAATACTAAGGAATAAAGTAAAATCAACATCTATTTAGACCGGTCTAACCAATTGATTTGATCTCCTCAGGGCATTGGGAACTTGCTGTTGTTTGCTTTGGCAACTTGTGTTGTGCTGGCAGGCTCCCTCTTAACTGCTTATTCAAAGATCTGAGGCTTTATATTATGTTACCACAAGGTGGCAACGGTGGATCAGGTTTTAAATCAATATTCCTGCCAAACTTTGCAGTCACTTTCTCATCAATTTCAGGAGTCCTCTGCAGCTGCTTGGTAGCACCTTTTTTTCTGCTTTTACATTTTAACTGCTGTCAATTAATTATAAGTGTTCTGTAAGTTCATGTGGATTCTGATTAAACCATTCTCCATTTTCTGGCTATTGACTATAGTTTTTTGTTTGAATTTGTTTTGTTTTTTTATTAGTTTTTTTATTGGGTTCCCCATACTTTTGACCTAAGTGAATTTAATTATTAATGTTTCAATCTCTACAATAAGACCATCAGCAGACAGATTCCCAAAACTTTCATAAATATAGGTATATATGGATAAACTCAGTTGGTGTCTCCATCAAATAAAATTCACAAAAGGGATTTTAAATCCAATAATTCTCTTAAATTCAAGTAAACTGTCTACATTGCTTAATTTTGTGGGGAAAAGTAAGTGTAGGATCAAAATATGGGTGACCATCTTGTCAGTCAAAATTATATTTATGAAAATATGAAACTCATTCTGTGCTTATTAGAAATATATAAATGAATAAGTGATCATACTGAGTTGATACTTTTTAAATGATTGCAAGCATATTAAATTACATTGTTTGAAGGACCATAAAGTGTAATTCATTAAATATTTTGAGGCTGCACTGTGATTCAAATGTGGTTATTTTAATATGTAATTAAGTGATTCTGCTGAATATGCCTTTCAAGTTTTTTGGTATAACCTGTTACACTCAATACATTTTTACTTTAAAATAATGTTAAAATTGTGACATTATTTTCCCCCACATTAATGCAAACAACAGGGCACGTGTAATGTATTGTATGAAAATGTTGAATGCCCTCCTGATGTGCCTAAAGGACCATATATGACGTAATGTTGCTTTGCCCATTTCATCTCCTCTTGACTGAAACCCATCATCATTATTACATCTTATTGCTTTTATAGATTCATACCAGTAAATTAAAGTAAAGAACATGTCAAAACAACATTGTTTACAGGCAGGTGCGTGCAGGCATCTTCCTCCTGGGTCCTGTATCGTGAAGCCAGTTAGCTATATTAGCCAGGTATGTTGTAGTTTTGTTTGCAGCAACTCTCGGTTTAGGGCACCATAAAATAATTTGCTTATAGGGGTGTTGGTAACTTGTGCTCATTGGCTAACCTGCTTTAGGCAGGTTATGTTCTGGTTTGGAGATCTCAAATGTAAATTTGATTAAACAGTGGAGAGCAAAGTAATGTGATATAATAAAAACTTTTTAAATTGGCACGCACCATATAAACATGCCAGATCACATATTTACAACTTTCCAAAGTTTTCTTTAATAATGGTTTGCTGGGTTTTGAGGGTCTAAACTACAAAATGTGATTTTGTAGAAGGGTATGTTTTCTGTCTGTGTGGAGACTCATACCTGAAGAAACTCAGAAACTCTTTTATTCGTTAAAATAAATAAAGGTTCCAACTGAAAATAAAGGGTTTTTTTTGTGATGTTGCAGAAGAACCATTGTTGGTTCCCTAAATAACCTTTTTCAAATATCAATTCTTCTAAATGTGAAGAGTTCTCTAAATCAGATCTTGGGCCCTTTGTCAATTATACATTCTGTAGAATGAAAGATTTGATTTAATGTTTTTAAGGCTTATAAATGAAGATGTCGATAAAGATTGTCGATGGTTTAATGCCCTAAACCATTCTAAAATCAGCCCACATAGATGGGCTCATAGATTTCCTCCCTCATAGATGGGCTACTGTATGTGCACAGGAATATACAGTAACGTATGTCTTGACTTCATGATGCTTAGTCTCTGGCTTGCGTTGCGGATGGGGGGTGAGGAGGACAAGCGGCATTCTTGTGAGTTTGGGACTGTTGTGTCAGCTGATCCGGCATCAGGACTGCTGATTCCATTCATGCTGGAGCTCCTCCGCTGAGCGGATCATCTTGGAGCTCCTGAGCACCATCAATATGTACTCAAATCCGACGCTATTAATCCAACGTGGATAAAAGATAGCCGACTTAATCATGAGCACACCCTTGTACCAATGGATACGCGTTCGACTCGCGC
Source organism: Danio choprae (assembly GCA_903798125.1). Taxonomy (NCBI): domain Eukaryota; kingdom Metazoa; phylum Chordata; class Actinopteri; order Cypriniformes; family Danionidae; genus Danio; species Danio choprae. The sequence goes on along the minus strand of CAIGQW010055024.1, from coordinate 11,655,595 downwards.
TGGAGATGTCGGGGACACTTTGATTTACTTGTCCGCGTCGTTTCTGAAAGTCTGCAACTGTTGTAGGAGTTTTTCCGCAGTTAGGAAGTACTTGATTGTAGCAGTGGTGTGCTTTGGTTATCTGTTTTTCACTGTTCATGTTAGTCACACGTCCACTCGTCAAGACAAACGCTCCGAACTGTGGACTGGAAATAGCGTTTATTCTCAGAGTAAAACCGACCAGGGCATCGCAGATGGGGAGTTGAATGAATCAGTGAGCCCGACCAGAGTTAATGTGGTGTATATTACGCTCAAATCCAAGCGGCACAAACCCGCCATCATCAGGGGCACAGTGCGACCCAAACTCCGAAGAAAGAAAGTTAAAGTGAAACAGCAGGATGGCGCACCGGACACAGAGAAGAGCGAGAGGCAAAGCACAAACACAGCTGACGGACGACTGACTTATTCTGAGTTTGATGGCAGGGACGGTGATTATTCATCCATCAGGATTTACAGTACAACAGCTCCTCCGTGGTTCAGTAATGACGACATCACCGCCATGCGCTTTCTAGCAGACAGCAAAATTACGCAAATTGATAAAGTTGCACATCGCGGATTTTCTCCTTTGATTTTGTTTAAAAGTGCGACGAATCGTAGCGATAATGCCGCAGACTGTCGCGATTGTTGCGGTGTTGTCAAGCCACCCCTGGACATGAGCGAAGTGTTCGCCTTTCATCTGGACAGGATCCTGGGACTGAACAGAACCTTGCCAGCTGTCAGCAGGAGATTCCACTCTCTTGGAGGTATTGATATTAAACACATTTGTGTGTCGTTTGCTATTTGCTAATATGCTATTTTATAATTCATATCTTAATTTTATGCGTTGGACCATTTTTTTTTATTATATATAGTTTAAAATATATATTTTATACTTAATTTACCTTTTTTTCCTCCAATAGAAATGCATATTACTTATCATTGGTTTATAGATTTATGGATGGTTTATATGGCCCAAAAAGTGTTTTTGAATAAGTGATTGAATAAGTGAATATTTTTGTCACTTCTTAAAAAAAAGTAATTGAATTATAACAAAATATTAAGTGTGTGTGTGTGTGTGTGTGTGTGTGTGTGTGTGTGTGTGTGTGTGTGTGTGTGTGCGTGTGTGTGCGTGTGTGTGTGTTTATTTATCTTCAGATCTTAATTGTAAGACCATTAAGGATTATACTATTATGAAATCTAAAAGATATCCTCTGGAATCATAAAAAATAATCAAAATATTAATATATCCAGATAATTAACCTTGTTTTGGCATGTTTTGTGAACCACTACAGTAACTGTTCTGAGAAAAGCATCATTTGTGTGTCTAATGCAGTAAATCTTCTGTAGCTCGTGAATGGGCTGTGAGTACTTTTATTTAAGTGCTGTCTTGAGCTATTAAAAGAACATGACTGTGATGCATGCACTGTATGCATCATGTTTCAGATGGACAGCCTTGTCCAGTGGTTTTGTGGGATCCTTCTCTAGGCCTGGTAGCAGATCAACCCTCTGAGAAACTAAACTGGGGCTCATATCAAAACTCTCTTAAACACAAGTGCTGGCATCGTGGCGTCACACCCAAACCAGAGTGGAGCTGCAGCAGCATACACCACCACGAATGGAGCAAGTTGGTAGTCTTTGATTTCCTCCTGCAGGTACTAAGTTATTTATTTATTTATTTATTTATTTATTTATTTATTTATTTATTTATCAATTTAGGCAAGACTAGGGTTAAAAACCAACTAACCAATTGATTAAATTAAAAATTGCTAAATTGTTGTACATTGCTTTTAAATTTAATTAAACGTGTACTTATTTGCATATATTAATTCATTCATTTTCCTTCGGCTTAGTCCCTTTATTAATCAGGGGATGCCACAGCATAATGAACCGCCTCATTTGCATATATTTTTAGCACAAAATGTAACATTTTTATTCATAGTATTTTTGTTTATAGAGTTTAAGGTTTTTACAGAGGAAATTTTGCTAAACTGTTTTTATCACTCCATAGTTTGGGGAGGGGGGTTTTATTTTTGTACAATAAACCGTTTAAGATCAGGTAAATTATGTATGAGCATATTCCTCTGTCACTGAATAGTCCGAGTATAGACGTGAATAACATTTAGAAGTATGGTGAATGTAAGTGTGGCTGAAGAGATTTTTATAGAGGAAAATAATTTAACATTTATATATATTTATTGCATTTCACACATTAATTCAAAACTACTTGCATTGCATTAAAGGTACAGAATAAATCAGGTGTTTGTTTTTTCTCCCTTGGGGTTTAAACCCAGAACCTTACTGTTTGAGATCCAGGAAGGTGTCCTATGAGAAAACAGCATATACAAATATATATTATAATCATATTCTACAAACACAAATCGATAAAACGAAAGAAAAAGTGTATTTTTGGATGTTTCCTTTCCATTAGACTGAAAAAAAATCTATAATCTATAAAGATTTTGCCTGTACAGTCTCACTTTATAATAAGAATTTACAAAACAAAAATAAGAATTTATTAGAAAAAACAACAACAATGAAGATTGCGTTTCTTCTCAGATATATGAACGCCTTGATAAAAACTGCTGTGGATTCAAGCCCCGTCCAGAAGACACCTGTGTTGAGCTTGGTTACCATGAGGAATGCAGAGACAGGGACAGTATAGAGCTAACACACATAATCCACCGCAGACATGACCCACACCACCTGGTCTTCTTCAACAACAAGGGCTACTTTGACCGAGATGAGGACAATCTGGACTTCAGGCTACTAGAGGGCATCAAAGAGTGAGTATTCTCTATCCATTTGAAAGAAAAACACAGTTGCTCTTGAAAAATTCATCCTTGCCCAGTGTCTTCATTTTTTCTGTTAAAAATGCTAAAAATGTCTTTTTTCTCATTTTATATAAGAGATGTGGATATTTTAAATGCAGCTGTGTGATATATAATAATATATATATGCAATAATAATTCAAAATACATTAATGAAAGATTGTATAGTATGTGTACTGTATGCATACTCTAAAGGTTTGGTCATATTTATACTGAGTCTGCAAAAATGTTTGCAAAATGCAGTCATTCTAGTTGGTATTTGTGCAATTGTGCGTTTTTGGTCGGGCATACCTTTTATTTAGGTGGTCATACACCCACAGTATTTGTGTCAAATGAAGACCAATAGACGACCAATAGTGAATTTTCAGCTGACATAAAGGAATGCTAGATTCAACAGAATTCTACAGAATTGCAGCATTGCTGTGTATTTCATTGTGTATTTCAATGCAGCTTTTCACATAGGGTTGAAAAGTTCGCTGGTTTTCAAATTGGTCATCGAAAGTAATGAATTTATTGCATTTTCTTTATTCTACATCATATGTTTATTCTTCTATTATTATATTTGAATATAACAACTATACTAAAATAGTATTTGTCTCACACTTAAGATATAATTTAATGAAATGACAAAATATCAGACCAGGTTTGTTTAAACCAGGTATTTAAGTTTGTAGATATTTATTTATTAAAGTTAGGGGAGCCAAAGGAAATTCCCAGTGATCCTATTCTAATCTAAATGATATTGCTAAAAATATAGATGTACATTTTAGAGTAGGGCATTAGATTTCAATAATAACCAAGTGATCTTTCAATTGTATGTAGTAATGAACAATTGTCAAGAATTGCAGATTAACCACATGTAAGTTTCTATAAGACTTTGACTAGATGCTACACAAATGTTTTTATTTAGGTCAGGTTATTTACAAACATCTGTACTCATTTTTTTTGGTGAAGAAGCTAGTTCATTGAAAACTCAAACATGACAATTAAGTTCTCTTTTTTGTTGATAAAATTACAAATCACCACAAAATGTCAGAATTGCATAAACACACCAAACTATTTTGTATTTAAAAGATGTCTAAGATTCATCTAAACACAGACATCTTGGCTAAAACAAGGCTACATTTGAGTTGTCTGTGAAAATCTAATAGATGCCTAGTCCAGAAATACTCTTGACTAGTCATCAAATACACAGATTAGACAGACTTCACATGCATTCATTTATTCCTGTCTTTTTGATGACCAGTCTGACTTTTTGGACTTTAGATTTTCAATGAAAGTCCACATTTAGCTATTTATGTTTGGATGTCTATTAAACATCTTTTAAACTCAAAAAATACTTGAAATGACAAACCGTCACCTTCAATTTCTAGAGTATGTCTGACTTTTTTTTTTTTGTCAAAATTAAGTTATTGGCATTGTTATTCTGTGACAAGTTGTTTACATTGTGATCATTTTTGCTATATGGAACATTCAATAAATAACATCAAACTACAAATTTCTTGAGTTTTTTGGGACAACTTAATTGTTCTATGGTAAATCCACTTAAATTTGTAAACTTAATTTCTTCAGGCTGTCCCACCATAAATCGATTGTGTGGAACCCAACATTTTTTTTCCAGTGAGTACAAAATACTCATGATCTCAAAACCCCTCAGAAGGCAGATAGAACCAAAGTGGTTAAAAGTTATGTGATGCTAAAATGTCAGCTTTGATTGTCCCTAATAAATCGTTTAACTGCACTAACGTAAGTGCAGCGATAGCTAAATATATATTCTCAATAAACTAAAAACAGAAAACTTTTCAACTTATTTTGTCCTCCTTCTCTCCCCTCATCTGTATGGCTCATTATGCAGGTTTTTGAACTCGTCAGAACTTCTCCATGCCCCCTAAACATCCTCAGACCCCAGAGGGTTAAATAAAATTCTATTTAATTAGGCCTCGTCTTTTCATATTCATACCAAGGTGTTTTGCAAATGCAACTAAGAATTAATGTCAGTGAGGCCACAAGTTTGGGCTTTCAGTAAGCCAACACCTCCACAACAGCACTGAAGACGTAAGCAAAGACATACGCCAACAATCTGACACGTGCTGTCTGAGCAAGGGATTCTGCTGCTAATGTGATACCTCTGGGAACGCAAGCTCACTTGTGCACTTAACATAAATCAGGGCAAATGATGGCCCATTGCTGTGTTTGAGTATAACAGCTGGCACATTATTGGCATTACAGCTGGCTATGATATAATATGTAAGTTAGCAATACAGTTGGGTTTGAGGGGGGTGAGAAAAGTATTTGTACACAGTTTTTTGATAATATGTTTGCTTTTGGAGTATATTCTCACATGCTTTTCAATATTTTTCTCCTTTCAGGCTTCCAGATCAGTGTGTGTCCGTGTTGAGGTCTCAGCATCTCAGAGAAAAGCTCCTGCAATCGCTGTTCCTGGACCAGCAGTACTGGGACAGTCAGGGCGGCAGGCAAGGCATTGAAAAACTCATTGACGTAATTGAGAGAAGAGCCAAGGTCTTGCTCACTTACATCAATGCCCATGGGATTAAAGTAGTACCTATGATCTCTTGACAGACGAGGCTTCAGTTTTCAATGTGTAAGACGAACTATTAATCTTTTGATTTCCAGTAAAAGATGTTTGCGAAACATTATGGCAGCAAAGACATGATCAAGTGAAACTCTTTCTGTCGCAACTCTCTGCAGTACAGAAATGCGTGTGGTGTTGTAAGTGGTCTCCAATTTATGATGGAGTCAAGGGGTCATTTTTGCCATTGACATTCCTCAGGTTAAAGGTGCTGTAAGTGATAGGATCTGTTTCATTAACTTCCACCACACTTAGCCTCTTCATTTGACCACCCCTGCTGTCCAAAATCATCTCCACTAGCAAGCCTGATGATGAACAACTCAAATCTTTTTGTTTTTTACACAGCTATTAAGTTGTCAAACATACAGTACAATTCACCTTTTCCATCTCTTTTTTTCATGTCTGTTTTTTTTTCAACATTCTTCAATGTATCTTCGTTTGTGTTCAACAGAAGAAAGTAACTCAAACCGGTTTGAAACAAGTAGAGAGTGATTAAACGATGACAGAATTTTCATCAACTATCACTTTAACTGTCATCCTTGGGAAAACAGTCTTGTGAGTCAGTTCTGGAAGCTCGCTTAACCAGATTTGGTTCAGGTATTACAGAATGAGAACATTTGAGATTATTAGTTCAGTTATCTGATCTGTTGTGTGCCATGATTTGTTTTTATTATTATTATTTGATCATTTTGTTTCTATCATATTTTTTATCATGTCTTTTTGGGGAAAAATGTGTGCACATCTTGACTTTTTATCCATTTAAAAAAATATATTTTGTAAAATCCCAAAATGTGCATAAAAATAACAGTTTTACAGAGAGAGTGGCACAATAGACCCTTCGCCAGCAGTTTGATTGACAGGCCACCGATATTTAGATATTCTGTACCCCTGTCAATTTCAGCCATTTTGTCCAACAGGCTTTTTAGTAGAGTAGCATTGGTGATTAACATAAAAAAGGTGAACACGTGTTTGTATGGGACTTGCAATGCATACAGCTGGTACCCAGAAAGTCTATTGGCCTTATTGTGCAATGCCGAAGTGCGCTCGTTTTTGTGATTGTTTTAGAACTTCCGATTCAGTTTCCTAAGGGAAAATGACTATGAATAATAAACGGCAGAATATTGTGAAACGACTTGCTCTACAAACAAGTGTGTTCATGATTATACATAAAAAGAAGAAGAAGAATATAATAATTTTCAACATACACTGTAAAATGCTTGGATTTGTGTTGGGACAACATGAAGGAATTAAGTTAACTTATTAGTTTTTATAAATTTAAGTGGATTGAACAAAACAATTGAGTTGCCCCCCCCCTTAAAAAAAATTAACTTCAAGAATTGTGTTGTTTAAACTCCTTTTAAATAAGTAGTTTTATTTTTTTATATTTTATTTAAGCTTCATTTTTTTAGTGTAACGAGCTGTTTTTAACATCTAAAAATGAATGGAAGTGAATGAGACCAGAAGTCTTTCCTGTAGCTTCAAACTTTTTTTTTTTTTCTCACACTCTCACATCATGAATACATCCCTTGTGTGTATCTTACAGACCTTTATATCTGCTTCTGTCTGAAATAATTGTCATTTTTTCCACAAATGTATTTATTTATTAATTATTCAATGTTTCTCTGGAACGTGCACTAATAGGGCAGCACCATGGGTGGGCTTTTGCGAAAGGGTCAATTGCTTAAAATTGCTGAACAATACCTACAGCGCTTTTCATTTTATTTTTACAATCAAAGGGTGTTCATCTCAGTAAGTAGTTTAAGTCATTTCATGACAGCGTTTTCTGATTAATTCTGTAAAATTGTATTATCTACTGTTTTAAACCGAGATGATGATGGTTCCAGAGCGTCATTGTTTCATCGGTAATGCTGCACTTCTGTTTATCACCGTAAAGATATGAATCTTCTTTCGACTAGCAGTGTTTAGTATGTTCTGATAAGTGTTTATTTTTGCACAATCATGTTCATATCTGTGAAACAAACAAATACAAATGATTTGAATAAAAGTCTTCAATACTGGCCCACTGCAAAATCACTTCAAGTTGACATGAATCTTTAGCAGTGCTGTTTGCTTGTCACATGATTGTCTTGGAAATGTTTTTAAAGTATTTGAAGCCTCACATCATTTCTTTGACTGTAGCCCCTGAACAGCTATTATGTTCATTTTCATGCAGGAATACTTCAGTTTGAGTGCAGCTGTCTGTTTTTCTTTTTTGTTCCTTCTCTTAGCGTTTCGCTTAGCCAGTCAACCAGCCAGTCGGTTCTCAGAAACTAAAGTGACCCCTTTTGAGCAGACATACTTACCCACAGAAATATGCTCGCACAAGGGCTCTTTTATGAGTGTGAAAAATACTTAATGTTTGGCAGCACTGGCCAGAATACATTTCAGAAGTATCTGATTTGCACAGTGGACCTTTTGTGTCACCTCTGCTTATCTTTATGATATGCACACACTTTCAATAAGTCATCGTGTTCACCTTCCATAATAGTACAGTGTCATTTTCCATCCTCAAACACGCAGAATGTTAAATCAATTAGAGCCTATGTTTAGTTACAGGTTTTTATTTTTGCTGTAAATCCACAGGAGACGTGTTGTTTGCATCATATCGAATGCAGTATACCATAATAGGAATGGAAAGAAGCATCTCGTTTTGCATATGACCTCATTTTATTTCAATGTCTGAAGTGTATTGAAATTCCTTTGGGTTGACACAGTGCTTCCAGTCTAATCACTTCCTGTCTGTTTCTTCTGTCAAGTTTAAAAACAGTGGAAAACATGCAACTGAGTTATATGTTTGCCATCCTGTGTCACAGAGGGACACTATTACTCTTTCTTTCCCTCCACTGTGCTGTTTAAAAACCAATTAATCCAAACAATGACACTTTTATACCAGTTCTGATTCATTTTCCTTTGTCAAACGAGCTATTATTCTACAGTTTGAATCTCCCTTTATTATTCTATAGCTTGTGACCTTAATCTGATTTATGAAAAATGGCTAAGCATCTCGTTAATTCAAAAGGCTTTTCCGTGTCATTTCATTCTTTCTTGTAACCATAGCTGCCAGAAACATAGACATAGATTTTCATAGATGCCTTTTTTTTTTTTTTTTTACTTTGAGTGACTGTTGCTTAGTTTCTGAATGATCTGTGTTTTAAACAAAAATGAATGAATCAGCCACTTTGAACTGAATGGACCATTCATTAACTCAACAATTAAGACTGGCCGCTACATTCTGGAGGTTTTAGTCTCCCACTTTTTAATTAACATTTAAAATTCTATATTGGGTGTCACGGTGACTCAGTGGTTAGCACTGTCGCCTCACAGCAAGAAGGTCGCTGGTTCGAGTCCCAGCTGGGCCAGTTGGCATTTCTGTGTGAAGTTTGCATGTTCTCCCCATGTTCACGTGGGTTTCCTCCGGGTGCTCCGGTTTCCCTCACAATCCAAAGACATGCAGTATAGGTGAACTCGATGAACTAATTTGGCCTTAGTGTATGAGTGTGTGTGAATGTATGGGTGTTTCCTTGTATTGGGCTGCTGTTGGAAGGGCATCCGCTGCGTAAAACATATGCCAGAATAGTTGGCGGTTTATTCCGCAGTGGCGACCCTTGATAAATAAGGGACTAAGCCAAAGGAAAATTCCATTAAATTCAGTTCATCTTTATTTCTATAGCGCTTTTACATTGTAGATTGTGTCAAAGCAGCTTAACATAAAAGATCTAGTAAACTGAAATTGAAACTGTGTCAGTCCAGTTTTCAGAGTTAAAGTTCAGTTTAGTTCAGTTAAGAGCAAATCCATCGATGCGCAAGTCCCAAACCAAGCAACCCAGTGGCAACAGTGGCAAGGAACAATCTTCACCAAGTGATGAAAGTGAAGGGAAAAAACCTTGAGAGAAACCAGGCTCAATTGGGCACGACAATTTCTCCTCTGGCCAAACAACTTTTGCAGAGCTGGAGCCTAGACTGCAGCACTGAATGAATGAATGAATGAATGAATGAATGAATGAATGAATGAATGAAATTCTATATTTATATTTTAAAACATTCACAGCTATTACATTTGACTAAAATTTTAATTCCTGGTACATTCTGGTGACCAAAAAAAGGCGCTTCCATTAACTTCTCTGTTGGTTTGCCAGTTTATTTTACATAAATAGAACTATCCCTCTAAGTTAGGGGAATGTTCCCAAAATGTTCTCTTTTACAGTTGCTTCTCCTTTAGTTCTTACTCTTTCAATACTCCATGCAACAATCTAAGAAGTTTTTTGTTTCCCAGAATGTTCTCAATTATTTCCCAAACAAAATAACCAAGTGAGAACAATAGTGGACAGTTGTCAGGGTTCTGTGTTTTGTGTCATGTGTTTTCCCCATGTGCTGTGCTTCATGTGCTTTCTGTGTTTTCCCATACCATGTGCGTTTGTCATGTGATCCCTTTGTTCTAGTTTCCCGCTGTTTGTCAATGTTCAGTGCTTCCCCCTGTTTCCAATTAGTTCTATTATGTGCTGTGTATTTAAGTCCTGTGTTTTGTTCAGTCCAGTATTAAATGTCATCCCTGTGTGTTCCAACGTGTGATTCCTGTGTTCCTTTTGTGAATGTTTAGTTTGTAATAAATATTCGTATTTTAATAATTCCTGCGGTCCTGTGCTTTTATGAGAGTGAAGCGAGCTGAGTCGTGACAACAGTTCTGTGTTTGTGAATTAAACTTTTTTTTTTTTTTTTACATTTATACAACTACAATTGCAATGTATATTAATATATTACATACCACATTTGAGCAGTAAAAATGCATCTATAAAATCTATAAGATGAGTTCCACACAATTCCATCATGTTGTCCCAACACATATTGATTAAGTTAACTTAATTGTTTTCAAAAATTTAAGTTGATTGAAAAATGTCTTAAGAATTGTGTTGATTCAGCTCATTATAAATGAGTAGTTTGAACAAGTAGCAATTTTTTTTTGAGTGAACATACAATTCAACATTTAACAATTAGGTTGCCCCCAAAACAACTTTACTTTTGTTTTGTTTCAAGTCATTATAATTAAGTAGTTTGAACAAGCAGCAAAAGTTGTTTTATGAGTGTAGATGCAGGTTTTGTTCGATTGCTGCAGTGCTAAGTTTACACACAGATTTCATTTTATTTTGTAACAGCCATCATTCTCATCAGCAAAGATTTACAGAATAAATCTGGTTCATTTGATTTACATATTTCTCAAAATGTGTGCATTATGTACATTTGAATTATGAATGAACACATAGTGTGCGATTTCATTCATTCCTCCAGCTTAGTCTCTAATTTATCAGAGGTCGCCACAGCGGAATCAACCGCCAACTATTCCAGCAAATGTTTTACACAGCGGATGCCCTTCCAGCCGCAACCCAGTACTGGGAAACACCCATAAACTCTCGCATTCACAAACACTCATACACTACGGCCAATTTAGTTCATCCTATTCAGCTATAGCACAAGTCTTTGGACTGTGCGGGAAACCGGAGTACCTGAAGGAAACCCACGCCAACCCGAGGAGAACATGCAAACTCCACACAGAAATGCCAACTGGCCTAGCTAGGACTCGAACCAGCGGCTGTCTTGCTGTGAGGCGACAGTGTGTGATTTATTGATGGTGTCATGACAACCCTACAACCATACTTGGCAAATCCATAGACACAACTATTTATTTTTTTAGAATAACAGCATCGCTTGTCATTCACATTGACTCGCAGCTGTTTCCATTCTATAATCTCACATTTTTTGTGTCCTAAATCCTCCTCTCATTTGCTTGCACCAGTTGACCTGCTCTAGCATATGAAAGGGATTTTACACCACTGTTCACTGTCTGTCTTCTTTTTCTGTTCATTGTTGCTATGACAACATCAGCCCAGAACCATCCCACCTGGTTGGCAGACAGCTGTACAATATGAGTTTGACGTGTAGAAAGCATCAGAACACAGCAATGAAGGCTCATACCTCTGCACAAAAACACAAAGCTCTAGACACAATAAGGCCCATTAGACCCCCCCTTAGTTTTGCATCTGGGATATGAGTCTTATTCTGTGAAGCCAAAAATGAGATGAATGTAGCAGATGGCCATAAAAAAAGAGATTGAATCAAATGTCAGGGCATGTCTTAACCTGAAAATGCACTTTGTAAGGAGATAAAGGAGGTCTTCAGTTGTGCCACCGTCAATGTTTGGTGAGATGCATGTTGGTCATGGGTTTTTAGCTTGGAAAGATGCTATCTGCATGTAGAAACAGCAGAACACGCCTGAGGCAGACAGCCAGGTTTCCTTCAGTTGTTCCATTCAGTTTGTCAAAAATAATCTCTCTTTGGGGACTGTGTGCAGCTGTCAGATCTAACAGTAGGATACAAGCCATTTAACTCTTCCCTGACTGCAGAAACTCAGATGCAAGTTCAGTTAAGTTGAAATAAGTCACATTGATTTGATTTGAGTTATAAGGATGGTTTGCCTTAAATTAAAATTCCGTCATAAATGTTTCACCTTTATATTGAAATCTGTTTCTACCAAAGGATTTAAACAAGTAAATGTGACTTTGCAACTTTTTGTTTCCACATTTGCACCAGACACATTTTTACAATCACTCCATATCAAAAAAAAGGAAAAAAAACATTATGCATTTATGAAGTGTGCTTCACACAGGTGAGTGGGCCTGACAAACCACCTGTAGAAACACGCTCCCTCTCTCACTCTCTCTCAAAAAAAAACCCCCTCCCCCTCCTTACTCTAGCCAGGCTCATTATTGATATGTACCCCTGTATACATTTTTGGAGAGCACGAAATACATCCCAGTAGGTAGTTTTTTTTGCAGTTTTTGTTTTCGTGAATCCGCCAGAGGCCGCTGTGTATGCTTTTTCAGATCTCAAATTTCTCTCATGAGTGCCATTCGCGCCTGCTCTTCTCACATAAATTCATCAGAGGTTGCTGTCGACTGACTGACTGAATGATCGGTCCTGTAATGGACTTGATCATGCTTTTCACCAATTTCTTACTCAGATAAATGAACAAGATATTGACCTACTCTTACTGGTTCAGGTATTTGTAATTTGGAAATAAACTATTTAGAGCAGTGGCCAGGAGCAGAATTGGACCCACATTGTCTAGAAATTAAGGATTTGGAATAACTAATTAATTTTTATTCAGGCTGAAAAGAATCCCATTTGTTTGAACAATCTGCTATCAGAGGGTTTGAGCCACTTTAGCAACACTTTTTCCAAGACAGTAAAGCTGAAGAAATTGGCTGCAGTTAAGTTATGAAATGATCAATTATCAGGAAAATTATCACACATACCATATAGCACCCCTTTTATTTCTATTAGAAAAACTTTCACAATCTATGAAATTGTAGGTTGTTTTCCATTTTTGATCTGAAAACAAAATTTCAGACCTACAAACAAAAGTTTCTGAAGGGGCCTAATGCAGTACAGCCCCAAATAACAGGAACTTTCTCAGAACCTTCCATAAAAAGTTCCTTAACCTTTGTATAATTGTAAGCACATAACATTATTAAATTAATAGTTTGGAGTATTATTGTAATGTTGTTAGAATGTTCTTAGAGCATTGCTCTTGGAATGTCTTTGGTATGTTATCTATTATTGAACATTCTCATAATACTGATTGATTGGAAATCAATGAAATCATTCTTGGAACATTAATATAAAGTGAGATTGAAAAATAATAAAATGTTTTGAATGTTTTTATAACCAAACACAATGTTAATACATCATATAAAAAACTGGATGTGACTTTGAGCTTTGAACATTAAAAAAAAAATAACAACGTTATATATCATAATGGAACGTAACGTTAACATAACGTTTTTAGAACCTACAAGTTTTGGTTGTAAACTTGTACACAGTAATAAACAGACAGAAAGAGAATCATCATAAATCATAATTCACAACAAATATTTACCTTTGTCACATCTATCAAAATAAATTCGTAAATGACATCAGACATAAATGTTTAACCCAATGTATTTCTTTATTGATCAGTTTGGACTTTCACTTTCTGGCAGAAAGTTATTTTACTAAAACTTCAATCTCAGTTTTTGTTCCACAGGGCAATAATAAAAATAAATAAATAAAAGCATGTAGGTTATGCTACAATATATATTGGCTGATCTATCCTTTTAAGGTTTCTCTCGCCATCTGTGTCTCTCTCTTAAATTCTCCGCCACACTATCGTGGCTCCCTTTGTCTGCCTGACAGGAATGCACATAGAACAAAGAGTAAAATAAGCTGTGCGTGTGAGATTATGATGCGTGCATGTCTTTGTGCATGGGAGTGTGTGTTCGAGAGAGAATAGTCACTGGCATGTTTTCAAAAGCTCTCGCTAAAGCCGTCTCTGTCTCCATGTGCTAGGGGTTAATGGTTAACCCCACATGAGAAGCAGATTAGGGGGAACCAGCACACACTGCACTTGTTCACATGTCCAGATATAAAAGCTGGCCAGTCAATCTGCCTCACATCGGCATCTGAATCATCTGAGCTGCTGTTAGAAACAGTTATACACAGTTAAGAGGAGCCCGTGTCATTTCACTAAATATAGGCATGACACAAACAGGAACTTTAGAAGCCAACTCGAAATAAGTTGATGAAATGAGGGTTTTGAACATCCTCAAATGTTCTCTGGATCAAGTTATAGGCCTACTTGCAAGGAAATGTAATAATCTTTTTTTCTTTTCTTTTTTTGAGGACACTCTTGACTATTTTAGCCTGAAGTAATGACTAGTGTTGCTGTAGCTGTCATGTAATAATAACTATGTAGAGTTCAACCGCAGTCGCTATCCAAAGATGATGATATATTTATTTAGCTGCTGGTTAATTGACTTGTTGATACAGCTAGACACGTTGTGAAAGGAGTGGTGTAGATGCACGCAACATTTATTTATTGTAGTGACAGTTGATTTATGAGTTGTTTCAGCGAGCTCATAAAGGAGAAGGCAGGTCATGTTTGGAGGGTGTCTATTTGGGAGCTGTAACCTATGCTATATCTCAGATTGGGACTGAAACGGTGTGTAAATCAAGACTTTAGACAGCTGCTGGAAAATATTAAATGATCTTAAATGTCAAACTGACCAGTGTCCCATGTAGTAATTTGATAGTATTTGTTATTTCCAGTTAAATTATCCCCCCCCAATTTCTGTTTAACGGAGAGAAGATTATTTTCCAACACAATTTTAAAGATAATAGTTTTAATAACACAATTTTAAGAACTGATTTATTTAATCTTTGCCATGCTGACAGTACATAATATTTTACTAGATACCTTTCAAGATAGTAGTATTCATCCTAAAGTGCAATGTAAGGGCTTAACTAGGTTAACTAGGCAAGTTAGGGTAATTAGGCAAGTCATTGTATAATGATGGTTTGTTCTGTAGCCAATCAAAACTATTTATTTCTAATAAAAATATTGCCCAATAATCGTGACCTTAAAATGGTTGTTAAGAACTGCTTTTATTCTAGCCAAAATAAAACAAATAAGACTTTCTCCAGAAAAAAAAAAAAATATTACAAGAAATACTGTGAAAAATACCTTGCTCTGTTAAACATCATTTGGGAATTAATTGAAAAAGGAAAAAAAAATAACAGGAGGCTAATAATTTTGACTTCAACTGTTTGTAAAATATCATATGTCAAAATATAGCCAAAATGTCCATTTACATATATTTTTATTTGGGTTGATATTTGGCCTTATATTTATAATATATTTGAACATGTACATATTTGTAATTCCAATGGTCGAAAACAAATATTTAAATGGCCATGTTTGCAGTATTTTGACATATTGCATATTTTATACATGTGGAATTCAAATATGAACTTATTTGTGATATATGTAATTTGCATGTATTTCCATATTTCATATTTCTATATGGGGTGTTAATCTACAGAGCGAGAATGAAGAATTATTTTGGAATTGATGAGCAACAGTCAAATTGAAATAATTAAGAATAAATGTATGAGTTGTTATTTAGAACTGTTAATTAGTTCATATTCACTGTATGAGTAAACTTTGTAACTATAGTTAAGGAGAGCAGAATGAGAGTGCTGAGAACATTACCAGCAAAGCAACACTCCTTTTTTCCAGCATTATGGAATGACCTTCTGGGAAATGACTCCAGCAGGAAGACAAACAGGAATGGGCAGCTTAGAGCAGACGGCCAGCTAATGTGGCAGGATGGACAAGAGACAGGGAGGCAAAAAGCTCATTCCTGCTGCTCAACGTCATTCAAGGGCAAGAGAAACTGAAGCAGCGGACCTCAGTTTATTCATTCTTAGCTTAACCTTTCCCTCTCTTCCGCTCTAGTCTGCATACCAGGAAAAGCTAAATCTCCCTGTAAGCAACTCTGGACACAGAGTCATGACGAGTGGCTTTTACATTCTTAATTAAACAGTAATAGTAGTGTTTATTTGTTTTCACTTGATTTTGGTCTTCTTTAAACACTGTTTTCTACACAGTCACTCAATAGTGTTAACAAATATGAAGCAGACAGATTACTAAAACGATATAATGAGTCCTTATTAAAGTTTTTATGCACTTTGGCTGTTCATTTAAAGGGGGACTGAAAGATGAAAACTTTTCAAGCTCACTTCAAAGTGCACTTTTTTTTAAATACAGTACTGTTTTTGTTTACATATAAACTATATAAAAAAACATGGTTTTGTAAAAACAGTGATGCTGTATATTATGTATTCACACTGAATGAATACTTAAAAACAAAAAAATGGCAGACCAGTATGTGTGCAGGCATTTAGTGTCTCTTTGCAAAGTGACATTGGCAGCTACTGGCCAGGCACCCACACAGCTTTTTGCATATCTGTGTGAATGGGTTCGTTTTGACATCTTGAGTTGTCATCTGTTGGTTGGGGCTTTTTTCAATGCAAAGAAAAACGTTTGTGTTTTTAGTGCATCATTGTCATGTAAAAGTACCCATAGTTAGCAGGATGTGTAAAAGACAAAGATTTTATTTTATTTATTATTATTAATATTAATAATAACATTATATCTGTATGCAACTTGAGATGAGAGATGTCCAAAATAAACATCTACTGCCACCTGCTGTCCATGAAAGGCATATAATCAGTTTCAATATATGTGTATTGCGTGTGTACAGATATTTGGGGACAAATATGCTCCCAGAACATTTATACAGTTATAAAAATTTCCCTTAACTCTGACCCTAACCCTAATGTCATTCATAAAAGGGTTTTAAATTAAAGTGAAAAACAAATAATAATAAAGTACAACCTTTTTAAATAAAATGCAGATTGTTTTGTGAGGTATAATGTTAGGGCTATTACAGTAAGTATTTGCGGTAATTAGCGGTTAAGTATTTATTGTGTTTGCACACTTCAACTCAAGTTTGAAACCACTACAAATTCTGTTTTCAACCAGTGGCTTGAAATGTTTCAAACTGGCAATCTCAAATCAGTATTCTAAATGAACAATGAACGGATGTTTTAATGAGAAGTTCTTGTTTGCTTGTTTAGCAGATCCACAAAACAACCTTAATGTCAAATGCTTTTGGATTATTAGATAACTGCATTTGATACATTATACTTCCAGTAAAATATTTGCAGTTTTTTTGGTGTTATTGTTGTTGTTGGTGTTGTTGTTGTTGTTGTCGTTGTTGTCGTTGTTGTTGCGTTTAAAGTGTTCTGACAAGCAGGTGTTGTGGGAGTGTGGTGTTTAACAATTATTATTCAGAGCAATTATTCGGAGAAGTCACCTGGTTGTCCATGTACACTGTAAACATGTTTTAGTTAAATAAAATCTCAACTTACATCAATCAAACTGGGAGGTGGCATGGTGGCTCAGTGGTTAGCACTGTCGCCTCACAGGAAGAAGGTCGTTGGTTTGAGTCACGGCTAGGCCAAGAGGCAGTTCTGTGTGGAGTTTGCATGTTCTCCCATTCACGTGGGTTTCCTCCGGGTGCTCTGGTTTCCCCCACAGTCCAAAGACATGCGGTATAAATCAATTGGTTAAACAAAAAAGGCCGTAGTGTATGAGTGTGTGTGTGTGTGTGTGTGTGTGTGTGTGTGTGTGAACTGCTTCAATGTGTGTATGGGTGTTTCCCAGTAATGGGTTGCAGCTGGAAGGGTATCCGCTGCGTAAAACATATGCTGGAATAGTTGGCGGTTCATTCCGCTGTTGCCAGCCCTGATAAATAAGGGACTAAGCCGAAGGAAAATGAATGAATGCTACTTACATTCATTCTATATAAAATGAATATATACTATATATAAATTCTATATATACTTTTTAATGGTCCTGAAGTACATAATAAGACAGTTTATGATTTCAGATGCACCATATGTATGTATATAGTATATTATGCCACAGAATTGTCTGAAATGTTGTTTAGCCTCACATATTATGAAATAATGTATAGAATCAGCTATTGAAATTGTCATCTCTATTAGCGTATCTTCTTATATTGAGGAATGTGGATTTGCTGGTTCCCATGGCAACCACCTCTCTACAGGATGCTGAGGGCTTCTGTGCACACTTTTTACAGCCCATGCACTCTCTGTCACTGTGCTCTTATGTTGCTAGCAGCTCTTTCCAGCAGTGAATAAATCAGCATCAGCTGGCCACTAAAACAAACATCTATAGCAAGCACCTTCCTGAACTTAAAATACAACATTAAACAAGAACTAATTTGCAGACTGGAAATTCAGCGGCTGCTCAAAAATACTGTCTGACTGTTTGCAAACACAGCTTCATAACTGAAAAGTCAATGCCCTCATTTCATATTTTGCTCATACGTCTTTCTTTGTGTGTCATTGTTTGACATGTGAGCTTAAACCCCAGAGGTCTCCGCTCTCTTCTGATAGTGGCAAAGTGACAATTGCTAAAAAGGCTTGCTGAGAGCAGTGGCCCTTCAGAGGAAAACTCTGTGTGTTTCTGCGAGAGAGATTGTATCAGGGGAAATAAAGAAATATCACACTTTTATGTCATTTTAGACGGACTGTGACAGAGCATCTCTATGGACCATCACCCTAAAATTCTGCTGCAGATCTGCCTGCAAAAATGTACAGTAGGTTTTGATCACTGTCCAATAAAACAGAGAACAGAATGATTGACGGCACATTCAGGTGATTTGACAAAAGGCCAAAACCGTGGCTGTAGTTTAAATTCATGAGTATCTAAATATATCATTCACAACAACAACAACAACAACAAAAATGTTAAATTTCTCAGGACTTTCGAGATCAAAAACATTGTGAAACTCTAAAAACCGACATGATCACACTGGATAATTTTTTTTTATCTTTATTAGTCACATATATGTTGAATGTACTGAGAGTAAATTGACAACATATTTTCTTCTTTTTTGGGTGAACTATCCCTTTAAATGTAGTCCATAAACAATCTATTCTTCTGTTGTCTATATGCTGTCATAAAAAAATAATTGGAAGTGGCTTTTGTAGTTCTCAGGGGGAAGAGAACAGTTCAGGGACAAAAGCTATTTGATTCAGTAAGTGGCCCTGAATTGCTCTGCAATCCCTTGTCCATGAGCAGCAAATGCCATACAAGTCTTCACCATCAGCTCATTTATCAGTGTATATTGTATTATTGGCTGCTAGGAGGTCTATTTTTAGCCCTGGGAACTCTTTTCACGAGGGATGCAAGTACTGCTGAGAATTGTTCGAAATATATGCTATAAAGAAGTCAAAAAGTATCTACAGGACAATGCCTAATAATCTAAACCTATGACTGAGGCCACAAGACAGAGGTAAATTAGCCTAGGTCTTCTTGAAGTTTACTTTCATTTTAAAACATTTGTTATGTAAGATTAGTCGGGTATAACTGACATGCACTTCATTATGCTACCTTATCCCTTCTTCTGAAAAATGGGTCCTCTATGTGCTAAATGAGTCATCTTACTGACAGATGCAAGAACATTCTGTGCTACAGAGAAATCAACTTTTGGTTTGAATCACTCGTCAACTGAATGCGTCTCTACAATCACAGTCAGTGAAAAGCCAACTGCGGATGAATATTTTAGCTGCTCACACTCTCTCAAAACCATGGCAAGCGTGTCAGGACTTAGGTTATTCATGCCACATTTTCCGTCTTGCCCTTTCTTCCTTAAATGCTTTTTAATGTCGTATTAATAATCCCGTATTAATAATCCTCTGAAATGTAATAGGCCTACATTATTTATTGTTAATATTTTCTCTCCTCATTTCTTGTATATCATTTGAGGTTTGTTTTTATGCTGCAATTTAGAAATTGGACATGTCTCTCAGTCTCCCAAGTCGTATTTACTATTGGAAAACTCATCATTTTGATATTCCAATATCCAAGATGCAATGTATCAGGTGACGTGGGTATTAATTTAATTTTGCCTGCAAATATTTTTTGACTCAGAATGATGCTACCATTGAGTAGCATTTTATGAAAGGTCTACATATTCAGCTAAACATCCTCCTTAGTGTTCTAATGAAGAAAAATATTGAGACTATTTGTTGTCTGAATGCTGTCCCCTTTGATAGATATTAAAAAACATAACACTTTATAACTTCAACTAGCATCCAAAATCCAACTAGTAGCAACTAGCAACCAACAACTTTAATCAGCTAGCATCCAAAATCACATACATACTATGTAGTAGAAGAAAAAACAAGTGCCTCACTTAGGGAGAATTTTTTGGGGGGGAAATTCCAACGCACTATCTTGAGTATTTATACTAGACGACTGTATAAAGTGACTGCTATACTTAATTAGTTTTTTCGACAAATTTATTTATTTAAATATTTTTTTTTATTAACAGTGAAATTAGCATTACAAAAGTTGTGTAGTGAATGTTTTTATGGTGCAACAAATGGGATGTTATATATGACTTATGTTGTAGTCATGTTGTTTAAGATATGGATACGATTATACACAAATAACCCTGTTTTTCCTCAATGATTATATTATTTCCGACAACAAAGCACTTAAGCGTAAAACGTCGCGACTGGTCACGTGATACGTGAGAATCAACGCCATTTGTCGTCCACTTACGGCGTGGTAAATTACACAATTGAGAGTAACTACAACAAATTAGAGCGACGGCCAAAGGAGAAAGTGAGAAATAGCAGTACTTACAGCATGGCCAAGACTTTGAATATAGCTCAACAAGTTTAATTTCTTCACGCTTTGAGGTTAATGTCAAACAAGTCGTGTGACTTCCTGCAGACATTCAGCCAGAGACACTATGGGTTGAAACGACACGACGGTAAGAAAGTGACATTTTGTTTACTTGTTATGTAATGTAAGCCCATATGTTTGAATGAAAATGAATTTTGAAATTACATTTTCATGATATTAAGGCCAGCTGCTGTCAGGTTACAGTACTTTAGATGGCCATTGGAGGGCAGTGCTCATCTGCAGTTCAATTTCATTAAACAGAACTGCGTTGAGTTTCTTCCTAACAAAAGTAATGTTGTTAGGAAGAATACATAAGTAAAGAGTGGGATATACTGCCTAACATTTTCACTGCTTTGCTATGGTATAATGTGACTGATCATTGCTGCACATTGCACCAAGATTTTTTCAAGCAAATTGTGATGTTTTACCTTAACCCACATGCCATGCAATTGTAAAATGAAGAAATAAATGAGCAGCAGATTTCAGCTTCATATTTGTCTAAAAATCTATAGCTTTCCTCTGTCACAATTTCACGAAGTTCACAATTTTGAAATGACTTAAGTACTTGCTGTCATAATCTCCCCATTTCTTCAATTCAAGGAAATCAATAGAATGGCTCTAATAATAAAATGTGTGGCATATCTGTGCTACTTGAACTCAAGTCATTCATATTGATTCTCACAATTATGAGAAAATGACACATTAACAAAATCAGGTACACGTAGCACAAGGAGTTGTTGTTGGTGTGTGTGTGTGTGTGTGTGTGCGTGCGTGCGTGCGTGCGTGCGTGTGTGTGTGCGTGCGTGTGTGTGTGTGCACATGCATGTTTGTGTCAGGCACCTGTAAATGACAATAAGCTAATGAAAATTGACTAAATTAAATGACAGTGATCAGCCTAGACTTTGTAGCCTAATTTCAGAACTGAAAGACAAACAGGTAGTGACTGTGACTGGCACAGGAGATGTTCTTTTGCTCTCATCACACAAATGAGGCAGAGCGAAGTAGTTTTCATCAGGTTGGTTCATTATCCCGGTGATGAATCATTGTGCATCATCATAGCAGCACATACTTATGTCTGATAGCTTTCACAGTACTGTTTATTATTGAGGGACTTTATATTCTAAGGGGAGGGATTGGGAACTATTAATACATGTAGAAAAATAAGCATGTTGAATACATTTAAAACAAAGGAAGTTAGGGGAATTGATGCATTTGTTTTCTGTGTATTAGAATGTGTCCTGTTTTATTTTAGTCTTTTTTTTATTGCAGAAATAATGATCATCATAATGTTTTTTTAACCAGGACTTACAGAAAACTCCCAGTAAAATGTAATTGAGTTTAACAATTATAGCACAAATAATACTAACAATACTAATTATTTATGATTGTAAATCTATACATTGCCACACACTTTGTGTGTATAATCATTTTTGTAAGTTATTTTGACACTGACTGAAACCATTATTTGAATTAAATTTTTTGATCGCAAAGCCATGCCAAATATCATTCAAATATCTAAATTGTTGCGTTTTATCAAGTGGAATCTGCAAGCAAATTATCAAAAGGCCTTTTGTTTTTTTCTGAGAAGTAACTGCATATTTTTACAGTGACCACTGTAAATTTTAGTCAATATATAAATCAGTTCTCCTCATGTTGTCACAGGTCACTTAACAGGTGTAGTTCATCTCATTAACTATGGCCATGCTCCATTAACATCTGTCAGCCTGTAATTATTCAAATAACTTTGTCTGTATTCACTGTATTCTTTTTTTTTCGTCTTTTAATTTAAACCACCTAACAAAGTTCATTTTGGCAAATGTTGTTCTTAGAAGCTGTGTATTAATTATAAATAGTACATGGCTTGATATTTCACAATGACTTTCATACATTTGAAGCTTGTTCTAACTGTCAAAAATCTTTTTTTAGGGTCAGTGCATCAGGGTCAAAGTAACAGCCATCAGCAAAAATACATGTTTAATAATAATAATAATAGTAATAATAATAATAATAATAATAATAATAATAATAATAATAATAATAATAATAATAATTATTATTATTATTATTATTATTATTATTATTATAATAAGCCAAACAAGGCACATTCACCTAATATTTATACATATATATTTGTTTGTATTAAAAGGTTTCTTCACACAAAGATTTACATTTTCTCACTGTTTTCTCACCCTCAAGTGAATTCAAACCTTTATGAGTTAGTTACTTTTTTATGTTATGCAGAAAATAAAATATTTTGAAGAATGTTGGATATCAGTAACCATTGACACACAGAGTAGGAAAAGCAAATACTGTATTAAGTCAATGGTTACTTTTTTTTCTTCAAATAACTTATTTTGTGTTCAACAGAAAACAAAATATTCTAATTTTCTTAAAATAATTTCTTAAACTCAAACAGGTTTGTAACAGGTGAAGGGTGAGTAAATGATGACTGAATTTTCAGCTTTGGGTGAATCATACACTGACATTTCTGGATTTCTCTGGCTTTAAGTGCATGATAAAACCTGAGATCTGGTTGTTGGATATTTGTAAGGTCTCCATTCAATGACTGAAATAAATATGCAATTCCCATTGCTCTTTGGTCTTGTCAAAATTGGTGACAGAAATTCAATTAAACCTGTTTAATGACCCTCTGAGGAGCTCCTGCCAGATGCCTACAATATTCTACATGTGAGTTAGAACTGGCCTTGTCAAATAAATTACATCCCGAGCCACCCCGGATACCGCATACCGAATAGGATACTGTACAGAGGGTTGAAGCCACATGTACACTGTAATCTTACGTAGTTTTTGTTGCAACAAGCTTTGTTATATTTCAGTTTTTTTCAAAAGTCATAAAGAAGGATTTGTATGGAAGGCGTTTTAGCTGGGGGAACCTTAGCACAAAGAGACCCTAGATGTGTTTTTTTTCCCTTGTCTTTGTTCTTCATCTTGTCCTTTAGGGCCATAATCCAAATTGTTTTATCTGTCCCATAATTAACAGCCATTTTTATCTCTGTGCACTCCTGTTAGTTGTGATCTTACAGAATGTGCCACAGGACAGCATTACATTTGTAGAATAGACTAATAGATAATAGATAGTCTAGCCTTTGCATGGGCAAATATAATTGGCGCAAATTTTTTGTTGTTTGAAATGTAGATTAAATACTGTTGTTTTTGCTGTTATCAGTATTTGATAATCCCTGGTGTACAACTGCAGGACTGGTCTCTCGTGAACTAGATTGTCTCTTTATCAGTTAATTGCAGAGCTTCACTACTGATCATATTTGCAGTCACTAGACTCATTCCTGTTATGCATATTGAGTCCTATGTGAATTTTAACTCCTTTGATGTTCATAGCAGTGTACTGTCGCCATAACAACAGCTTACAGCTTTATTTATAGCCTCGTGCAGGGTCGTTTGCATTCAGAGAAATCTAAAATCTTGTATGACAACCCGAGCATTCATTTATTTAAATCACTGCAGTAAATGACACATTGCTGATTCAAAGGAACAGGACCAAACAGTACTGCACACCATTGCTTACGGTTTTACTTTTTATTCATTGTTAGTATTGAAATTAATTTATGGTTGCTTTTTTTTTATCATGAATTACTATCATCGTTTAGATATGCTTGATTGAAAGCCAGATAACTTGAGAATTTAACTTGAGAACTTGAGAAAGAGTCATTTTAAAGATATATTTAATGATATAACTAAAAAGGCACACAAGTAATCTCTTGAGCTCCACATTTTGGGATCACCTGCCTCTATTTTTGTACAGCCCTTTTAAATAAGGGTTAATATGTTAAGCGTCGGTCAAAAATCCTGTATGCAAATGTAAATTTAACAAGATCCTATGTAATATTAAAGGGATGGTTCACTCTAAAATGAAAATTTCCAGGTAGTTTAATTTGGTTTGGTTTTAATTTTTTTGCAGTTTTGTGGTGGCAGCTTTTGCTTTGAATAAATCACCAATAACCACACTTCAGATAAAAAAATCTTCTTCAATTTCTACTCAAACAAAAAGAAAATATATATATATATATATATATATATATATATATATATATATATATATATTTAAAGAATTGTAGTTCAGTTTGTCACAGCAATTTATATGCATATGCTAATAGTAATTATTAACGAAGACAACAAAATAAGTAATGTATTCCCTTAATTTCATTAAATCATTGCGCCTACTTTGATTTGCATTGGTTTCAGGAACTCCGATTTGTTGAGTCATTAGTTGCACTCATTATATTGGACTCATTAGCTCAGTGATGAGCTCACTGAAAAGTCAGCCCATCTGTGACCTCATCAGACACTCAAAGCAGCTGGAGTGGTCTATCATGAACAAACTGTTTTAATCATTAATTAGTCTACATAAAAATGAACATTAGGAACTTATGCATTTTATCAAGTGGTATAATTTGACAGATTTTTAAATGGTAGAGAAGAACATACCAAAATGAATACTTAATGAATGTCACTGGCATTTAGAATAGATAGTACCTGATGTTACTCTTAGTCTGGATTTGTGTTATTATCAGTGTATTGTTGTGTGTAAATACTTTAAGTACCATTCACTCTGAGAATGATATAATTTTAAATATAATTATAATGCTAACTGTTATTGTCCACACCAAAGCATGATCATTCCTTTTATTCATTTATAAGCACTTGCTTCAGTTTGTTGTGTGTTAAGCTTTTTAAAGCAACATGGATTTTAACAAGTGGCTGTCAATATATTTATTGTTCAGCAGTTGGAGAAAAAGCTTAAAGTGTAAAAACGTAAAGTGTTTACTACAAGTGTTTGCTCCTCTATGTGCATTTATTGTAGTAGTTATAATGAACTTTATTCTTTGAAACTCATTTTAGAACTACAGTATACAGTGTCTGCATCATAGCGTCCTTATATGAATGGATGTCAACCATCATTTTACATTTATTGGCATTGCATATTAATTTTTGTGCATGCTGAGATTGGACATCTCTAAAGGTAATTTCATGCAGCAAGTGGCAGTATAATGAAAGGTCTGTTTTATAGTCATAGCCTAATGAATGTCCGTAGGTGATGTATGTCACATTACTGAAACCCCCTGCCATAAACACTGAAGCACAAGATATCCGGACCAGAAATGCAGTGCTTTATTACCCCTCATGGGATTCTATCATATTAATGTGAATAGTGGGAACCAGTTTATTTTAAAGGTAATGATTGCACAATGCTAAGTATTCTTGGCCATTGCTTTGTGAATGAGGTTATTAAGACCTCATTTTTGCAGAAGATAGATGCCTGCTGTATCTGCAATGCTATTTCAGCACGTTTTAGTAAGTGGTTGCACATAAGTATTTGTTTTAAATGTCAGAAAATGCCATGCACCCCATTACTTTGAAATTACCTCCACATTGTCCACTATGCTCAATTAAGTAGTGAGAGTCTTGTTAATTAAAGGCAATAGGATTGAATGTGTACAGTTGGTTAGAGCAGAGGTGGAAGAAATATAGAATCCTTTGTTGAGAGTATAAACTCACTTGGAGAATAAACCTCATTGTAAATATATTCTTGCTTTTACCTAGTGCAATAACACAACAAAGGCTTCAATTTAAGTCTGCTTATTTGCATAATAATGACCAAATATTGCTCTTAGTCTACAAAATGGATATTTTCACTCTCAAATTAATTCGCCACCCTTGGTGCAGGGTGCATTCTGTTATTAACAGTTAAAAATACATTTTCCACAGATACCGTATAGTCACTCAACTTTTCTAAGCTTCCCAATGCTTTTAGCATTTAATTAGACCCAAAGACCCATTCGAAAAATGCTTGTGTTTCATCTGAGAGAGTCTGCCCTATGGTGGCCAAGATTTATCTGAGCAGCAGAATGTAAAGTAGCCTCCACAGAGACATTATGCCTCAACAACCACAGTTCAGTCTAGTCTCTGGATATGAGCCAGTGGAGCTCTGATGGTGGGAATCACACATCCAACCACATATAAATATGTTTGTGTGGGCAGATCGATATGACTGAATCACCGGGTGCCAACTGGCAAAGAAGTTTAACAAAATTGTAGATAAAATTGAGCTTATCACTGCATCACAGTGGGAGTTCCACTCAAACTCAGATGTCCAAAGAGGTTTCCATTGAAAACCATTTTTAAAAGTGAAATGTCATAGTGCAGTTCTAAAATATGTAATGGATGTCATTTGCAGTTGTTCTTAATTGTTTTTAAGTAAGGTTGAATGGCATGGTACTTTACACAGCTTACGGTATACTAAAAATTAAGTTTTGTGTATAGATGACAATAAAACAGTTGAAAAAAATCATTGAAAAAGCCATTTCAATTTGTAAAGAAATGCTATGCCAATGTGCACCAAAAGACTGCATCCCAAATCAAAAGTTATGTTCTTTGAATTCCATTATGGCCGAAGTGGTCTGATCATCATTTCAAAATGAATCCTGTGGTATTCTAGACCAGTGTTTTTCAACCCGGCTCCTGAAGGCACACCAACAGTACACATTTTCAACCTCTTCCTAATCAAACACACCTAAATCAACTCATCAGAACATTAGAAGAGACTCCAAAATCTGAAATGAATGGGTCAGATAAGGGAGACATCCAAAATATGTATTGTTGGTGTGCCTCCAGGAACACAGTTGGGAAACACTGGTCTGACCATGAAGCATCTTCATCTGAAATCATTTCAGTGAGAGAAATATTTAAGGGGTCCTTTGAATTTGGATAGGCGTCATCATGCTATGGTGTTGCAACTAAACTATTAATGTGGTGTCTGAATTGGGATACACTCTTGTAGTTTGCCTTTGTTTTTTTTTTTAGTTGTCAGGTACTCGCACAGGCCTGTAGATTGTAGCAAGTTTGTTTTCAGGTCCCCAAAATGCAATGGTTGTGTGAATGAATCGGCTAAGTGTATTAAAAATTGTCAATTTTTAGATGAAATTATGTCATATAAACTCACTTTATATTGTCATATAAAGAATAAAATTCTTGATTTTAAAAGGGAACATATTGATATCTGCTGCAACTAACTACAACTAACTTGAACTTGAATGGGTGAATGGGTTTGTCTGTAAAAAATAAGAGCAAACAAATAAAGACACAGGAAAAATAAGATATGACTTAGAAGAGGTGGAGTGGAGAGTGGAAGAAGGGCGAGATAAATTGTATGAATGGGATAGAAGAACAGATAATGAAAGCTTATCTGTTTATCAAAGCTTTTTGGGAGACGTGGAAGGAATCTGACTTAACCATTTTGCAATGAAAAAAGTTTTTTTAATGTAAATTTAGAACTAAAAGTATGTTGTTTTTTTATTGTGTGAACCCCCAAGGGCCAATAACTCTGCAAAGATAATTTAGTTGGGTTTTGTAAGAATGTATTATATCATTTTCTTCAATTGTAAGATAACATGTCCTTAAATAAATCATTGTCAAGTTATTGTTAACTTATTTTTCTGTATGCTGTGGAATTTTAATTTGTTTGTTTCTTTTTTTACCTTAATCACATTGTCTCCACATTATCAGGCCAAGCCAACAAAGCTCTGCTGAATATCTCTAGATCCAAATTATATTTGGTCCAGTACACTAATATGAGTTACATATTGCGCCCTGGGGTATTTAGCTTTCCATACTTTTAAAAATGGCCTTTTGCATTCACAGGAGAGTCGTAAATGTCTGAGGGGAATTGTTCATTCCAGCAAAACTTAAACCTATATCCTCATTATAGATGTTGCGTGCTGGCTGCTGTGTCATTAACACATCTCATTACCTATTAATGAACATGAATCCATAAATGCAAAAGTAAAGAAAAGCAACACGTATACATATGCACAAATGTACATCCTGCAAGCTGAAAATGAGAAACCATGAAAGAAAATCACACTGCATCTTAATGTACATTGTTTATAAAACCATTTTTTATCTTATTGTCACATAATTTAATTCAAAGCAAAGAAATTACCCAAAAAGAAAAAAGTAACTATTTAAACAGAAACCTGAGCTATTTGTGTTTCATGAGAAAAGCCTTTTAAAATGTCTCCTTTAATGAAAAAACACAGAGAACATTTCAGAAGTGTTTTAGCACTGAGAGAATGGGGAGCGTTATAAGGTAAATTCATAATTTATAAGTAAATGAAGGCGGAACAACATGCTTTCATGCTGCTGAGAGAGACTTTTGCTGCATGTCCCCTGAGCATTAGACACATGGCAAAACTTGTGTCAAGCTTTTCTCATTGTAGTCTTGTTATACTTAACTTTTGTGTCTCTATTGGTATGTAATTATTGTGTGTAGAGTTGTGACAATACCAGGCTATAACCTTTAGTGAGGGTACATGCCATATTACATTTAACAAAAAATATAATAATAATAATAAGTTGTAAATGATAGATGTAAAGCTGGCACTCTGTTTTTTTCATCTGTATCCATGTTATGTTCATTATTTATGTCCTTCCAGAGTCTTTTGAAAGAAAGACAAGCCTAAGCACATGCTCAGAACTGGGGTAATCACATGGAATTAATTTAGAATTAAATATTGACTCATATTGGTCGACAACTAAACTAAATATTTAGGAAGGCTGGATTTAAGGGGTCTGTTCTTTGGTTAATATCAGCTCTCCCCACAGGAGACGGGAATACAGCAGTCTCTCTTTGCTTTTAATTATGACAGACACATGTTGCATATAAATGATCCTGGAGCACGAGAAGCCATTTCTGTTTATCATAGTCATGACAAGGTGAAATAAAACACATCTGTAGTATTTTTTGTCAGTCTCTGGCTCAGACACAAATTTGAGCACAGCGCCCGAGGACTTGATCTTCATAGCTATGCTTACCCATGCAGCTGCAATGTGTGTTTGTGGATGCGTGTTTGATTCCTGAGAGAAGCTTAAAGTTTTATTCTCTTATGGAAATTAGGTGGGCGATATAAAAAAGTAATATTAAGACCAATGCCTCAACTGTTAATGTAATTCCTTTGTATTAAGTAATTTTCAAGGAAGCACACAGCTATAGTTCTAGGCAAATTTAACTTGTTACAGTCATATGATTTCAGTTATTTTAATGATTCCTACAGTTTACAACCCACATTGAGCAGTAAACATTTATTAAATGATTGGATTAAAAAGACAAGCTGTTTAAAAAGCAAACTCTCTTTCTGTGTCACATAAAAATCAACATGCATAACTTAAGCTGCCTTTCTACTGCACAAGGCATTCTGTCATGACTCCTGGAATTCTCTGTCTATTAGCAGTCACAATGAACTTTCTGTTTGTTCTAGAAGAAACCAAAACAACTTAAAGTTATATTTCGTACTGATGAGCCAATCATGACACTTATTTGAAAGTAAATAGATTTTGCTGTAGTATGCAGCTGCCGATCACTGTTGAGAGCACATGTAGTTTGCACATGCTTTATCTCTTTCTAAGAGATATTATAAGAAGGACATTATTAGTTTCTCAAATATATATATATATATGCTCCTACCCCGAATCAACTAGGCATACAATAACAATGCAGCCTTCACAACAGCACACAAGTCCACACTCTTCTTATATATGTATATATACATAAACATACACACATATACACATTCAAATGACATAACAAAAAAAGAATAAGTAAATAATAATAATAATAATAATAATAATAATAATAATAAGAAGAAGAAGAAATAAATAAATAAAAATAATAAATTGAAACATTGAAAAATATATTTTTTACATGTTTACAAACAATTTACAAAATATTCATATATGGTTCCCAAAGATAGTCCAATGACAACATTATTAATTGCATTAACAGACCATATATCATTGACCTAATGCAGTGTTAGCGCTAAAATGACATTCACAATTAGCAATGTAAACCTGTCCTAAACAAAAAAGGTAATTTTAAAGACAAAAACCTGAAAAATATTATTCAATTGGAAATACAATTTCTGAACCATGTCCTGAGGTGTTGTAAACTATATTAATTTCTGATAATTCAATGTCCCTTTGTAAATTATTTCTGACATATTAGTTATCATTTTATTCATAAATATGTTTAGTTTATCACAACTATGTTGTAACCTTATTTTTTTATAAATATATATATATTTTTTACTTTTCTATTTTCATTCACAGTTGTTGAAGTCACGACATCATGTGTTGTCATTTATCTGTCTCTAAAACAAAAAAATATTGTTTTATAGTTTGTAAGATATATTTGTTTTTTTCATATCTGCAAATACACATTTGTTTTTACAATTTGTGTTTATTAAGTTTGAGTGATTCATGATTCAAAAGTTGAAAAGATAAAATGAGTTATCAATAAAAACACAAATACACAAACAAGCACAGTCGAGAGCTCCTGGGTCTCCATGTTTGGCTCCCTGCTCAGTTCGCCACAGGCAATCCTTGCCCAGCTGAGCATGTAATGGCCGCAATGATTGTACAGACCATCTAAGATCGAGAGCACAGACAGACAGGGCCGTGTGTGGGAGTAGAGAGAGTAGAAGAGGACTAGAACTCTAAAGATTTAACAGTAGAGGAACTCAACAGGGCTGAATGTCTCTAAACTGGTCTAAACAGAGGCATAAGAGGGAAGAGGGTCAATGCCATTAAGGATACAAAAGGCAGAGGCAGGGGAAAGTAGTTTAGCACTACATATCAGATTTTGATATCAAAATATAGATCTTCTCTGTACTCACATTCAAATGGAAACTACAGAATCTTTCAATCTCCACTTGCACTCACATGGAAAAAAAGCAACATTAACACAAAAAAACAATGTATTGATTTGATTGTTTTCACATGGTGGTAATGTTTCAGTTTTATTTACTGTACTAATGTGTTATATTTATACAGGAAGCACTTGTTCTCTTGCCAGACTTTATGCACACCATTTGTTGATCACAATAGTCTCATGTGCAAGATTTATTGACAAGGGACTGTTGATTTATTGTATTTGTTTTTTTAATAAATCACACCTGAGGTGCAGACTTTATGTGAAGCACAGTGCAGACTTACACATTGCTGACTACACATTGCTTTTGAACTTGTTATTGGTTGCCTTCTTTAACACTGTGCATGATGTCATCGAGAATGCAAAAATAGCTGACAAGAGCACAAACAATAGCTATGAAGTGGCATGTTTTGTACTCGTTGTCTTGGTGTTAGAAAAGCCCCAAAAAATAAATCTATTGCATAATTTCAGTATTTTTTTGTCCTTTTTTTAACGTTGTATTTGGAAGCTGTGTAAGAGCTTCTATGCTCTTATTGGTCAACATCACATGTGATGGAACATGTAGTCTTTTTGTTTTGACATTATGAAGCATCCCAGACCAACTGTCGGTTGTTTTCCACTATAGTTGTGTGCAAATCTTAATTGTGGTACATTTTGAGTGCCCTTTTAATTAAAACAAAATCTGTTTTATAAGGGGTTTAAACAGAGTTTTGTGGCAACAATCTGTCAATCTATTTAGCTTGTAATGGTAAAAAAATTATAGTTGTTTTTTTTTTTTTTAACCACACTTGATAACACACTTGTTTCTGCAGATGATAACATCTGCAGAAACACTTTGATTGACACTTAATTGACAGAGGGGGAAAGCCTCGCCCCTTAGTCACAATCTCTCTCTCATTAGCATAGGATGTTAGTCTTGTTTATTAATCTGCTGCTATGCTGACACACAGGCATTTGTAGCTCCACAATTTCATTTGAATTTACAGCGACTGTCACCAAAATGGCACAATTAGGATCAAAGCCTAAAATGGGCAGTTTCTAAGAGTTATACAAATTATTTGTAAGGTATGTTTAGCTGAAATTTTACATACACACTCTAGAGACTTATTTTACATCTTGTAAAAAGGGGCGTAATAGGTCCCCTTTAGTAAATCAAGTTATTTATATGTAATCTAAAACATAGCAAGAGTGCCATTTATTTTCAAATATCAGCATGCATATGAGATCATAGATATTACATTTATACAATTCAGTAAAAAAATTAATATTGAAGATAATATGAAGTTACATTTTAGACATACTGTAGTATTAAAAAACAAAGCCAGAGCAGTGCATCTCACAGCACTGAAGTGTTTGTTCTTGAAAAACATGATTATTTTGTAAATGAATCAGCAAGTTTTAAAGAATCATTTTAATGAATGATTCAATGACTTGCCACCACCCAATGGCCTTTTTTATATTGTATTTATACATGACAGTCAACATTTTTGCACAACAAACTGATAAATAATAATGATAAATAATTGTTCATAATTGTTATCTAACAAAATCTTGACATTTGTGAATTTTGGTCTTCTGCTGTTTTAGGTTGCAAAACACTCTTGTAAGTTGCACTAGCAATAGCAAATGCTTAAAATGTAAAGAAAACGTAAAGCATGCAGCAACATTTTGGTGATTTTTTTTTTTATAGGTCATGTGGGCTTTCCTCAAGTTCATTTATCTTTCGATGGTTTCTGAGATATTGTTTGTTTTAAATTAACATTTTGGCTTTATGCTGCAGCAAAACAAATGCAAATTGATGCAAATTACACAAGCCACAAAGACTGGTCTCTCCGTCCCTCACTATGACACTGAAGATGCACTGTGACTCCAGCAAAATGGAAACCACAGCTTTGATGGCCTGCTTTGTTTTTGCCAAACAAAAGGCTGCACAAAAAACCAAGTTTTTGGCACTTCATTATTATTACATTCTGCTCTGTTTTGGGCCCTAGGGGACATTGTGCCTTTTTATTTCCGCTCACTGGGAAGCTTTGCAACCAACACACACATGGATGTTGCTAACAGGCTCAGCGGTAGCTATCAATTCGACATCAGGATTAATAATGTGCCCGTCAACAAACGAGAAGCCCACTGCGAAAGGCGCCACATGTGGTGGCATGAGTGGGTCTGCATAGAAGTCGGCGGACTGTTTGCCCTCCCCCTCATAACACATTCACATGCGTCCACCCCTGCAGCTGCTCACATGACGCACAGCACTGACCTCCGAACGTCCTCATCTGAAGTTCGCATGTAAAGGAATTGCATGATATTTGAATGCTGGCTGGTATCCACAAGCCATTCACAAATCATTTTGCAAAGCTGCCAATTTGGAAAAAATAACACAAGGCATCCCATGTCTATACAGTTTTTGTAATGGTTGTCCGCGGGTGGGACAGCTGAAGCATAAATTGCATAAAGTGCTGCCGTTGATCTTCCCCATGATATGGGCTTATTTGATAACGCTGATGAAATCTTCCCTCACATTGGCCAGAGTAAATGCCAAGCTGCTAGCAATGCCAAGCTGTACGAAAACCCTCAGACCCAGTAATCTCGCTCTCTCGGTCTGGGTACTGTGCCTAATTCCCTGCCAGGGGACTGCCCTTCTGTTCTTCTTTGGCACCAAGTTCTCTCACCATGTCCACCATATGTCAAGTGTTACCCTGGGATGCTTTTCAGTGGCATCCTAGAGAGGCTGTCAGAAAACTGCTTTTCCTACTTTTGATTTTGTCCTTGATGCTTTACATTGCATATTGTGTGTCATAATAATCGAGCTTGGGCACCGGTGGAAGCGCCAGTGTAGACAAAACACATTGAAGATTTGCCAAAGTTGAAGGCAAAATAATGAGCCCTCTTGTGAAATTTGTATACTTTTTTTCAAATTTTTTAAAAGTACCCTTTAACAGAGACACATTTTAAAATGTATTAGCTTTAAAAGCTAATTCCTTATAATTAATGTTTTTTTGTCCATAATTACAGTTAATAATATTTTATTTGCAAGATATTACAATTCCACTTAAAGAGGAACTTGGAGACTTAACTGGGTTATTAAGTTAACTAGGCAAGTTAGTTTAATTAGGGAAGTCATTGGACAATAGTGGTTTGTTCTGTAGTCAATCAAAGAAAAAATATCTTAAAGGGGCTAACGATATTGATCTTACGATATTGTTTAAAAAAAATTTTTAAACAAATTTTATTCCAGCCAAACTAAAAGAAACAAGACTTTTCACAGAAGAAAAATATTACAGGAAATACTGTGAAAATCTTTGCTCTGTTAAACAACCCTTGAAAAATCTTGAAAAAATCAATTTGCCTTCAACTGTATACTAACAGGGGGCAATACATGCAACTAAATGCAGATAACCTGTGATCATTTGAACACCTGGGACATCCAGAAGCACAAATCAGACTTTTCCATTAGAGAGCGGAGTATTAATCTGGATATGCCTCTGAGGACACGTAAAACCCATCTTCCTAGAGCATTTTCATGGTCTCCCACTGCATCTGTTATGGGGAAACCCAGAGGGATAAGGATCATGGAAAAGCTCTGAGCAGAAATTGAAGTAGGATTCCCACCTGCAGACATAATACTCTTGTCGGTTCACCAGCCTCAGTTCCATTCAGTTGGAAGTCATTTCAGTTCTTGGAATTGGTAAGGAAACATGCAATAGCAGAGTTATCATCAGCGTTTTCAGAAATGCTGTTCTCACTCAGCACTGAACGCTGTTGCTTCAGTGTGTAAAATTCAGAGGCATCATTTAAAGGGATAGTCCACCCAAAAATTTTAATTACCTCATCATTTACTCTTCCTCATGTTGTTGTAAACCTTAATGAGCTTCTTTATTTTGATGAACACAAAAGAAGATATTTTGAAGACTGCTGGTTACTAGGACCCATCGACTTCTATAGTAGAAAAAAGGATTACTATAGAAGTTTTGAGCAAGTAAAGGGTGAAATGATGACAATTTTCATTAAATGACATAGATGACATAAATTTATTTTTGGGTGAACTACATCCCTGTGTCATATTTATAGTTTGGACTGTATTTGTTTTATTCATGTAACACTGTCAGATAATATATTGATTGTGTTTATACTGGCTATTTTTGTTTTGTTGTATTTTATAAGAAATGTGCTAGCCACTTAATGTACCCTCAGTGGAGTTTTTTTTTTTTATCAGTAGCTTGTAGCTTACTACTCCACCTTTAAGTAATCGCCTATAAAGGTATAGTTCATCTAAAATGAAAATTCTGTCATCATTAACTCACCCTTCACCTATTCTAGACCTATTTGAGTTTCTTTCTTCTTGTGAACATAAAAGAAGATATTTTGAAAAATGCTGTTTGGTATGACCTATTGTGATAAATAGTAGGTCCCACCAACCAGCATTTTTCAAAATATCTTATTGTATGCTCAGCACAATAAAGAAACTCATAAAGGTTTAAAATTACATGAGGGAGAGTAAATGATAATGACATTTTTAGGTAACAAATAATGTAATCTTATGAAATTTTGCTTTAAAAAAGTGATAATAGTTGAAACATGCTGTTCTTTTACTATTTAATCTATCTTTTTTTTAAATGTGCTTTTTTAACAAATAAAATGAAGGCAATTATATTGTAATTATTACTAAATTATTACAACTTTGTTATATCACAGCCTCTGAGAGCATACAGTAGATGCCAAGGTTTCAAAAAAATAAAATAACATGCAAATGTTTGATGTTGGAATAGCAATATACATTACTTATCTGTGCCTGAAGATTTTCAATTTAATTGAATGTGTATTCTGAAGTCAATGAGACTTTGAAAGTCATATCTTTGAATTCTGACTAAAGGCAATCCCTGTTTATTTACCCAGATGGACAGAGTGAAAGAGACACCAGATGCAGAAATGAGCTATGAACAGATGTATGGAACAGAGGCCTTAGGTCCTGCCATGTCTCATATATCAACCCTCACACCTCACTATGCCCTTGGCCTCAAGTATTCTCAGGATCAGAATTAAAGCGGATTAGTCAGTTGATTACAACAAACATGAGATTACACAAGCAAAAAAACTAATCTCTGCATGCTTGATTTTTATGTTCTTCCTGTAGCCTGTAATACCACTCTAAATAAACACTAGAGCAGACCCATGAGGAAAATGATTGAATCACGCCGATGCTTTCATTTATAGATTTATTTATTTATTTATTTATTTGCGTAATGCTAAGGAGCAGTGACTCATAGGCTCAGCCATTGCTTCAGTCATACAGGAGTCACATATCTTCCCTCTCAGAGAGACACACACACCATTTAACTTTACTGCTCTGGCTGTGAGGGGGTGTAAGTGAGCATGAATAATGTGGGACATTAAAGCACTGGAGATCACCCACTCCCTTCTGCTGATTCAGAAGAGACTGTCTGACCATTTTGTACACTGTGCCAGTAACTCAATCATGTTGACATTGACAGATATTCACATTGCTGCATGCACATTCAATTTCCATTTTAGCTGGAAAAAAAGAGCTGAACAATTAATTAGGAATTTATGATCTCAAATCCAACGCCCTTGCAATCTCATTCTTAAATGACGAAGATTTGGCTATGTCTATTCAAGTATGATCTCTGCGAACATTAGATCTGCCACTGACATGCATAGTTATGAAATTGCTTAGCCTTTTCAATCACAAAGTTTAATTTTTTTCTGTATTATAAAAGAGATAGAAGTAAATAATGTGGGTGACACTTTACAATAATGTTGTATTAGTTAATGTTAGATAATGCATTTAGTAGCATGAACAAACAATGAACAATACATTTATTACAGTATTTGTTCATGTTAGTTAATGAAAATACAGTTGTTTATTGTTAGTTCATGTTAACTCATGGTTCATTACCTAATGTTAATGAGCATGAATTTGGACGTTGCATTAGTACAAGTATTGTTCACAATTATTTAATGTTAGTAAATATATTAATTAATGAAACCTTATTGTAAAGTGTGACCACAATGATTTGTAAAGGGCCAATAATAATTGTCACGTGCTATGGCGTCTATGTGAGATAAGTTTATTCATTCATTTTCTTTTTAGCTTAGTCCCATTATTAATTAGGGTTCACCACATGAACCGCCAACTTATCCAGCATATGTTTTGCTGAGCGGATGCCCTTCCAGCCGCAACCCAGTACTGGGAAAATGTGAGATAAGTGTGGAACAGAATTTTTGTATGTCCTTCGAAAAAATGTCCTTCGAAAAAGAGTAGGGGTTTATCCCCGGCATTCTGGTCAAATATGCCCACTGGCCTCTGTCCACCATGGGCTCCTAACCATCCCCATATCATAATTGGCTTCATCACTCTGTCTCCTCTCCACCAATCAGCTGGTGTGTGGTGGATGAGAAGATTCCTTCCAATGAGTGTCCAGAAAAGCGCTATATAAATGTAAAGAATTATTATTATTATTATTATTCATTCATTCATTTTCATTTCGGCTTAGTCCCTTTACTAATCTGGGGTCGCCACAGCGGAATGAACCGCCAACTTATCCAGCATATGTTTTACGCAGCGGATGCCCTTCCAGCTGCAACCCATCTCTGGGAAATATTATTATTATTATTATTATTATTATTATTATTATTATTATTATTATGTGCACCTCCTATATGATTTTTTAAAATGGTTTTTGCTGTGCTTTATAGTTCCTTCAAATAGCACTGACTCACTGGACACTCTCCAAAAAAAAACATTCTGGGTTTTTGTGTGTTAAGCTAAATGTGTGTAAAATATAGACACATGCAATTGTAAGGTTAAAATCTCAGTTAAAAATTCAACCAAGCAACCCAGTATGTTTTTATGACTGATTGAGCTCGTTCATTCATTCAAATCAATTAAAAATACATATTTTTAAATAGACTACAGGAATTAACTTTTTTTTAGAACCTTTAGTAAATGGCATTGTATTGTATGGTTGTCCAAAAAAATAAATCTAAATTTATACACTGTCAAGCAGCCGAGAGCAATGAAATCAAAATAGCAAAG
Source organism: Danio choprae (assembly GCA_903798125.1). Taxonomy (NCBI): domain Eukaryota; kingdom Metazoa; phylum Chordata; class Actinopteri; order Cypriniformes; family Danionidae; genus Danio; species Danio choprae. The sequence goes on along the minus strand of CAIGQW010055024.1, from coordinate 11,617,201 downwards.
TGTCTTTTTTTGTAAATTTGTAGAGTACCATATTAGTTTGTTTTATTCCAACTCTGTATTCTGTTCAAAAGAATAGCGGCGGTTTCTATCACAACACACTCAGTTACATAAAGCACATTAATAGCCTTGCACAGTAGAGAATCTCTATTGGATGAGCTGAATAATCACCGCATGGAAGTAGTTGCCATAGAAACTCATGCAGTGTGAGGCGGCAAACACTAGTTGAACTTGGGCACAAATTAGTATGTTCCATGACTGAACTCCTGCGATCTCTCCATGGTTTTGAGGTGCAAAGATTACAGCAATCAGTTGTTGTAGACATGTGTTCTTGACTTGTAAAGGTGACAACGACATGAATCAATTACAATAGCATCTTCAGATCCCACATGCTAAACGGCATCCTGTTCCTCACACAGGAAAGAGCACAGCCAATGCTGTTTCCATGACAACTCAGCCAGGGGATAACAGGTTCTATTTTTTTCCTTTCTCTGCTGAATCCCAACCTATTACTGCAACAGAAAAAAATATATCTGAATTTATTTTCTTGTTTTCTGAAGATAGCCTTGAGAAGAACAAAATGAAGATACATTTTTAGCAGTGTGTCTTATGTTGGCTCTACAGAGAGAAGACTTCATATGACATGTCAAAAGTGGACTTTGAGACAGCGTTCTCCTGTCTCCCAAACAAATTATGGGTCAGGGACACACAGCACATCAGCTTATCAAGTTTTATGGAGGAAAGCTGGAGATCCATCTCACCCATATATTGGATATCGTCAGTTCTTTTCATCTAGACCAAGTAGAGGTATACAGCTGTACTGTATGAAAGGGATGCTATGCTTGGCTCTGATTGGCTGATGAACGTTCTCAGCTGTGCAGTTGTTTTCAGAAAAGTGCACAGCCGAAGTAGTCCAAGACAGATCTCGGCCATATTACAGTTCCATTTCACTATGCTGGATTTCAGTTATTTCATTTATTACTAAAATAATTCAACATCACGTTATCACTTATTCCTCACATAAAACGATTTGATTACATGGGAATTTATAATAATAAAAAAAAATAATAATAAAAAAAATAATAATAATATTAATTAGGGCTGCAGGATATTGAAAAAATCTGACATTGTGATATTTTGAATTCTTTGATGTATATTGCAATATATATATACAATTTAACAGATGACTTGAATAACTCTATTTGGAAATAATTTATTAATTTTAGATTGATTGGGATGATTTTGTAGAGAAATGAACTTCAATCGTGCATAAAATGTTATAAACAAATCACAAGCATGTAAATACAATAGAGCAAATATAAAAGTGAAATAAACAGTGCTTTATCATTTTCAGGGTAATCAAATCATATTCAGGTACAGAAATTGAAAAATCAAATATAAAATTTCTCTGCAAAGATTTGACTGTTTAAATAGTTCAATATGTTTTTTAATTAAAGTTACAAATGCTAACATTTCTTGTGCCTGAATACTTTAAACTCTCTTAGGGCTTAAAAACATGCAAATAATAAACGTTTACTCTGTTAAACTGCAGTAACTTCACAGATCTCATGTATTTTGAACTGTGGCTGTATAACCACGATATAATGTATATAATCCTGAACTAAATAATCCCAACTCAACATTCCAGATCATGCAATGTGACTGTTGCGGATGTGCACATTGCGATATCGATGCTAAAACAATTCATTGTGTAGCCCTAATAATAATACACATGCAAACATCAATATTGATTTGATTTGACATTTAATTTGTAATTAAACTTACATTTTTACTTCCATTTGACCTGGAAACAAGATGAATGCTGTAATAGTGTTACAGTAATAGAAATATAGATGCCGTCTGAGGACATTTTTTGGCTATAATCAATAAAAGATGGTGAATGTTGCATTTGTATGAAATGGAGAGAGTATTTTATTTGATAGGGCAACACGGTGGTTAAGTGGTTGGTACTGTCGCCTCACAGCAAGAAGGTCACTGGTTCGAATCCCGGCTGGGTCAGTTGGCATTTCTGTGTAGAGTTTGCATGTTCTGAGTTGGCGGTTCATTCTGCTGTGGCGACCCCTGATGAATAAAGGGACTAAACCGAAGGAAAATGAATTAATGATTTTACTTGATATGAGAAACAGAAGTAGTAACAAATATTTTCATGATTTCATGATTTGATATCGCTCTGATTTGATATAAGAGCATGTGGGAACTAAGATTTTTTTTTGTTGCTAAGATTAGGAAAATTAATTTAAGTTTACTCAATACAAATTGTATAAATCATTAATTATATATATAATACCTCAGATTTGTAAAATGTTCATATGTTTGATGCATTTGTCAAGATCTGAAATGTTACGTTAAATTAATAATAATAATAATAATAATAATAATAATAATAATAATAATAATAATAATAATAATAATTCCTTACATTTATATAGCGCTTTTTCAGACACTTTTGGGGGGAATCTCCACATTCAGCACTAGTGTGCAGCATCCACCTGGATGACGCGACGGCAGCCATATTGTGCCAGACCGCACACCACACACCAGCTGATTGGTGGAGAAGAGAGAGAGTGATGAAGCCAATTATGATATGGGGATGGTTAGGAGGCCATGATGGACAGAGTGGGCAAATTTGGCCAGAATGCCGGGGTTAAAGAGTTTTTCAAAGTATACTCAATATTTATCAATATACTGGGGCGCTAGGACCCAGGGCCGCAGGTTGAGCACCCCCTGCTGGTTTCACTAACACCACTTCTGGCAGCAACCTAGCTTTCCCATGTGGTCTCCCATCCAGGTACTGACCGGTCACAGCAATGCTTAGCTTTAGTGGGCGACCATGTGAGAGTAGCAGAGAGCTGACGGCAGCTAGCTTTTTGTCAAATTAACAGTTGACGTCTTGTATACAACTCACTCACAAGCAGAAACTCTTTTACACTGAACAAAAGAGATAGAGACTGAAATATAGATTTGACTTTTGTGATAGTTATCATCAGTACTGAATTAATATTGTGGTATAGCCATAAAAAACAGTAGAGATTTCAGTCAGAACCTTTTCTTCCTTTCAGTTACCTAGACGAGGCAATTACCCCCTTTTTTATGCACATTTACTTCCTGCTGCATACATAATCTTTCAAGAGTCTAATACTGCATTTCATTTGTACTCAAAAGTTGTAAATCACAAGTTCCCAGTAGAAAATGTTCACTGAAATGCCCTCTCAATTTGTAATTCTGACTCCGAAATAAGTAGGTGAGTGCTGTTCCACACTATTAGGAAGCACCTATAATCTGGCTGTGATTCTGAAATATGTAAGTTAAACCATCTTACCAGTTTTTTTGTCCTTGGATTCTTTGATCTGAAATGTGCTGAAAAAGTAGAACAGAGTTTGTCCTGATTAATCGCGTCTCTGGGCTGGAGAAATGGAAATATTGTGGTTGATGAATACAAATGATTTTGTAATAGGACTTTGGCCAATGACCCTAATTTCAAAGACGTTTTTCTCCCTCGACTGGGTGACATATGCAAAATCCATTGAAGGGCAAAATTGTGAATTCAAATTAAATCCAATGAGCTGTCAATCAAAACCCGAAGGATATAGTTTTAGATGGAGAGATTTTGAGGTCATGTTACATCACCATATTTTAATGGCTAATCTTATATTTGAATTTTTTTAAAGGAATGCAAGTGCATCCTTATAAATATGTACATACAGAAATATTTACATGTTCTATGCCAAAGCTTGTATTTAAATTATGCACCGATTTGCTGTATTACTTAAAGCACAATCACATTTTTTGAATTTGGGATTATTAGGATTACTGCTGGAAATGTTCTTGCCCCAATTTTGGTTCACGTAATAATGCGTATGTTTTTTGTAAAATTGTAATCGTGTTCTTTCAGCCCACTCTCTGGTTCCTCTGCAGGCCCAGGGAAATAGCTTTGGGGCTTCATAATGAGAGTAGTGAGATGAAAGGTGAGGCTGTTTGAGCTATTGATGTCTGCGCTGGCATATACTGGGCAGTCCTGTTGTGTTCTTCCTCCTGTCATCTAGCTGTGCTATGCTTGAGTTTATCAATGATGGCTTTGATTGAGTTGCAGAAGGGGAGGCTGAAGCACAGATAGTCATCTCAGAGCGCGGCGGTGACTTTTTGAGTTTAGCCCACCAACCCTGGTCTTATCATTGACCTAATGACTTATAAATGCTGCAGATAACCCAAAGGCCAGTTTTCTGACTGATGTTACCCGTGTATTTGTTTGTGTATCAGATGACTCTGCTTTATTCTTTGAAATTAATCTTTGAAGGTCTTTTGAGGATGCGCTGTAAGTCTTACCATTGATCAATTATGGGTACATTATTTGGGTTGCACTAAATATTTTGATTATTGTATAAAATTCCATTTATTATATTTACAGTGTGTTCATAGACTGTCTGCTCAATATATACTAACGCTTTATGCCAATGTGAGCACATGCAATTACATTTATATGTGAACTCTAGTTTTCACTTGTTAAAAAGTTTGTTTAATGTTTGTATGTTTGTTAACATTTTTTTAAGTAACGTAGTAACACTTTGTTTTAGTCTTAGTCTATTGTCAGTTTTATGAAAATGTTCTTTAAAATGTAGTTAGGATTAGGGTTATCTGCTTCTTCTTAACATTTCAGGTAATGAGAAATATATTTTTAAATATTTTATGTATTCATTTTTGTAAAATTTTTAAAGAATTTTGACATTTTATTTCTTCTGATCTTTGCTGCCTTAATACGCTATAGTAAATGTTCTACCTTCCTGCTTTGTATGTCTAATTAATGAGTTTGTAGCATTGAATTTGTAGTTTTGTGTTTAGAAAGTGTTTACTTTCACTATTATTTTTAGGAATTTTGGTCAATACTTCATGTAAAACATACAATATGCATCAAATAATTACCTGTATGCACAAAAATGCACAATTTAGATGCACAAGACTTCAACAAGCCAATGCAGTATAGCTGTTGTGGTAAAACACTCATACAAGGCACTGCAGCAATCAGTTTGCCACTCCCCTGTTCAATGTTTATGTGGCTCAACTTGACAATTTGAGCATCCCAATATAAAGCCACAGTCACATTGCACTTTTCACCACATAGACTTCCATTCATGCAACTGCGGCACACCGGAAACATAAGCTCATTCAACAAGTTTCGCAGTTCGCTTTGTTGCAAAGTTCAAGCTTGGTGATCTCTGACTTGCGAAATGGCATCACGTGACTGCGAATCCAATCAAAGATCAAAACATGACCTCTCTGGACAGAAATTTAAAATATGGACCAATCGCTCGCTTTTTTAAATGTCTAATCATCTTGGAAATATTTATTTAAATTCTGTTAGTATGTGTGAAGGCATGGCTGCATTACACTGATTGGGGCTGTCATGTTGTGTTAACTAAATATCAGACATTTTGCCGTCATGCTAAAAAACCCCAACTCAAAATACAATAAAACAATTAAGTTGTCCCGCAAAAAACTTAAGAATTGTGTCATTTCAATACGTTTTTTGAACAAGCAGCAAAAGTAATTTTTTTATTATTGGTCAAATGAGCTGGCTACTTTGGAAACTCAGTATAAAGTCATTGAAACAGGACAGACGGTATTTTAGCAGAAGCTTTGAGCTCCAAGCCAGATATTTGGTATTTGGTTTTCCATCAAAGGGCCTTTGAAATGCATGGAGCATAATTGAAGTGTCCCAAAACGCAAACGTTCAGATCATGAAATGTGGAATTCGATAAAAGAAGGATTTGATTTCTAACGTGCCCTCTGAAATAAACAAATACCTGTGTTTAAATGCCCAAAGGGGCTTTTAATATTTTCAGACTAAATGTTAGACGTTAAATGGAAGTTTCCAGAAGTGTTGGGCACCATATGGGCTGCAAAAGATGGAAGGGGATTATGTAGGAAGAGCAGGGGGGAGGGTATCTGTCATCTCCGAATGTGTGACATTCATTAACACCAATGCAGAGACGTCACAGCATGATTATTTATGACCAAAACACCTCTCCATTCCTCTCACTTCCCTTCGGCTACACATTCAAATCCATCCCAATGCAACAAGGAATAAATGGAATCACTTTATGAATTATCTATTTGGAATCTTTGATTGAGTCCATTGAGTCCATCATATATTTCTCAGTTGACTTGAAATGTCTTGCTTGTAGGGTGCATTTTGTGACTTTTACTCACATTGAAGTCTGATATATAATATTGGTCATTGATGCAGTCAAAACATAAGACTATTAGTCAGCTTTTATTTAGAAAGAATCCCAAAAAATAAACAAGTTGGCACACATTCATTTACAAAATGGCAGAGAGCGGTCTTTAAAATTACATGGACTTGTTCAACTAATATTATGACAAAATGAGAAGTGTTATGCAGTATCTGTCTCTCAGTCTACTGTGAAAGACTGAGTGAGAAGAGAAAGAAATCATACAAAGATGCACACAACTGTTGCATTGGGGACATCTTTGTTTGTTTGTTTTTTAATCTTGGCTTATTGCAATATCTAATGTTACTTGTTACAGTTGCCATTGCTTTTATAGGAAATTAAACTGTTACCAAACAAAATACTCTCTTGTGGTGCAGTAGGTGTCTTAAATAACAATGAATAAGTCTTGGCAGATATGACATTTCTCATCTTTTATAAAATAATGTATTAAAACCGGATGCTTGGAAACCAGATTTAAGTTACAGAGTGAAAATTTTAGAAAAGCCAACAAAACAAACTAAAAAATAAATAAAAGATCCTCAATAAATCACTGTGTATACCATCCAACTGTACATTTAGTAACAAAACTTACAGAATGTATCGACTACATTCACATTGATGACAGATTAATATATGACTATATTTATCAATAATTTTGGCACACTTAATTATTTGGCATTTTTAACAGAGCATTTTGTTGATGTGTATGCTTCTATTCATCTCACAGCAAAACATATGCAATAATACAATAGTTTTTTTTTTTCTTTTTTATGTTCATACTGTAAACACCTTTTCTTTAGTTTTTTTTTACATATTATAACCGCTACCCTGATTTTCTTGATATAAACAAAAGTTACAAACAGATTTTTGAAACCAAACGAGAAGATGAAAGTAAGAAAACATAACCGCGGCACCCACTTTTTCAAACAGATTTCAAATGTCAAGCATTGCTAGATATTTCATATTAACACCAAAATGTTAATGAGTATACCAGAAGAGGACTAATAAATTACAAGAGAAGCAACATATTTGGCTTTGAAATGTGAAACTAGTAGCTAAGCTCTTAAAAGTATGTTTACAGGTTTAATTAACTGGTATGTAAGCAGGTTTATTTAAAAGCCGTTTCTGTGAAAATACATAAAAATACTTTTTCGTAGAGATTTTTTCCCCCCTGTCGGTTTTATTAATAAAAAGACATTTCACATCCTGAAGCAGATGATGATAAAGTGTGCTTGAGCCGGAATAGACATCAGATGGCATCAGCTACGAAAACAGACAGACTTTATTGACTTCTCTCTTTCCCGCTCAGAGCTTCTGTGAGTTTTCAAGTTTATATCCGTTACGTGGGCTGGGTAGGGGGATAGATAGATGTCATCAGCTCGGTAAGCGAGTGTGTCTTTATGTCAGTCCAATAGTAGAGAGTGCATCTTTTGTTATAAAGGGCCAAGGAAGGATTATGTCTGTATGACATCAAATGAGGCCTCCATCCTCCATTCAGACGAGTGATAAGGGAGAGAGCGACAGGAAAGAGAATAGAATGCGCTCTATTGAAAACCATTGTGTAAGGCACTCGGCAGGTTCTTATCCATCAGGAGAGATCAGTCAGACTGACGTTCATTCCCACACCAGGTCTAACAAAGGGCACTGCATGTACGGCTTTGGGGAATTCAGGACTCATCACACGTCCGTTCTCGCCAGTACTCCCAGTAACAGACAGTCTCGCTTTGCTCCTCATAGCGTCCGAAAAGGTCACCTGTAACACACACACATACACGCAAACGGAGAAACAAACATCCACACGCCCACACGTACACCAGAGAGAAGGCGGACAGTTAGTGTTTGTCCCGCGAAAGGGCTGCAGGCTTATTTTTAATATGTTTAGTTGAAAATGCAGATGTTCAGTTGATGTGGTGAAGGAACATCAAAAATGAGGAGCAAAGTTGAGAGCAAACACCATTTAGAAAAATCATATCGCAAGCAGGGAATGAGGGAGATGCTTTGGAAGCTTGTTTCTGCTATGGAAAAAAAAGTTTAATAAAAGGTGAATGCAACTTATCTCATAATTAGTGACTTTTTTCTTTTAATTGGGTTTACATTTGAAAAAAACTTTTTTTCATTCAATTTTGAGTTTACATTTCACAATTTTGAAGTTTTTAAGATCTTTTTGAAGATTGTGCTGTTGTTTTTTTATTATGTCCGCTGCTGAATAAAATATTTTTGATAATGTTAGGATAACTATAACTTTTTCCATTAAAATGATGACTTTTTTTCTTCTCACAATTACAGGATTGTATATAATTCAGTAGGTTTTCTTTTTCTAAAAATGTATATTACAATTGCAAAGGTTCACATCTTCCACATCTTTAGTTCATTCTAGTACAATTCTTAATTCAAATGTTCATATTATATTTACAATCTAATATTTTTTTAGCTTATATCTAACCATTTTTTCTGCCACAAATACAAGGATGTTTTTTTTAATTTAAGCTTCTAATATAATAATATTAGATTATAATCTAATATTATATATATTATTTTCAACTGTGAACTCAGTATGGTGACAGTTAAGGGTTAATCTTACAATTTTAAATGTTGATAGTGCAAGTTAAATTTCATAATTCTAACTAGTCTCTAATAGGTCTTAAAGACATTCACGGACAGTCAGTAACACTGTCGTTGATTAAACCTGCTGAATGTGCACCTATCAAGCAGCAGAATGTCTGAAAGGTGACATGCTACACTGTAAAAAATGCTGGGTTGTAGGACATGTTCTGGGATTTTGTTTTTTCAACTCATTTTAAATAAGTAGTTTGAACAAGCAGCTAAAGTCATTTTTTGAGTGTATAATCTATAATCCACGTTTTTTTGACTTCGAATTCAACTTTTTTTTTTCGAGAATTGCACGTTCATGTGCAACTGGTGGCATCATGGTGGCGCAGTGGGTAGCACAATCGCCTCACAGCAAGAAGGGTTGCTGGTTCGTCCGCTGCATAAATCATATGCTGGATAAGTTGGCAGTTCATTCCGCTGTGGCGACCCCAGATTAATAAAGGGACTAAGCCGAAAAGAAAATGAATGAATGAATGTGTTGCAACTGTGAGGTTATATGTTGTAGATGGAAAAAAGTCTTATTTGTGAGATACAGCCGCATTTAAATCATTTTTTACAAATTCTATAGCAGATATAAGCTTCCCATAGAGATGTACGATATAACAACAGTCATACATGACAATGAGGTGGACGACCAAAGTCACACGGGATGTACAAAAAAAAACTTTTCTCCTGTATATGTGTGCAGCGGAGAAAGGAAGTTTTTTTTTTTTTTTTCACTATAGGAACACCAGTACATACGATCCAGTTTACGGTCCTAACCTCCTCATTCACTAGAACATTCAGGGAATGGAACAGATGGGAAGCCAAAAGAAGCGTGCACGGGACAAACTGAAATGACGGCCGCGTATCCTACCCCCTTAAATTTTTACACTTTCGATCCCATATACGTTGTACCCTTCCTTATAAGTGGCAAAATTCTGTGAATTCTGCGAGGAAGTGGGATTAATATTCTGTGCATTCTTTGCCACCTTCATGCGCTTGGCCTCGGCTCGGGACTTGTAACAGAACTCGACCAGGGCCACCAGCATGGCCAAGCCCAGGCCGCCCACTAGGATGTAGAAGACCCCAGCCACATTGCTCAGGCTGAGCGCGCTGGTCTTCTCCTGAAAATGCACACGAGACACGGATCAGCATTTGGGGAAAGCACACCATATCAGTATTAAACATACAAATGTAGAAATAACAGAATATTTAAGTGGCAGTTTTACGTCTATGTGGATACAAATGCACAGCTCAGGACAGTAATGTTTAAACAATAACTGTGCTGCTGCTGCTGGTTAATGTGCCCTTGAAGCAATGCAATGGGGGGGCATTGAGCAATTCTGCTCGAATGGGATGGATTTACTAAAGCCTTTAACATTCTCTTGAGAGATGGCTACCAAAGCAATAATGCGCTTTTAAATCACACTTCTTACATTTCCTCGTGCTAATGGCTGTAGTAAATATTCTCTTTGTTGAATTCACATTTATAGCAGGGGTTAATGTGCTATGCTTAGCTGTGATATGAATTACACTTGTGTCAGAGCCTACAGGACCATTTAAAGGGATGCTCAAGAGAGGCATCTGGATGGAAGGCATAGCATTAGACATGGGGGGAAGCAGATGACAGGCATTCTGGGTAAAAGGCAGGAAATTAACACACATATACACACCTACAGAAAGGTCTCTGAGGGAGAGGGGCTGTTATTTAGATATTATTTGCAAATATTAGTGTACTGTACTGTGCACAACATGACCACGTAGAAAACACAGACACATAGACAGATACAGAATGACTTTGTGTGATGGTAATTTATTTTTGTCTGTAATTATTTTTGTACTGAAAGAAGTTGTGGAAGTGTGATAAAAATTTAAAACTTTCATTTAAAAATTTTAAACTTTTACTTTTAAATCACATTAATAATTGAACTTTAAGCAAAATTTTGAGGATACAAAAAAAATGCTTTGTGTCAAATAAGGTAAAAGTAAAACTTACCATAGCTAAATCCACCTATATTATAAAAGTAATTGAATATTGTCTGTAGTGGTAAATATACAAACAAATGCCTCATTGGTGGCCATTTCTATATGTAAGCTGTCTGCCATATTGGAACAGTCAAAGTCAGTCCATGAAGACTCAAGTTTAAGGGTGCTTTCACACCTGTAGTATGTTTCATTTGGTCCAGACCAAGGTTAAAAATTATACATTGTGGCATTTTTTATCCGTATTGGTTCCGTTTCACACCAGATTGACTGCTTTGAACCAAATCAGTTAAAATGAACCAAAAAAACTAGTCGTTGGCTAGACTCATTTTCTGAACTGCATTTTGATTGCTCAGATTTAACACGTATGCAACACATAGAAGTAAGCAAAAAGCGGAGGAAACGTCAGCAGGCAGTATGGCCCTACGCACAACTCCACATTTGTCCACGACGTGCCATAATTGCAGTAAAGTGTTAAAACACCTTTTCTCTTCCCAGAATTCACTTTGCAGCTGACTACAGCACCAGTTCAGTTTAAAAATTTTTTTTTAAATGGAGTACTTTTTGCACTTGTGTCGATTCAGTCGGTTAACGTTCTCATTACAAACAAACTGCTCCAGAGTTCTTCGAGCAGGTCTCGCTACGCTTGTTTGAGCCACTTTTGGTGTGCACCCAAGTATGATTGGCGCCTGCCCAAGCGAACTGCACCAAAAAGGCAAACAAACTCTGGTACGTTTTAACTGAACTAAATGAGCCAGATGTGGAAGCACCCTAAGTTGACTGTTCACCTGCTAATGTAGTTTTAAGCATCTAATATCTATATCTCAATAGACAACATCAGATGATTGCAGTATTGCCACTGAGTGAATGGACTTAAAAGTGGAAGTGAAACGCTTTGACTATTACTGAAAGTATTTCTGAGAGTGTTGTATTACAGTATATACCCATTTTTGTTGTATTATAAAAGTGAAAAAATGGCAAAGCATGATGTATCAGGTTTCACATACAGTACATACATAAAAAAAACATTTCAATTAACTCATTTAAAAACGCACACCATACCACAATACGACAATTGACAAAACACAACCAAACAGCTTAACACACAATGAAACAAAGACGTTTAAAAATCTTGGACACCCTTGTAGATGGTCCTACGAGTAACCTGAGAGAAATAATGAACAATTTGAAGTCTTTCGTTGTATGTGCTGGATATGAATATCTGAGAACTGCTATTCTAAACTTGTCACAGGTCTGCAGGTAATAGCAGGATCTGTGATTCTCAGATTGAGAAGCTGAAAGGAGACCACTGGTTGTGTTACAGAGATTACAAAAGTGCATATGATTGACAAAAGTGGCATGCATTACTTTTTAATTATCAGTGGATGGTACCAGATATTAGTAGCTCTGCAGGCATTAGTCAAAAGAATCTCACCAAGGCATCTCATGCTTGTCTGTGCATTGTCTGTCTAAAATATATATTTTTTGTCATTATTATTTAAATTGGGTAATTCCCACTAATCAAAAGTGTGCTTGATCACATAGAACCTGCAGCGACTAACCTTACTTCCAGAGTCCTTGGCTCCACATTCACCTTTATCGTACCACCATTTGTTTTTCAGCTTGTCTAAGGTGCCTTGCTCACTGAGTTTCAATACTGCAAGGTTTACTGGCGTTCTTCACGTGGGAAATAACATAAATAACATTATCAATGTTATTTTATGTTATTATTACATCACACTGATTTCACTTTCTCTTAGATTTCACCTTTTCTCTCCTCTTTTCTTCATTGCCATAGCGATTATGACGTTGATGCGCCATTTGGCCTAAGCAAATGCAAGTTTTGCAGAGCCAAATGTGCATTAACGTATCGCCTGAAGTAAGCAGCAAGGGCAACAGCCATGTGTGCTGCACACGATGCCCAATCAGAGAATTTTGAAGCTTTTGTTTATGTGTGTGTGTTCTCTAGCAATGGTTAGCGATGTCAGTGTTGTACAGAGAACGTCCATCTTCGGACTTTTGGTTCCTGTGCGGTTTTGCTGCTTACTTGAGTGTTGCATTGAGTTACCCATCACTTTGCTCTCTGGGGCTGACCTTGGAATCACCTCCCCCGCTGCCGCACTCTCCCTTGTCGTACCACCATTTGTTTTTCAATTTGTCCAACAGGCCTTGTTCATTCAGTTTTAGTACTGCGAGGTTAACCGCATTTCTTGAAACGATAAAACATAACTTGTAAGACAGGGTGAGCCAACTTAGCAATTGTCAATGGTCCTCTTTCAAACCTAATGATTGCTTTCCTCTTTTTCAGCATTTTAACAAATAAGAAGAAATAATCTCCTCCCTTACAAAATGTGAAGTTGTTAGAAAACAAATCAACTAATAGCATCAAATGTTTTTAAGGTGATAAAGGTGGCTCAGAGTGCCGTGAATAGAGAAGCTTAACGCAGTACTCACATTGATAACTAATAGCAGTGGCCTGCAAGTAACATTACTAGAAGGACAGCAGAACAGCAATAAAAGTCGGTTATAACTTTATCATGCATAATTCAATCTTCTCCTAAAGCCCACCCACCCAGTTCTTAACAGACTGCTGTTCAGAGGAGAAATTGAATCCCACTTAACGAAGACTGTGTCTAATGCTGAGAGATGGCATTATGAAATACATATCAATCAACCATCAGCATATATTCAATAAAAGCATTTACAAAGGTAAACCCAAGCAGTGCCACCTATTGTGTGAATATTTCTAAATTTTGGTTGACTTGCCAAATTGGAAGTTCAAAGAACGTCTTTGTTAATGTTCTTTATTGAAAATGTGTACTGCAAGGGTTTGGTCAAAAACAGTTCAGAAAACATCACATTATTAGGAATAAACAAAGACAGCAATAATTAATGAATATAGAGAGATGGGAGACATGATAGGAGAGGATATTAGGCAAAACTTTGAAACATTCAAAAGACAAAGAACAAGACACAACTCTTGAAAAAGACAATCTGAAAGATCTAAAGATTAGCATTCTGTTAAAATTGTACTTAAAGCATGAACAAATGTATTCTTATTATTTGTAGCTTGTAAATTAAAAAAAAATGAGGTATTCAAATATTTATTATGTATGAAATATTGAGATATTCAAATCCTCTAAAATAAAAATGAGGTATTCTTTTTTTTATCAGTAAAAAATTTGCATGATAAATATTTTATTCTTTAAAATAAAAATTCTTCTTTTATCCTTTATTAATTTAGCTTTAAAGTATCCAACTACAACATCTATCTCTTTTATACAAACCAGGACACATGAGCACAGCTACATCAGGGTAGGTGGGATACTATAACAACATTGGACACATTGTTATACTATTCCACCCACCTTAATGAGGATCCTTTGGGTGTGGCGATGCCGTAGCCTTTGGAGTCCAGGTTCCCTCCGACCTTCATAGTGTCGCAGGGTTTGCGCTGCTCGATATACTCGTTCATGGTGGACTCCAGTAGGTATGCATACTTCCCCTTGGACTTCCTCACTCGCATGACACCTTCTGCTGTCGTCTTGACAAATACAGAGGGCTCCGCACCTTTCATGTAAGTCCACATCTTGTCGAAAAGTGCAATTTTGGAACGCTGTGCAAGGAAGAAGACACAGGAATCAATAAAAAAAATCTTTAAAGTCTCTAACAATAGGTAATAGGTATTTTCAATTTACTGCAACTACATTTGGTTACACATGATTATTAAGATGTGTTTTCATCAATCCAATCACATGTGGGTCATGCAAAATGTTAAAGATTTTGAAGCTTGTCCACTATCAACCACCTCCAGAGATACTTGTAAATGCTTTTAATTGTAAACGTGGTCAAACTCTCCCTATTGACCAAAAACATTGATTGTTATGGGATGCGTTTTGATAAAGCCCATCAAAACAAGTTGTTCATACTTCGTTGCACTGTACCAAAACATAGATTCTGATGAAAAATCATAGTTGCCATCCACAACTTGTTTTCCTGCTCACTTATAACCAGTGTAACATTCGTTCATTCATTCAACAGTACTTGTGTGACACTCTGAGCTGCACTTAAGTGATAAAATAAGAGGGAAGGATTTCGAAATCCGAAAAAAAGTAGTCACAAGAGATGCATTCAAAAGCTTCATAATGTCAGGTGGAAATGGTGTTGTGTCTCAGGACCACTTGTGATTGGATTACTGAAAGCGCATGTTAATACCATGTGGAAACATTGGCCAAATAGCATTGAAATTTAACATTTAGTTCAGCATTTAACTGCCCCATTTAATCAGTTCTTTCAAATCATATTTTAAAACAAACTGGGAATGTATAAATAAGGAAAATGTAAGAAAAATGTAGAAAATGTCTTACTCTGAAAAACTCTTTTGTTGAACCAGAATCTAATGTTCCATAAGCAATCTCTGTTTGCTTTGCCAAGTCCTCTGCACTCTCAATTGGAGACACCATCCTCTCCACTGTTAGGAAAGCAGCCAAATTAGCCGTGTAGGAAGAAATGATGATCAGGGTGAAAAACCACCAGACTCCTCCAACTATGCGGCCAGAAAGAGACCTAGAGGAAAAATGTCCGGTGGGGTTTATTAGGATGAAAGCATGATTATCACAGTTAACAATGTCATCTTCAGCTAACAGGCTATGTGGAAAAGAAAATGTATGTAATGGAAAAATCAACTGCCTCCTTTTTTAACTATACATGTTTTACAATATATAACATGCAAATACAATCCAATGAGACTGTGATGTCTTGTATAGTTTTTGAAAAGATGTTAAGTAAAACGTGTGAGTGTGAATAAGTCAACGCTTAGTTTGAACAGATGCTTGAGAATATCCTGAGAGAATAGCTGATCTATGACACCTATATTGAGACTGTGATGCATAGTAAATAATATTTAATATGCATATATTTTACTGTGGTATATTTATTCATTTCACATGCCCTAAATCAATAAAATTTCATTTCAATGTTAACTACAAAAAGTTTAATTTGTGAAAACTGACGTAATGCATATGTGCATTATAGCACATGTTCAGTCTACAGGTGTTTGCAAGACTACTAACTACTAAACTACTGAAATAGCAATAGTGGACTACAGGACTGTAAATGCACAGGTGCAGTATGTTTTACACAGTAAAATCGCCATCTACTGGCCTGGTGTGCATATTAGAGTGAGTTTAGTCATTTTCACAGATCCTTGTGAATGGGGATAATTTTGACAACTGTGCATCTCTACACTTTTTAAATCCAAAGATAAAACTTTGTTGTTATCTAAGCTTACCCCAAGCAATCTAAAGTTGAAATGACTGCAAATCTAACTATTGTTTTACACACAAAATCATCCAAATCTTTTACAAATTCAACATTTCTTGAAAAAGTCAAGATCACAAACAAACCTGGGTGAAATATCACATCCTTGTCTCATAAAAGCTCCAAGAGAGAACCAAAGACTGTTGAAGATCCCAAACTCATTGGTCGACTCATTGGTCTGGATCTGGCCGTCTTCGTATTCCTCTGTGTGCCACTCATATGGACTGAAACGACTGACCAGGAAAAGCACCACGCTCACACCGATGTAAGCAAACACAATACACATCCAGATCTCATAAGCCAGTGGATCCAGGAACGAGAAAACACCAGGCTTGGACTTCTGAGGCTTCTTAATCATGATGGAGATGCCCAAACTCATGAACGGCTTTGAGAAGTCGATAACCTCTTCTCGGACTAAAGTGATAGTCAACGGAGCCACTGCGATGTCAGCTTTCTGAAATGAGAGATTCAATTCTGTTTAAATTCTTTTTAACCAAAATATTGTTGAGCTTAATGCTTAAAGCTATTTTTCCACTTATTTTCAATTACATGTAAAAAATTCTTTCTTACCCCATAAACCAATTCTCCAACCATTCCATTCCATATCTTTGTCTCTGCATCTCTAGCTCCATATTTGCCATCGCCTACTATTTTCAGCTGATATTTAAATCCACAGTGCTTTGCTATTTCAGCTGCTAGGTCCACACAGTACCCCTCATATCTTTCATTATCCATAAAAAGGTCAGCATTCTTCTTTAGCATTACATATGGGGCTTCCTGAAAAAGACAGCAGGGAACACCTTGTTAGAGAGCGGCGCTTTACTACAGAGCACATATTTCAACAGAAAATCATAATAACTCAAGTAAAACCTACTAGAATGGTGGTCACGATCACAGTCTTGTTTTCAAGCCCCATTGTGTCATTTGGGAAGAGATCCGATTTTGTGACGACCATTTTATCAACTTCGTTCCAATAGCCAATCTGAAATAGTCACATTTGTTAGTAAATTGATAAAATTATGCTTTGCGTGTACATTGTTAGGACTGAGACTTACCTTAACTGCTCCATTGCTTTTCAATTCCATCACATTGACTGTGTAATTCACTCTCTTTCCATACTGGTCAAACTGAATGTTACCAGTGAGACCATCAACTCTCACCTGCATCAAAAGTATATGATAGGAAAGGAAAATCATTTTTAGGTATTCTAAGAAAGGTGAAGAAAATAAAGCGAGCTCCAAAAATGGCTTGCTTCAAAATCTCACAGAAAACTTCAAGGTTTTATTTTAAAAACATATTTAAATGTTTAACATCGATGAATTTTTAAGTCAACATTTTATTCTTCTGATGTGGGTCAAAGATGAGATGTCCATTTTGGTGTTTAAATTTACTAAAATTATTTTCTATTCACAGTACGCATATTAAAAGCAAGTCGTATGTGTAATTGAACATTTCAAATAACTTAATGTCTTAATGAGTCAACAAAATATAAAATCCTTATTTAGCACAGCATGTAGAGCATACATACACTATAATTAAACAACATACTTATTCTGACCTATACTTTGTAAAATACATGAAATAATAATAATAAAATGATTGGTAATATGGATGAAGCCTACTGCTTTAGACTTAAGATGACAGTTAATTAGTAATTTGTGGCAGCACTGGGATTCCTATATGATTTTTGTTCTAAATATATAAATGGGGCAGGTTGGCACTATTAGTGGATGACTTGTCACCTGTTTTAGGGCACGCTCTATCTCCACCC
Organism: Danio choprae; assembly: GCA_903798125.1. Lineage (NCBI taxonomy): Eukaryota > Metazoa > Chordata > Actinopteri > Cypriniformes > Danionidae > Danio > Danio choprae. The sequence goes on along the minus strand of CAIGQW010055024.1, from coordinate 11,599,291 downwards.
CTTGCGCCCATGGTACAGCAGGATTGGCCAGGCAGTCTCCATTGTTAGCTCTACGAGAGATGTCAATTCTTTGTTTGTGAAGGTAACGGAAAGCCTCAGTCATCACCTGAACCGCGTCATACGTCAGTGCTGAAGTGTACTGGAAGATAGAGAAAGAGAGAGAAAGAGATGGGCTGGCTTATTTTTTTTCAGGGTATTGTATTCTTGTAGGTGATATTGCAGTTCTATATGTAAAATGCGATCTAGAATTATTGTGAAAAAATTCATTCTAACATATAATATAATGCATATATAAAATGAATAACACATATGGGGAAGCCATATGCTTGTATTTTTAAAAAACATATTCATTAAAGCTAAGGCTGCATGATATTGGAAATAAATGATACCGTGATATTTTGTTTTTCTACAATCATATATATGAATTCCATTTTTACCACATGGTTGAATAGCTTTTTGAATAAAGTCTTAACAGTGTTCAGGTACGGAAAACAAATGATGAACTGTAAAATAAATAAATAATTGTAAAACTTCTTCATTGTATAAATACTTGAATAGATCTCCCAAACATCACAGTTTCTTGTGCCCAAATGTTTTAAACTCACTTTTGAATGCACACAGTCTTAGGCCTTAAAAACACATACTTTCACTCTATTTAGGTTAAAACTTGCAAAGCCTCCACAAATCACTGTTCATTGGTTTCTGGTCAGCTATAATTCAGACTCAACATTGCACATGTTGTGATGTGACTATTAAAACAATATGCAGTGCAGCCCTTATTTGAGCCATCTCTGGTAAAAATAACAGCAGATTCAGTACATTTGATTTCTACTAACATAATTCAAATTCTACATTCTATTTGCTACCTCAGTGTAAGTTCAACTCAAATTCAGTTTTAAATGTCACTTATTCAGGACTTATTTGGTAATTTAAAAAATTAAACACTTGTTTTCAGTCTGCAGAAATGAAGCACCTGCTTAATCTTCGTAAATTGCTGAGAAGACAGATGAGACCACATTTAATCTAGGCTAGAAAATGACTAACAAGCTTTTCCTGCAAATGGCCTGAACTTTACATGCATTTAATAGAAGAGGTTATACGTTCATGTAGCAATTACACAAACATCTCACTTAATCATATTTAGTAAAGATGTCTAAAATGGGCAGACACACACACACACGCACACACACACACATGGGTCTCACCCGTATCTTGCTGTCTGCTCCAGGATATTCTTTTTCCTCCAGAGCTTCCCAGCGCTGGTCAAATTTGGACACCAGAGGGTCATCAAAATCCACAATCTGAAAGCCTGACACATTTGCTCCACCATACTGGATTTTTGAAAGATCTCCATCCACAAATCCCTGAAAACATGAAATGGCTTTTTTTATTGCTACCATTTTAAAAATGTGATGTTTTTCTTTGATAGTGTTGCATTTGAGTTTACCAGGTTTGCTATGATGTAGTGATATCCCTTCACATGCCTGCCAATAGTAATGACCTGAAAAGAGAACAATAGAGCTCATTAATGCAATGAATTACAATAGAAATACTCAAATCAAATTTTGAACCCTTTTTTAAAAATAACATTTAATTTAGAATTTATTTTCACAATTTTAACTTAGAATTTTACCTTTTTGTTTTTGTTTTTTACCTCAGAATACATTTTTTTTTGCAAATAAACACAAAGTCTGAATTTGAGTTCTATGATTTGAGAAACATTCTTGTGAAATATAAACAACAAATGTTAAAACTGCAAGATGCAAACTCAGAGTTGCAAGAAATCCCATGTTTTTCACATTTTGGACTTTTCTTACCTTGCAAATGGGAGCTAAAACTGCTACAAATTCTGCACTGTTAATTATGTTTAGTTTAAAGTAGAGAACTCTCATACAATAATCCATAATAAATATATTTTTCAAAATAACCACAATGGCAGACAAACTGACAGAAATTAAAGCTGTTTGAGAGGTTTGTGTTTGTTTAAGATCATTGTTATGTATGTGTGTGTACTGTATGCTTGTGTGCGTGTGTGTGCATAATGCTTTAGTATAGTCCAGATCAGCTGCATTGATTGTAGCGGTTGGTTAAACACACTTCTGCAGGTCTTAAATACAAATCAATAGATCTTTCCTGAAGGTTTAGCAAGTGTGAATGAAAAACCCCTCTCATGAGGACTTTTCTGCCTGCCAATGAAGGCTATTTGTACAGACTCATTCATGATTCATAGTTATGGTGCTCTTAAAAAGTTTTTAGTTAATGTACTGAATTATTTTTTTTAAATTATTATGCAGATTTGTGATTTTTATATAATAATTTTCTTTTTGAACTGTTTGGGCTTGAAATATTTATTTATTTAATTATTTAAAGTTTTAGTAATTTTATGTCTACCATGCCCATATTTATGTATACTGCATTAACTTTTATTTATATGCCTGAAATGTCTCTTCTGGTATGATTAAAATATTGTATTGTATACTGAATATATGTTGCAAAAACAGCACATATAATGCCTGAAATATCCGTGTTAAAATCTTGAAATGGACTTTAAATTATAAAGACTTGCAATCGAATTGTTTATATTGTTAGTGTTTGCATATGTATTGATGTCTATACCTGTTCCATGATGTCTTTAACTTTGTCCTGCTCACAGTCTAGAATGACCCTCCGCTCCTTCTTGTTTTCCAGGTCCTGAAAAAGGGAGCGATATGCTTCATCCTTTCTTTCGTCCTTCATGTTGCCCACGTTGATGGCGGTCACCTGCCATTTCTTCTCAGCTGCTGTGTCCAGCACAACTTGTAGTGTGGTAAGTCCTGTTTATGAGGAAGAGGAACAAATTAGGCTAAAAATAGTCACAGAACATCTTTGGAAATAGAAATGTAATACATTTTAATCCATGCAAAATATATATTTTTAAAAATAGCAAACTACAAAATTTAAACAAAATAAAAAAAAAAAAAATTCAATTCTCTTGAATTTTGCTCTTTTTAAATTTTGTATTTATTATTTTTCTCTAACATATACATTTTGTACCATTATCATAAGTTATTTTGGTAGATTAGTTTCAGATTTAGCTTCAGTACTGACTAATCTAATATTTATGCAAAAATATAATATTGTAAAGCATCGTTTGGAAAATATGAATTTAAATGAGAGATTTGTGAGGGGTGTACTCATATATGCTGAGCACTGTATAATGGAAGTCAATGGGGCAAAAACAGCCACCAGCAGTAAATTAGGGAGAAAAATTTTAAATCTTATGCTGCACAAAAACTAACAGTGCGTCAAAGCCAATGTTGTTACTAATATTTCACATGTCCAAGACTGTGATAAAAGGTTTTTTAAAAATCCAGTCCACAATTACTTTTTATATTAAAAATGTCATTTTGTGTGTGTTTTTTCACCAAATCAGTGACATCATTTGTGAACTTGGCAAATTAGTTAAACTCCTGTAATTTTCAAAAACATTTAGTAGTTTTGATCAGGACTGAGGTTGACTAACAACTGTATCTCTGCGATAGTTAAAGATAATGACATCAAATTTTAAGTCTATCATTGTCGCCTCACACTGACACACCATAAAAATTTGGTGACAGCGCCACCTATGGGTCAAGAGGTAAAATACATTCATTATTCATTATTAATGAAACTCACAAATTTGGTAATAACTTTTGACTGCATATACTCATTTTAATGAAATTGGTCTTAAATTAATCCTTAGATGATGCCGACATCGCAGATATCAATTATGCCATAATCTGCCGAACTTCCTGTCCACCATTTAGATTTTGTTCAAACCATTCTTTTTTTAACTCCTCCTAGACCGTTGGTCCAATCTTCACCAGAGTTGGCTCGGATCATCTTCAGACCATGTAGACCAAAAGTTATGGAATTCATGTCGATAGACTGTTGTCGTTTAGCATATGCGCAAACTTGATGTAATGCTGCCAGATGACAATACAGGCTGAATCACTGCAATGGGTTGAGGTATTGAAACCAAACTTAATGTGTGTGATCTAGACCTGACATTGACCAAACTACGTCAGTTTACGCCACCTTCTGGGTAAAATTTAATTCTATCAATAGAAATCATACAATTTTTTTTGTTGTTGTTTTGAACTCTCCAAAGATCGTTAGCCCAATTTCCACCAAATATAGCTCAGAACATGCTGCCAAAAAGTTATAGAATTTTCCAGTTGCTCTGTAGCTTGTTGCCTTGCATGTTTATGATGTGGCCGCTGGGCTGCTTGGCCCCGATAATTGCTGCTTGCAGCTATATTTTAAATTGTGTTTGCACTTGCTTTTTTTTCATTTGAAATGTTATGCCTATTACCATACCAGCAAGTTTTGGCTTTCAGACACACAGATTGAGATCACAATGCAGTGAGTGGGTCAGTTGACCAATCAGAGCACTGCTGCAACAATGTACAATGTAAAAAAAAACTTTTTTTTAAAACATTAAGGCATTTCAACCTCTTCTAATACACCAAACAAACCAAATAATTTCATTTAAAATAGCATCTTATGGCTTGTTTAAAATACTCCATGATGAACTACAGATACAGATAAGGTTTCAAAACTGAACTGTTATTTCCATCCATCACATGGGAGGAAAACAATTTATAATTCTTATCAATAAGGATTTATAAGAAGCATTAATAAACTCAGATTGTCATTGAAAGTGAAGGTTTGTGTGTTAGATATGCATTTTGATTGTAGTGGTTTGAGCGAATAAATGAATGAGTCATGGGTAAAAATCGAAGGGAGTACAAGGCACAGTAGGCTCCCCTGTTTAACCTTAGCTTAATGTGCTGCTCAGAGACATGAGGATCAAGACTTACAGCTATTCTTGGAGATAAGTGATTAAAAACTCGTTAGAGAGGCACATTAGCTCTAACAAATGAGATGATGGGATTGAAATGCATTGTTACTTCAGCCCACTCCAAAATCACTTCTGAATCTCGAAAATCCTGATGCGGATCACTTAAAGACTAAGGAGCAAATGAGATGATGGCACTTCAGTTCATTATTGTTCCAGCACACTCTAAAAATCACTTCTGAGTCTAGGAATGCCTGAAAGGTGGAAACCGAAGATTTAAATGTAAATTTGGCCATTTAAATACAAGCATACAAGCAAAATACAAGCAATGCATATACTATTTCTGACTCACATGTGTGACTCCAGTGTAATTTTATTTTCATTGTATAACATTTGCTTCATAATTGTGTGGAGGAAATGGGTATAGTCTCAGTGATTTTTTTTAACCAAATTATATTATATATTATATTAGATATATATTATATTATAATATATTCATCAAAAAAATCCTTTAAAAATAATGTTTAAAAGACGTATTGCTTGTATTAATTTACATATGCTCCTAATCCTGTTACTTAAACTTGAGTGAAACTGTTCAAGTAACATGCGAACAAGTGAAGTCGATATCTGTTTTGCTCAATATCTTATTTGCTTCTCAGTATGAGGTCGCCCCCATTGAACTGTGATGTCAGCTGTATTACATAATCTCATTGTCTCTCTGTACGCACTACACAGCTGGATCTTTGTAGATCATTTGAGGTGTTGGGCTGATTTAATTAACCATCCTGATTATGCACAGGTTATGGATGAGTTTCACAGTAAGGGAGAATTAGTCTTTGTGCACTGCCAGCCCTTTATTGATTATAGAAGACACTCTCCAACTATTATTGTAGAAGACGAAGGAGGTGAGGAGCAATCAAGCTCAAACTAAAAGGAAAAGCTCAATCCAGACAAACTGAAACAGGCATTCTGGTGCTCTAGTATGTTCATCATAATCCTGAGTTGTTATTTATGATGCACCTGTCCCTGATGATAACAGGCCCTAGCTAGTATGTGAGGCTGTATGTGTTTGTCAGTGTCACCCTGGGTCTCTTCAGGACCACGGACAGCGACATGCCAGATCCAGGCAGGGTGAAGAAATGACCCTCAGCTCCAGTCACTTCACTGCTCATCAGCATCCAGAAAAGATGATAAAATCTACACTGAAAAAAAATGGTTCATTGGATTCACTAAATTGTTTTAAGCTAAGGGATTGCAAACAAATTAAATGAGTTGAATTTAAACAGACAAATTAAGTTGAACATTACTAAATTTACATTAGTCCACTAATTTAGTTCACTTGAAGGGGTGAGTGAAACAAGTTAGTGAATTCGAGTATCGGAAGGGATATCGTTTTGTCTATGCTTTGTTGTTTGATGAATCCCTCAGACGGATTAGATTTTCAACTACTTATTAAATTGAGCGGATCCAACACAAGTCTTGAGTTTGGTTTTGGGACAACTGGTTGTTTTATGTTCAATCCAATTAAACTTGTAAAAACTATTAATTTAACTCAATCGATTTGTGTTGGGGCAACATGAAGGAATCCTGTGGAACCCAGCATTTTTATGTGTACTTGGTCAGAGCCTGTGATAGTTATTTAAGTTGTCTATTAGTAATGAAACAAAGACTTTTGATTTCTGTCATGTATACAAAAGTTACTTTAATTAAAAAATATTTAGTTTGGAGTGTGGTGGCTCAGTGGTTAGCACTGTCACCTCATAGCAATAAGGTTTTGGTTTGAGTCACAGCTGGGCCAGTTGGCATTTCTGTGTAGAGTTTGCATGTTCTCCCCGTTTGCGTGGCTTTCCTCCAGGTGCTCCGGTTTCCCCCACAGTTCACATGCACATGCGGTAAATGTGAATTGGATGAACTAAATTGGCTGTAGTGTATGAGTGCATGTGTAAATGTGAGAGTGTATGGGTGTTTCCCAGTACTGGATTGCGGCTGGAAGGGCATGCGCTACGTAAAACCTATGCCAGAACAGTTGGCGGTTAATTCCTCTGTGGCGACCCCTGATAAATTTGGGACTAAGTCGAAGGAAAATAAATGTATTTAGTTTGGAAACTTACTGAGAGGATTGCGCTTTAGATGCCGTTTTGTGATCAGGCATAGGAATTCATGCAGCGTGGAATCTCTCATAGTACATTTTGGGTATTTTCTATTTGTTAAGTGCACATGGGTTGTAGACTTGTCATTGTGAGATTGATTGAGTGCACTTCATAACATCTATGGTTTGGGACACCACTAAAAAAGGCTGCTCCCTTAAATTTGCACTATTTGAGGGTATACGGGGCAATTTTGGATACAGCCTATGTCTACATAAATCCAGAAACATTTGCTCTATGTTTCCTCTCCTCCACCATTGTCCTGCAAAAGTAGAGCTTTTTGCTCTGCCAAATGGAGACATTTGAAAAATCTGTTTTCATGTCATATAATATGGACTGTAAAAACAATGACATGATTCATTTACTCATTCATACTTGATGTGCTGTTGAGATTTGCAGTGCACATTACAATATGCACATTATATTCTTACAAACATGATATACTAGCAAACATAAGACCAATTTTGTCTAGACCATGTAATTGAGAGTGACCTGGATGCACCAGTAAAGCCATTCTCACTTAGGATTACAACTATAAAAATACTGTAATTCAATAACTAGAAAAATGTAATAATCATATTTGATTTATAAGAATTGGAAATGTCCACAGCAGAAAATGTAACAGTAATGAAACAAGAAATTCAGTAATGAAATATTGATGTGGACTGAGGTAAATTTAAAACACAAAAATTAATGTAGGTGTAGTCCAAGAAAGTATCCCAAAGGTCTGCTGTCCTGCAATAATGTACTAAATCTTCACAACCGCACCACTGAATGAAACGCAAAACTAAAATCTCCACATTATTTATATAAGCAAAACAACTGCCACACGGGCCACCAGTCACTTTCACCTCAACGCTCTGTGGTTTAAAAATAAAAGCCTTTCTATGTTTATAAATTATGAATTTGTTTTCTGCTAAAGTGCTCAATATCAAGCTTGAACAAACTTTTTATTAAGCCATCAGCCATTTCTTTATTAAAACATGCACTTTATATGTAATGCAGCAACAAGTTTATATGCCTCTACCCATGAAGGATATTGCAAAATGCAGTGCTGTGTGAGGAGGCATTTCTTAGTATGTATGTATGTATGTATGTATGTATGTATGTATATATATCCACAAAAGCAATCTACAATCGTACTGTTCATTCATTCATTTTTTTTTCGGCTTAGTCCCTTTATTAATATGGGGTCGTCACAGCGGAATGAACCGGCAACTTATCCAGCATATGTTTTATGCAGCGGATACCCTTCCAGCTGCAACCCATCACTGGGAAACATCTATACACACTCATTCACACACATACACTACAGACAATTTGACTTACCCAATTTACCTATAGCGCATGTTTTTGGACTTGTGGGGGAAACCGGAGCACCCAGAGGAAACCCACGCGAACAAGAGGAGAACATGCAAACTCCACACAGAAATGCCAACTGACCCACCCGGGGCTCGAACCAGCGACCTTCTTGCTGTGAGGCGATTGTGCTACCCACTGCGCCACCGTGCTGCCCTACAATCGTACTGTATTTTAGCATATTATTTTTTTATGTGGTATTTTAGCTTCTTATAGCTTTTGTTATTTCCTTTTCATTGCCTTTTCTTTTTGTTATCTTTTTTAAACTGTTAGTCAAAAAATCCTCGTAGTCATAGTCAAAAATTATACTGTATCATTCTGTATAAAACTAGTAAATTCCTCCCAAAAGTGTATGTTCTCATTATCTTCTTTGTGTTTCATATACTTCGGAATTCAAGACATCTAAAAATATCTGCTATCTATCTTTAAAGATGCTTCACACATGCTATTATATACTCAAAGTCTTCTTTATTTGCACGAATGGAGGAGTGAAATGCTAGAAGTGACGTTAAGTTTGCGTCTACGTCAGATCTCAAAAGTGGAATCCATCATGACCACAGGCGCTGTGCTGCTGCTCTCACACTGTAACCATGACACATTAATAACACACACAGCACAATGGTTGCCATGGAAATCCAGCGCCGACTGACCTAATTAATATGACAGGTGATAAAATATGCACCTTGACACACATGTTTACATCCCACACACACACACACACACACACAACCACATGAATCTGAAATAAATAATGCAGATTCAGCCCATAACAAAAGAAACAAGCAAATGCACACACAAATTCCATTTTTGGGGGGAGAGCATTGGGTTATGGATGCATAATTGATATTCATAAATGATAAATGACTCATGTGCATGCTGATCTTCATCACAGGAAAGTTATGTAGCAACCTTGCATCTAATAAAACACACAGATGTTTATGACACCACGGTCCTTAGAGAGATGCGTCAACCATTGTCATTTGTGCCACAAAGCGCTCAACCTCCACAACCATCAAAGAATGTGCGAACGAGAGGGTGACAAAGAATAAATGAAGAGACAAAAGGAAAAGAGAGACAGAGGAGCTTGAGGCTGTGAAACGAAGGCCAACAAACACAAAACAAACCTTTAAAAATGCTGTAGCCCAGAGAACCCTGGTCAATCCAACTTAAGGGTGCAAAACAGACATGTGATTGCATATGCCTTCTGACAAGATACTGTATTATATCTTAATATCCTTAAAATATGTATAAATATTCTGAATACAACAGTCGTTTTCAACCCAGGCTCATTACTGATACATACCTCTATATACATTTCACAGGAGGTAGGTTTTTTTGCAGTTTTTGTTTTCGCGAATCCACCAGAGGCCACTGTGTGCGCTTTTTCAGATCTCAGATTTCTCTCGCGAGTGCCATTTGCGACTGCTCTTCTCACATAAACCACCAGAGGCCGTTAACGACTGACTGACTGACTGACAGATGACCGATACCCCCACCCACCCCCTTCCCTAAACCCAACTGATAGTGTTTTCAAAAGCACAGATTGACCCGTTTACCCACTTCCCTTAACCCAACCAACAGTGTTTTCAAAAGCAATCCAGAAAAAGAAAAGGCCTTATGGCCACCTGGTTTTTTACCATGTTTTCAGATCTTATTACATTCTCACCCTGTTATTTACTTATTTTATTTTTTGCCTTTTGTTTTTGTTTTACCTGCTTTCTGGAACCGTTCTTCGCCGGAATGGAACCACGGCATGAAGCCACGGCAAACTGACGTCATACCCCCGTATCACTTGTTTTAAAGACGAAATGCAGCCATGTGTAGCTCTGGCTACATAATTTGTGCTCTACAGAATTGTATACTGGGGTATGTTTTCACAATGAACCTGTGTTGGTTACTTTCCTATCTATATAATTGCATGTGACCCTGGATGTTGCATGAGTATATTTTTTGCAATAGGCAAACATGCATTGTATGGGTCAAAATGATTTTTATGGCAAAAATCATTAGAATGTTAAGTAAAGATCATGTTCAATGAAGATTTTTTTCTGTAAATTTCCTACTGTAAATATATCAAAACTCAAATTCCAAATTTTCAAACAGTTGTATATTGGCCAAAATTTCCTTTCCCAATAAACCATAAATCAATGGAAAGTTTATTTATTCAACTGTCAGGTTATGTAAAAATCACTTATGATTTTGTGGTCCAGGGTCACATTATTACCTATTGCTTACGTATAGCATCATACTACTACTGTATAAGATCTATAACATTATACCAGATTTCCTCCATTTAAATGAAAGGTCAGAGAAAATGAACCCCATGTACCAACTTTGGACTTTGTTTACAACTGTTATTAAGATGTGTTTGGTCAATCGGATTAAAAATGGATTACACTAAATACAAGTGTATACAGGTTTTTCAGCTGTTTTTCCACTTTCAGGCATGTCTAGAGGACACCGAAAATGCAGTGATAGGATGATAGGATTGCCTTTGCACGGTAAATACGCATGTGGTCAAATGCATTCAAACAGCAACAAAAGTCCATCTACAGTGATGGTTATGCGATGTGTTATGAAAACAAGGTACTCAAACTTTACTGCATTGTATTAACATGGACTGTATTTGAAATCGTTGTTGCTGTGCATGTCCTGTTTATTCACTTTATTTTCTTTCTATGTGTATGAGTAACAAGGTTTTATTCAATAGTATTCATGTGTTGCATTGAGTACTCTGGCAAAAGTGACAAAATAAAAGAGAAGAGTTTCAATGAAATCCGAACACAAGTGGTCACAGGAGATGCATTTGAATGCACATAAATACTAAGTGAAACTTTATGTCCATGGACTGACTATTTGAGATTCATTAATTCATTCATTTTCTTTTCGGCTTAGTCCCTTTATTAATCTGGGGTCGCCACAGCGGAATGAACCGCCAACTTATCCAGCAGCGAATGCCCTTCCAGCCGCAACCCATCACTGTGAAACACCCATACACACTCATTCACACACTGGACAATTTAGCTTACCCATTTCACCTATAGCGCATGTCTTTGGACTTGTGGGGGAAACCGGAGCACCCGGAGGAAACCCACACAAACAAGGGGAGAACATGCAAACTCCACACAAAAATGCCAACTGACCCAGCCGAGGCTCGAACCAGCGACCTTCTTGCTGTGAGGCAATTGTGCTACCCACTGCGCCACCGCGTCGCCCTATTTGAGATACTGAAAACTTACTGAAAACTCTTGTAAATACCAAATGGAAACAGGGCTTGAAAAATAAGAAATAAAGACTCTTATATTTATTTAAAGTAAAATGTCTTGAAGAGCCTCATAATGGTGTTTTGAAGATTCCTGATATTGTTTTGGATGTTTCCTAGTATAGGATAACATTCATCCATGGTCAAAAATCCTTTAAAGTCCCTGTGAAATTTAAATAAAGTTTTTTTAGGTGTTTGTATATTGGTGTTAAGGATATCTATAACCTAGTGTGCGCCAAGCCAGTGACAAAATTTGCATTTAGAAGATGTAAACATCTAAAGCTTGCAGTTTGTCACTTACACCTAAATGGATCAATGTTTTCATTCTTCAGTTTCTCATAAAATCTTCTGACCAATCAAATGCTCTCTAGTATCAGACATGTGCCGCCCCCTTCAAGATGCTTCTCATTTGCTTTGCATTTGATGCTTAACCACTCTCACTGGCAGATATGATAAAAACAAAATGCTATTGGCTGTTTTTTTTTTTTTTTAAGGGGAACGGCTACTTCAAGTTTTAGTTAAAATCCCATCAAACATTGAATAAAAAATGCTAATTTCAAAGAACTTTACAGGACATTTTAGTTTTTCACAATACACATTACAGCATCAGCTCTTTCTCACAGTGTCTGAAATGGTTTGTTCAAGGATCTCTCTAAAACTCTGCCGTTATGAGAACCTACTTTCCTCTGATTGGTCAGCTCACCCAGTCTGGTGCGAATGTTCTACCGCTTTTGTGTCATTTGTCAGAAATTGAACTTTTCTGAATTTCAGACCGGAAGACATCCTCAGCACTTGATATGCACAGTACAGATGGTGAAGCAATGCAAGCATTAGCCCTGATCCTGACAATACAAACCAAACTCTTACAGGCATCAGCTACAACTACAGTGTTTGATGTCAAAGCAGACACTGCTGCACGCAAATAACACCAAAGATGGAAATGATTTACATTTGCAAATCCTAACTATGTTCATGTATGCAGTGAGACTGGAATCACTGATTGCACCTTTTTAGATCATTGTGAATTAGATCATCAGTTCTTTTTTGAAAGACAATACATTTATTGAGTATCTCTGAAAACCTGCAGACCTTTTCTATGCACAAACAACTGTTGTACACACTATGTAAAAATGATAAATAAGGGCAATTTAATTCAAATGTGATGATTAGGGTTTAATAACAAACCATTTGATGCATGCATCTGAAAGCCGTCCCACTGGCAAGACACTAATTTAGTCCTATTAAGAAGTAAATCTATAATTTTTTTTCATCAACCTGTGTATTTCATGTTCATATGGTGATGAATAATGCAGTGCGGTGCTTTACCTCGGTCACTGTCATACAGGTAGGCAAACTTGTCCCATTTGTAGTACTCGATGAGACTCAGGAGAGGTCCTTTGATGTCTGGTCGCATCTGAATAATAAACTGCTGATTTCCATCCAGGGGAAAGCTGGGCGTGATGAAGGAGACGTGAAGTGTCCCGCAGAACGACGTTATTGTGTTCACTGACTTCTTGTCGTAAAATCCAAAGATAGCATAAACTCCCCTTGAGAACTGAGAACAGACTGGGGGACAAAAGAGAATTAATTACAATCTGATCGAAAAGCATTGCCTTTTAAAGTCTTGCACAAACTACAGAATATCATTTGTTAAAAAAATATATAAATAAAAACAAATGTAACATTGTAATAAGCCAATAAATAAGCAATGTTAAAAATGGTTTATTTTTTATATTATTACAATATTGCGATTTTGCCCTATTACAGTGGTGCATGAACCCTTAAAAAATAAAAATGAAAAAAATGATCTACAATTTTTGCCACTAAATAAACTTAATAATAAGTACGGTTTTTGGCTGGTAATGCCTAATAATTTCAAGAAATAAATTTGAAAGTCTGAGCACTGTATACTTCATTCTTCCTCTATGATGTGAAGTCAGCTGTGATGTAAGATATGAAGACTATTACTGATAAATGGCATAATTAAATGTATTAATAAACTGTGCAATGCAATTTTCTTGGCCTTGGAGTTGTAAAGACCAAATAGGGACTTTATGATTTTTCAAAAAAACAAAACAAAACACCACCTTTCATTCAAACCACTGCAATTTTGGCTCAATGCTTAATCAGGAGTCTCAGGAGTATTTGAGCAACGGTGTTTCTAATAAGGGATGAGCCCTAGTGTCTCACATACCATACATCATCATCATGTCTGTATAATACCCCAAGATAAAACATAGAACTAAAGTACAGTGTGTCTTCGTGTTCCAGAGATGCTACAGCATACTGTAACTGGGCCACCTCAATATATCAATGACCATCTGGCTCTGAGCCTCTGGATTTTTCCCCTCCCCCACTTCTTCCACCCACGACAACGGCTCTATTTTCGTTACCACCCCCAACCTGGACCTTTGCTTTTTTCCTATAAGACACCTTTCTGGCTGTCACCTCCACCTACAGATTTTCTACAATGAAAGCTTCTTCCTGGCATGCAGCAGATCATAAACCAAAAGTATGCCACTGCGCTAATAGTCAAACAAACTAGGTCAAGCTGCATAGCTAAAGCCATTTATGATTATCAATATTTTTATTTATTTATTTATTTATTTATTTATTTATTTATTTATTTATTTATTTATTTATTTATTTATTTATTTATTTAT
>CAIGQW010055024.1:11567701-11580928 GCA_903798125.1 Danio choprae | reverse complement strand
GAGAGAGAGAGAGAGAGAGAGAGAGAGAGAGAGAGAGAGAGAGAGAGGGAGAGAGAGCAGCACGCCTGAAGTGGTATATTTAGCTGTCCTCATTAGTTGGCCTTATTTTCTTCTGTCTGACACATTCTGTTCTATAGGGCTTCCATTTCCTGGACCTGTGATCAAGTTGCCTGCTTTCAGAATGTGTTCCTTAAAGTCAATGTGAAATGTGTTTGTTTTTTTCTAGTGCACATTGTTATTCTTTAGGTGAACAATTAATCAGTGCAAGTTAATACACTGAAAAAAAGCTTGTTTTTATAATCTTTAATCAAGACTGACCATTTTTTCACATTTGGATTGGCGGCCCTTATCTGTTGATGTCAGTTTGACGGTTTAGCCACAATATTTTTAACATTTTATTTATAATAATTGTTGTTAAAAGAATAACAATTCAAGTAACACAAACAGTAATCAAACAAAACAACAAAAACAGTAAATCAAGTTATTACGCTATTAAAAGTCATTAAAATAGTTATCGAGTTAACATAAATGATTATCATTTTGATTAAATTATAAACCGTAACTAATCAATAAAGAAATACTTCTATAATACTTTACTATACTCTAAATGATGTACTATTACCAATAATAATAATGTCATTATCGGCGGCACGGTGGCTCAGAGGTTAGCACGTTTGCCTCACAGCAGGAGGGTCACTGGTTTGACTCCTGGCTGGGCCAGTTAGCATTTCTGTGTGGAATTTGCATGTTCTCCCCATGTTTGCATGGGTTTCCTCTGGATGCTCCAGTTGAGAGCGCTATAAGTGAATTGGGTAAGCAAAATTGGCCGTAGCGTATGAGTGCGTGTGTGAATTTGAGTATGTATGGGTGTTTCCCAGTACTGGGTTGCGGCTGAAAAGGCAGTCGGTGCGTAAAACATATGCTGGAATAGTTGGCGATTCATTCCGCTGTGGTGACCACTGATAAATAAGGGACTAAGCCAAAGGAAAATGAATGAATAAATACATATTATTATTATTATTATTATTATTATTATTATTACTATTATTATTATTGTTATTATATAACTGTAAAATAGCAAATGTGATATATATATATATATATATATATATATTTCTTCCCCCTCTTTGCTTTAAAATATGAAACCATAGAGCATTTATTAAACATTACACATTTTCAGACATTTTTGAATTAATAATAAAAAAGGACAAGCCAAACGGTGAGTAACACTTTTTCTTATAATCGCCTACGCCTATTTTTACTCGCATTTGGCACTCGTGTATGTTCAATTTAAACCCTGTGTGCCAAAATCACATAGACAAATTGCATATGTGCCAGACATGAGCATTACAATCCTCCTGAAGTCCTAACTATCATTTCTAATTAGATGTTTCCTCATTTTCTTATTGGTTTATTTTGAAGGAGAGCGTGCACAGTACATCTAATTAAGTGTTGATTTGTTAGCATGATAATTTCTACTGTTCCTCCTCCTCTAATGTGTTCAACATAGCAAAGTATTGCATGTGGTGCCTTATCGCTGCTTGCCAAACCGTTTCATAGGGTTTGCGCTGTTAGCAAACAGAAATGTGATTCTCCTTTTATGGTCGGCAGTACGTTACTCTGCTACTTTTCACAGTTTGATGTACTAAAGACGTGAATGCTGAAATAGCTGGTTCTGTTCAGGTTTAATAGGCTTTGTCTGTTACGGTCTGGTCCTGTTTGTGTTCAAGTCTGTACGTGTCTCTGTGTATAAAAGCAAGTTTATTTGAGTGGACACATTCCTGCTACTGCTGTAAGGCAAGACACTGCAGGTCAGTAGGTTAAAAAAAAGTCTCATACTTTTTACCATCTTCCCTAGTTCATTTGTTATATTAAGAATTGCAAACATTTTTACATTACAGGTTTTCTAAAATACTATGTTTAAATATGGGCAAAATTTGCATATATTTCTAGAACACTTTTTTTTTTTGTATATTAGAGTCAAACATTTTTACATTTTGGATCTTCTTTTTCACTCCTTAGTTCAGAAAACTTATAACAGAACAGAAAAATATAATTTTAGATTATATTTGTAGATTTAAATGTTGTATACAATCAGGCAAATGAGGTACACAAATTCTGACATATAGTAATGAAGAAAGAATATATATATTTATTAGCCCTCCTGAATTATTAGCCCCCCTGTACATTTTTCCCCCAGTTTCTGTTTTTAGAAACACATTTCTAAACACAACAACTTGTTCTGTTGACAATTGATAAAAAGTATTGCTTAAGGGGGCTAATAATATGGACCCTAAAATGATGTAAAAAAAAAAAAACATTCATAATTTCATTTTAGCCGAAATAAAACAAATAAGACTTTCTCCAGAAGAAAAAATATTATAGGAAATACTGTGGAAAAATTCCCTGCTCTGTTAAATATCATTTGGGAAATCTTTTTTAAAACTTCACAGGAGAGCTAATAAATTTGACTTCGACTGTATATTTATTTATTTATTTATTCATTTATTTATTCGATGGATGGATGAATAGATAGATATGACTAAAACTCTGACAAAAACTTTGTAATAATTGATATCTGCAGATGCAAATTGATAAAATGCGAATAAGAAATACTTAAAACTGTGTTTTGGAGGTTTCCTTTACATTAGACTCACAACAACACCTCGTGAAAGCCTTAAAGCTTTAAACTGACAGGTGCGTGAAAAACTGTGCTTTTGCCTGCAGTGTCTGGCCTTAAGAGGAGCATTGTGGGATGGATGTGGTTCTCACAGTCTCTTCCTGCAGCTGCTGCATGGAGACACAGAGAGCCTCAGTCCCCAGCAACCTGCTTGTTTACAGAGACTCGATTCAAGCATGCTGAAAAGATAGGGGGAGGTAAACTAGACAAAAAGCCTGACCTTCGAGACCTGACCTGAACGATTGGATCGTAAAAACAAAGGGCAAAAGTTCAAAGGAAACACATTTCAGCTTATTTTCATGCCATCTGGAAATAAAGAGCGACTTTCTGGTTCAAAACATAATGTTCTCTATGAAATTGGCATATGATTTAATGTGGTTATACCAGATTGACACACAACCAATGGTGAGGGTTTAGGGCGGGGCTATCTGTGTGTTCAGCCAATAGCAGCCAGGGGGAATGTTAATTAGTTTTTTCTTCTACTGTTTCGCCCCACCACTTCAGTTTGATGACAGTAATGGTAAAATAGAACAATACACCTTTAATCTCATTGGGAAAATCAGAAACATTTTTCATGAGAGAGAAATCAATACACTTTTATTAATATTTTACAGTGTATGACACTTTAATCTGGGGCCTCACGGTGGCGCAGTGGGTAGCACGATCGCCTCACAGCAAGAAGGCCGCTGGTTTATTTTATTGTACTGAAATAGTTGTTGTAAGTAACACAACATATTGTCAAGACATATTGATGATATATACATACAGTTAAACCTGAAAGTATTCATAACCTAGGGGTATGAATAATTTCAGGCTTGACTGTATAAATAATTAGATTTAGCTTTAATTTATGTTAATTAATGGTCATTTAATTTATGGTAAATATTATTCATTTTAATACATTAAATCAAACTTATTTTAATACATTTATTTACAAAGGCACTGTTCGAAGCAAAAAAAAAAAAGGCTTATAATATCACTGGTGCCAACAGTCTAAATTAGATTTTCCTTTTTCTTTTAGTTTAGCAGCTAAGGGGGCACAGCCAGTAAATTCAGGCACGAATGAAAGCCTGAATGCAGAGCAGGTGCGTGTGACAAATACAGGCAGGCATGAGGAAATTCTGCAAATGGCTGTATGAGCGTGAGTGCAGTGCACTGGTAATACTGCTCTGCAAGAAACTCCAAGTCGGAGTCCAGTATAATAAACACATGAGACTTGATGTTTGCTCATTATTGACGTGCCATTGCCATAGCAACAGCCAGACACTCCGCTTAGAGGGTGAAAGCTGAACATTTCAGATGCTGTGAAAGAAACTTGAGGAATGATGAAGGGAACAGAGTGATATCATATGAATCGATTGAAATCAAGATTTTGTTTTAGAACACACCTCAGCAGTCATGAGTCAAAGACTCGATAACCTCGGACCTATAAAGGACGCACGTTCAAATAAGCAGTTAAATTATTATAAATAATTAAAGGAATAAATATTTCCTCCACCAAGTAATATAGATCATTAGCCTAATTGTAGGTCATTTGCAGTTGCCAAGCAACACAGCAACTTGCTGCTTTAAAATAGAACATACGTGTATAGAACATGTAAGGGTTTATGGGGTGTAGTGGGTAGCTCTGCCGCCTCACAGCAAAGAAGGTCGCTCATTTGGCATTTCTGTGTGGAGTTTGCATGTTCTCGCCGTGTTTGCGTGGGTTTCCTCTGGGTGCTCCGGTTTCCCCCACAGTCCAAATACATGTGCTGTAGGTGGATTGGGTAAGCTAAATTGTCCGTAGTGTATGTGAGTATGTCCTGGTCCTCCAGGTTGGGGGTTGAGCATTGGGCTAACAACCCACCTCATAAAAACTAGATGTTACGAAACGCCAATATGGTGTGGCTAAATATCAACTTAGATATAAATGGCCCTGGGAGTAAGTAAGTAAGAGTGTTTATGGAGCATAATTGTCAAATTCTGGAAGTAAAACTCCATTCGTTTTGTCTTTGAGGCAAGTAGAAACATCTAGTTTATACAGTATAGATGTAATCAACAACTTTAAATAAATATTTGTATATTTCATCATGAATTATTCACAATGCTTCATAACATCATAGTTATTTATATGAACTCATTAATTACACAGTGTACAACTTTTGTCTTTTATGTCTGAATTTCATATAATACATATAGTTATAATGTTGTGATTCACCTTCAACTGAATCATGGGGAGAACATTCACAGAACATTCCATAATGTTTATTAAAAGTTAAATGTTAGCATAACATAAATAAAATAATGTTTTAGGAACATTTATATAATGTTGATTAAAAAAAACATTCTTAGCATATTAATATAATGTGGATTGGAATGTAATGTTTTAAAGAATGCTCCTAGAACATTAATATAACATGAGACTGAAACGTTATGAAAACGTTTTATAACGTTAATAAAATAAAAAAATTAAGCAGTAGCTTTAGTAATTATTTCACTCTGTAGCTATTTTAAAAATGTCATAAGCATCAGTTACATCATGTGATTTTACAAATAATAGCTATTTGTGTAGATTGAAAAAGCGAACGCACTTTATTTGTAATTTTGAAGACACGTTATAAGTAGTTTATAACAAATGAACACTTTACTAGAAAACACATCCCTATTAATGGCAAATCCTAACTTTGAAGTGGTCTCTTTATACGTGCTGTATTATAATTCAGTCAGCATGTATTACCAGCACAGCTTGCAGACTATCAGACACTTTTCTGAATTCACTTTTAGGAATTTCAGTTCAAACATGCACATTGTAAGAACTAACTGAGAAAAACCTCTATGATTAGTCATGCTTAATTTCAGTCATGAACACTTTATAAGGATTACAGCAAGGCGACAGCGATAGATGCAATTTCCATTATGTAAATGCAACCCTTTAAAGAAACTCAGCATCTCCATGGTGACCGTCGAATAGAGTGTGCATTTTTCCCTGTGTGTTTGCGTGTGTGTGTTGAAGTTGATTTCACACTCTGGCAGGACAAATCATATTCCACCCACATATACAAACACACTCACATGTGTTGTTTCTGGGGGAGTTTTCGGTCGCGACTGTACAAGCTCATGAACAGACAGATAAACCACAGGGTGTTAGAAAAGTCTTCCCATAAGGGGAAGCTCATTGCTGTGGAAACAATGGCACTGCGAGGGATACTAGTTGGAAGTCCCTTCATTTCCTGTGAAAGACCCAGTAATGTCCATAAACCATGCACACTTCAAATTTTAGGATTATTAGCACAGCATGGTACTGTTTCTCTGGAAGGCTCTGTTCATTTCTGTGTTTGCTAGGTTATTGAATGTACTTTATGTAACCTACGCTCAGGTGCATTCAGTGCCTGGAACCTGGAACTAACACCAAATAGACAACTGGCACAGTATATGGTTGCTTTTATGAAATTGCACATATATCTTGATTCAAACTACATAATTCATCTTTAAAAAAATTGGTTCAATCACCCATGTGGTCTTAAATGACATTGATGTAGGTACTGTACAGATTTCATAGTTTTCAAACATTTAACAAGTGTTGTCTGCACACCAAGAATATATTTATTTAATTATAATGCTTAAGTAAAATAGAAAATACACATAAAATAAAGTAAAACAGTGCAAATATTGTTACAATTTAAAGATTTGTTTGTCTGTGTTAATATTTAAAAAATGTAATTGTGTGATGGCAAGCTGCATTTTCAGGATCATTTATATAGTCATACTTTACAAAATCATTCTAATATGATGATTTGGTGCTCAATATTTCCAAAAAGGAACTTTTATTGTAAATATTAGTTGACATTACTTTTAAAAAGCAAATAAATCTCTTGCTTTAAAATTATTAAGTAAATTAACTGTGCATAATTATAAAAAAGAAGTCAACTTAGCAGTTACAACAGTTTTACTCATCTTTTTTCAACAGTTTTAAGTCATCTTCTTGCTTTTAAGACAATGGGTTTACTTACTTTTTAAAGTAAAGTAACTATTCGCTTTTTTCAATGTATTACTGAAAAGACTTTTTTCAATACTTAATACTTTTTTGGAAACTATGACACTGTTGAACAGGATTAAAAAATAAACAAGATTTTAAGAAGCATTTATTTGAAAGTATTATTCTTTCTTATATATTATATCCTTAAGTATTATTCAGGATGAACAAGTTTTGAATGTAAAAAAACCCCACCAGATTGCAAAGAGCAGTTATGAAGAACAAACATATGACCTATTACCAGGTAATATTACCAAAAAAAGTAAACGAGCCATCACTCATCTGTAATGGAGAGTGCCGTAATAGATGAGTAGCACAGCATGTAACGCATCTATGACAACAAGGTTTCACTTTTGAACAGCATCATGAAGCCATGGCCACACAACAAATCTGAAATGCCTAGCCTCTACTGTAATTATCCTTCTGTCCAAATTAAGCTGATTCGGCAGGCCAAACTGTTTCAATCTAATTTGAATATAGAATCAGTTCTGAACTTTTAAGAATTGATTCAGAATCTTTAGAGAAAGTTGATGCATTTTTCCCTTCCCACCCCTAGTAATTATTGGCTTTATGTGTTACATCTGTTTAATTACTTATTCACTTGACTTGCTCAAAATACTGATTCATTCAGGAACAAACAAATGACTGCATACAGCATATGCTTGAGTCATTGAATCATTTAATCAAACGATTCATTCATATTTCTTGAATAGACTAATGCAAGGAACATTTTACTCAGAGCCACTAATAAATCGGACGTCATTTTGTTTTGTAGCCAAATGTCCTGGTTTTGTAAATCACTGAATCACGATATCTATTGTAAGCTATAAACAGTTTCATACATTCTTTTTTTATACATGAGATAAAAGGATTACAGGTTTGAAACGACTCCAGAGCAGACTAAAAAAGAGGCTATATTGAGATGTTAACGAGTACTGACTCATTTGTCATGATGAGATGATGTACTGGACTTACGCAGAAAAATGACAAAGCTTGGCTGTATCACACGGCTCAGCCTTAAAAGCTCTTATTGGATGGCACACAATTATTGCTTCCCCCTGTACGAGAAAGCTGGAGAAAGTGGAAATCGAACTGTCAGATAATTTATGCAGGCCATTTCTGTTATGTAGCTGCAGCCAGGGAAAAAAAGGGCTTTTAATAGATGGGGGTCATCCCTGCGCGGGGTGGGGGATGAAAGTGTGAGCCGCTGTACTGCACTCCACTGAAGACGCCTGCCCAACATAGCCTCTTTCACTTGCCAAAAGGGATTTTCATCTTTTTTTTTCTTTTTGTGCTTTTCAGTAATTTCACACAGGGTCCGACTAGCTGAAGTTCAATTATAACAGGCATTTAGCGAGTTTTACTACTGTAAATTAAACCAATTTGCACATATGCTGCTTAGTGACTTCATTAGGAATTGTAACTTAATAAATGGTTTTAAAGGGATAGTTCACCGAAGAAAAAAATGCTAATTTGCTCAGCCTCAGTTTCATCTCTTGAATTATTGATTTAAAATTAGATTTTTTCCACTTTGATTCAGTCTATGGTGTAGATGACTTTGTGCCCTAGGCTCTGGCTCAATGGGAAAATGTCCATCTATAAACATTTTTTGTAAAACTCCATATGTGCATATACCCAACAATTTTTAGTTAAATTTGACACAAAGCATTAAAATAAATGTTTTATCTTTTCATGCAAATTATGATTATGAAATATAACAATATAATGTTTTTACCTCTAAATAATTTTACTGTATACAATGATTTGTAAACTAATACATTTAATACCTCATATGTATGGCTTTTATATTGTAGTAAACTTGCTCAGTAGCTCACTTGGTATACTCATGCACTTGTGATGTCTATGAGTCCCGTGAAACACAGTTGGGACCAAAGAGCACAAAGTTATGTAAAAACCAGGTAAATGGTATGGTTGATCTAACAAATGCATTTTTATCGCACATTTTAGGGTCTGGGGTAAGGATACAATAATGTTAAGCAAGGTTTAGTTTAAGCTTTAGTGCAGGTTATGTGTTAGATTTAAATGATGTAAATATGTTTGAAAAACACATATCTCTATATCAAGCACATATCTCTTACGATGATTCATAAAAAGCAATGCGTCTCATTACATTAAGGAAACAGGCAATACATTCTACAAAGAAACTGAACATTAATTACATTAATACATGTACTTATAGATTGTGAATTTTTAAAGAATGCTAGACAAAGATATTAAACTAAGAGTACTTTTATGGATGTTTTTAAAAATGTCTTTAGGAAGAAGAATGTTTTGTTATTTATCATAAATTTAAGTGAAAAATCATATTTAATTTTTTGATATAATTTTTTTTTTTTTTTTTTTTGTGGGGCCTCACAGTGGCGCAGTGGGTAGCATTTTTGCCTCACCGGCAGAAGGTCGCTGATCGCTGGTTCGAGCCTTGGCTGGGTCAGTTGGCGTTTCTGTGTGGAGTTTGCATGTTCTCCCTGTGTTGGCGTGGGTTTCCTCCAGGTGCTCCGGTTTCCCCCACAAGTCCAAAGACATGCGGTATAGGTGAATTGGGTAAGCTAAATTGTCCGTAGTGTATGAGTGTGAATGGGTGTGTATGGATGTTTCCCAGAGATGGGTTGCAGCTGGAAGGGCATCCGCTGCGTAAAACATATGCTGGATAAGTTGGCGGTTCATTCCGCTGTGGCGACCCCGGATTAATAAAGGGACTAAGCCGAAATGAAAATGAATGAATGAATGAATGTTTTTTGTTTTGTTTTCTCTCTTATTGACATACAAAGATGTCATTATTATTATGTAATGTGTTTTTATCTGTATTGATCTTGCCATCCAATAAGTTGCTGATGTGGCAAAGAACAAACAAACAAATATTATTACATGTAATCATTCTCATATGACGCATATGTGGTGGCAAAACTGAAACGCAGTCCACAATAGTTTTAGTTTACTTTCGTTACTGTATGATGGAAAATTCTTTTAACTGAGGTTATTGATTGTATATAGCATTGTTGTAAATAATGTTCTATTTCCTGGGCAGACCAATCACGTTGCTTCATAAAAACGTAAGATAATGTCATCTTGAATGGCCTGAAGTTAAATTAAAAGCAATTGTATTATTCTTTTAAGATGAAATGCTATAATGATCATTGTGTCTTGTAAATACTAAATCTATTTACTTTTACCTTTGGTGGTAAATTTAACCCTTAAATAAAGCCTAGGCTATTTTTTTCTTCAGAACTTCATGTGATGATACAATTATATAATATTTCTTGCATTAAGTCACCAAAACGGAAGTATGAGCAACAAATCCTTGATGAGTCATACTGTGATAGGTGCAGTTTTCACAATGACTAAAAACTATGTAGTGTTATATACTTATAATGTGAAAAATGCAGTTTCATAGGCAGTAAAAAAATATTTCAGACTAGTAAATGTCCTCAATTTACTTAAGCATCAGCAGGTGTGGCCTAAAGTTTGGACGCTGACTTCAAATCATTGGCAGTGTCTAATGCTCTTTTTCTGTTCTGTGCTTTTTCTCAGCAGTGTAGCATTAAAGCCTTTCCCTGGCTGCTGTGTGACAGCCGGATCAGAGCAGCACTCCTGAGATCCCTGCTGTGTCAGGTAGGAAAAAACAGCAGGTCTTTTTAATTGAAAAAAGATCGAATCACCCAGTTAGTGGAGGTTGGTTGAGCGACTATGTATGTACTGACAAGAGACAAGAGCTGAAACACACGTAGCTATTGATCATGATCACGCAATTTATTTCCCTTAGTTATTAGACTTCACACTCGGATTGAGGGGTGTGGGAAAGGGTATATCAGGATAGATCCTCACTGTATTTATGGCTGCTGAGTTTTCTGGGATTTTTGTGTCTGTACATTTCTTGGTAACAGCATTTAGTTAGAGCACAAATGCGCTCAAGTGAAATCCAGCACAGAAAGGACTTATAAAACCACATTAAATATCAATCAGTGTTTCAATTTCTTTTTAGCTTACATTCAATTGGAGGTTTTGAGAAATTACTAAAAACAAAATGAGTCGTAGAATGCACAAATATGATTTCACATTAATTAGTCTGGGAAAAACAAAAGTTTATATCCAAGCTGTTCAATCAGAATATATATTGTATCAGGATAACGATCTGTGTGACTAATACATAACATTTGCTTGTGTTTTATAAAGTGAGATGCAAATAACTACCGTTATTCTTTACTTTTCATTCCATTCATTTGATTATTTATACTTTTAGAAATGCCAATGAGATTTAAAAGCATGGATCTACCACTAGACTGCTATAATTTGTATAATGTCAGCAAATATGCTCCAGGTATGTCTTCCAGATATATGGGGGCCCTAAGGAAAGCTGACCTGCTTTCGTAATTGAAATATATGCATATAAATAGGAATCATAAATCCACTCAATTAGATTGTGAGGCCCTGTTTAAACAAACGTTCATGTTTAAAATCTGGGGTGTTTTATAATTCAATCAAGCCTACTTGTCTTTTTAATTTATTTATTGTTTCTTGAGCAAGGTTTCTTGATAGCTATGTTGGTCAAATGAAAAACCTGCCATTTATAATAATATTTTAATGTATCAATTCAAAGTTGGAATATGACAAATGATTAAGCTGTATACAAGAATAGTGCATCAGTCAAGAGTGTAAATGTATGTACTTTTGCATCAAAAAATTCAGCACAGGTTTTTTTGGTTAAATAAAGCACAGCAATGCAAAACTTAATCAGAAGCAAGATCAAATGTTTTTGTTTATGCTGTTTCATTTGATGCGTGAATAAAACTTTAGTTCAAAAATAAATAAAAAATGTAGGTTGTATAACTTAAATTTCCCTGACGGTTCTTCTTTACTACTAGTTATAGCACAACATTAAGATGAATGAACATGATATCTCATGTGAACGCTCTGTCAGTTTTTCAATTGTAAAAAGATAATGAACTGTGGAGTTTGTAAAAAATGTCACATAATATTATTGTTATCAGTTGTATATCAATGTATTAGAATAACACTTTGGACTTGAATGTAGTCTTTAGTATACGCACGTTATAGTGCATGTAATATGGCCCTGTATAATTTACAGCATTATCCAGTTTGTTTTATGTCTGTATTTTGTTTATAAAACGGGAATTATAATTGAATTTAATTAAACACACACAAATACAGTAGTTTTGTGCCCTTGTCTACCAAAAATATACTGAAAAGTGACTTTAAAACAGAGGTATACCATTACACCCTTACTATGTTTTACTATCTTACTGCTTTTCAGATTATGAGGATGAGTGCTGGAAAAATACACAACATCTTGCTAAAAGCAATATAGCTTCAAAGAAGAAAAGCCTCATTAGCTGCATCTCATACCAAGGTGGCATGTCTTGCTGTTTATCTGATGAAAGCCATTTAAGACTAAACCATTCCCTGTATCTGCTCTGGAGCTGTCATATATCAGTGACAAGATCATTCTGACTCATGCCCAACCAACAACACAGAGCAAATGTCAGCTTTAGAGAGCAAATGTTTTCCGAACCAACAAGACCTCATGAAGTCATCTGTACAGTATATCAGAGACCAGAATCCTGTGATTCATAGTGGATCATGTGATCTTCACGTTTCGTGTCAAGTAAAATGCATACATCCACTTATACATCCACTCATCCCAAAATGTGTGTCTAAATGTAGTCTATTTGTGGTCCGGATGAAATATGATTGATGGACGCATTTTCTCCAGCTGCTTTTAAGAGGACACACTTTATTGTATGAGAAAGATGGAAACAATAAAGCCTGCAAATGCATAGTGCCATCTAGGGGTTTTTATGTAGGAGAAATAAAATGAACGATGCCTGGAAGACCTATTGTTAACACACAACACCCATCTTGGGGAATAAAATGTGAATTAGACAGTGAAAATAGAAAACTATAGAAAATACTGATCTGGTTAAAAGACAAAATTATCATGTTTTGTGACATGAAGCCCATGCACATCTTACAGGCTGTCAACACTAGACTAATGTTATCTGATTGTTATCATTTTTTTAAACAATTATTTATTTTTCAGTTATTTATACGTTATGCATTGCAGAATTATACTTAATTATAAGCGCTACAATGTAAATGAGTAATTCTAAAAATAACATTTTTGAGAAGAAAATGAAATTATTTGTGCCCATCATATTATAGAATGATTTTCAGCAAATGATTTATATATACGGTACAGTCTTTTTGGTAAAGATCATAAAAAACGTTAACTGAACCTCTTGAAGAGAGTTTCTTAAATAATAATCCTTTTCGCAATATTGCTTAGCAACAGCCCACTGCATACCAGATGAAATCCTTGAATATAAGTGATCCACTTAATAAAGGCTTCATTTATTCACGATCATCTCATAAAGTTCTGCGCTGATTAAATCTTATGCAGTGATGGTCAAAAAATGTGATGAGCGCTCTATCATCATCGAATCTTTTTTTTAAAGTCTTCTGATTATTTCTAGCTCAACAGGCTACCCATATTAAAAAC
>CAIGQW010055024.1:11509477-11520114 GCA_903798125.1 Danio choprae | reverse complement strand
ACACGTTCCTAAGAAATCATTTCTGAATGAATTGCATTACATTTTATGTACTTTTAAATAACTTAATCTATCAACTTACTGACGAAAGGAGTCTCACGTCACTGATCCATATGCTCACTCTCTTTCTCCCTCTCTCTCTCTTTCACACACACACGTATGCACGCACGCTTATACACACACACACACACACACACACACACACACACACACACACACACACACACACACACACACAGTGAACGAGACATACATATAAACTTGTGTGGCGGTGGAAATGTGAGTAATCTAGTCTTTGACTCGAAGCGACGGCAGCGGCAGCACCAGCAGCAGTTGTGAATGGTCCCCGCCTCTCCGGGGAGTTTCCTCCGCGGGGAACTTTTACTTTATGTGCAGCACCTGTTGTGTCGCCAGTCGGCCGTCTGCGCTCGCCAAACTCCTGGAGCCTCCTCAACACATTCATCTCCTTCACTAAGTTGGACGCTACAAGTGGCATTTACCCAGAGCCGGGCGCTATGTTTTGCGTAATGCGAGTGGACTATCTGAGTTCGCGAGAGAAACACTTTAGAGACAGACAAATGTATGTTGCGCGTCTCAGATTTTAGTTTTCTCCTCCAACTGTCCCCGTGTTTAGGCGAACAGGTGTGCGCTCACTAAGTTAACAACTATTAATACTTAACTTTGCGCAGATGCGTCTCGGGAAACTTTAGAAGTTTTCGCTGCAGAAACTCTGGCTGATCAGGATTATGTGGACTTTACTTTACGCGTGCCTCTTACAGATGTGTCCAAAGTTGGATACGCGTCTCACGAACAATATTTCTGCATGGTGATTGAAACAACGCTACTAAGTGCACCGACAGCCACCATTTATCCAAATGATTCCGTTGCTCCTGTTGATTGTTATATCGTCTCTTCATCAGCATGAGTCGGTGGCGGAATCGAGTCACATCAGTAAGATTCAGCACGCCAGCACGAAAGAACAGAACGGTAAGTTCAAAGAGTCATTTCTTCATGCGTGCAGAGACTTCTGATGCTGCTTTACTGCTTTAACATTTGAATGGCCATAACAAACCTTTTTATACATATTCCTCAAAATGCATTATTGCTAATTATTGTATAATTAATTATAACCTACGTAAAATGTTGCCAATATTTGACTTCCATTTAGATGAAGCACTTCTTGTACTCTTGTTGAGTTGTGTGAGACTTCTGATGGCGCTGCATTGAGTTCATGTGCAATGAATGGCCATGGCAAGCCTTTTTTACATTTATTACTTGTTATTTACTTTTTTTAATTACTGAAGGTAATTGTAGCTATAGAAACATGGTTATCATTAGTTTACTATTAATTAGACACTAATGCCCGTTATGCCACACTACTAAAATTGTGGTATCAACTTTTTTATCAATATCAAATTTTAATTAAACTAAGGCAAACTAGTAATAGTTGTCTAAACTATACCCCCCCCCCCCCCCAAAAAAAAAAACAAGAAACAATAGCCATTTATTTGTGTTTAATTAGGAATTTTTCACACAGTCAGAAATTATTTATGAATAATGTTTTTTTTCTTTGCTTTAGACATTGTACCAGTGTTGTCTTATGTCAATACTTAAATGTAACCAATCAAGATACTGTACTGTTACCAATAAAATAGTATCAATAAAACTACATTTAGGAGCTTAATAGGGCTTAATAAAATTAGCTAGGACTCCAAAAAAAAAAACCTCAATGTTATTAATATTAAATAATGATTAGCAATGTTCATTAATGCATGTTAATGCACAATTGTAAAAAACCTTTTCTGATTTCTGATGCTTAGCACTGGGGAAAAAACTCCATAAAAAGAAATCTGATGCAATGTGTGCAGCTCTTAGTGTAAAATTTGCTGCATTTTTGTTGATTTTCATATTTCATTTCATTATTTTCTTTTCGATTTAGACTATTAGTTCTTTATCTTGAATGTTTTTTTTTTTTAATTTGTTTCCATTTTGCCAATAATCTGTTTCTAAACCTTTTTTAATGTAATGTCTAAAAATAAACCAGGACCTACTTTTGTAATAGCACAAAAATATCTTATTAGCAAAAGTACAAGTAACAAGTGTGTAACAAAAACTATGTAACAAAGTAACAAAGACTAGGTATTAATTAGTTTAAGGCAATACAGTTTAAAACAGCTTGCCATAAAGGGTCACAATTTATGAGGTTCACACACCATTATGCTTAGTAGGAAGTTGAAG
Source organism: Danio choprae (assembly GCA_903798125.1). NCBI lineage: Eukaryota > Metazoa > Chordata > Actinopteri > Cypriniformes > Danionidae > Danio > Danio choprae. Next base: position 11,517,879 of record CAIGQW010055024.1, on the reverse strand, counting down.
TTACCTTTGGCTTTCATGTGCACGAAACGCACATCTGTATGTGTATTTAAGAGAAAAAATAAAGCTCCTGGTAACTGGGTCCCATGAGGAGGGATTTCTCTCTGATCACAGAAAGACCCCATTCATGAAGTGTGGGGTGCCCTGGGGCCATGTAATTTGCTTTCCTCTAAATCCCACCAAAACTCACAGGTGAACAGGAAAAAAAAATGAGAATGATAAAAAATAAAGCAAAAGTTGTTTCCATTAAACTTTCATTTGCTCTGAAAGTATAATGTTAGTGTTGTAAAGCAGGCGTTGGTGGGGACAGGCAAACTGTCGCCCATTGCGCACCATTAACAAAATGTAAACTACTACTTGTGTTGACTTAGGCAAGGGAGCGCCCCTCACTGTGTCAGGGGTGAAGCAGAGTGGAAACATCTTGCATTCAAACAGCTTCTCCGGGCCCATATCAGAGCTTTCATTGTATTATCATTCTTTCTCTAAACTCTGGAACATGCAGAACATGTCTACTGGGAAGCAATGCTTTATATAGGAAAATCATTTTTTTTGTTTGGATGGTTATACAAGGATGAAAACTCCACTTTCATGGATTTGAACTGTAAAATTAAAAGTAAAATAAAATCAAGATTCTGTTACCATTTACTCCTGTTGGCCCAAACCCTTAAGAAATGTGCAAACCTTCACAAACACAAAACTCTGATGCTTCACAATTTTCAGAAAGAAGTCATAAATAAGTATACAGTAGTCAACTTTTAAAGTGGATCGAAAGCTTTATGAAATTTTGTCTAAAACTATTAAACACCTGTTCTTTTCTTGGGAAAAGGTATATTTCAAGTACAAGCAAAACAACTAAAATAACCAGAATATGTGTAGTTCGCTATAGTTCTGATTACAAGTTGCTATACCTAATTATAATTTAGGCTTTTATGCACATTGTAGTTTTTTAGTACATAAAAAACAAGTCTTATTAGGCAAGCATCAAGCAAGATTCCTGAATTCTGTAAACCTTGTAAGCCCATTTTTAGATCTGTGCATCATAAAAAGCGATCATGACCCTTCAACACATGTGGCTGAAACCAATTCATATAGATTAAATATTCTCTTTATGAACATTTTGAAACCTCAGTGTTTTAGTTTAAAAATCTTTCACTAAAATCTCTTAGATATGATTAAAAACTTATTAGTTTATGTTCCAAAAAACAGTGAATAGGTTTTAAAAGAACTTGAGTAAACGATGACAGAAATAATTTTCACACGAACTACGTAGTCTAATAAAACGTCAGTCTTATTTGAACTGGCAAGTGTGATATTCCACATATCCAGTCCTCTCAGGTCAGAGATGTGTGCCAGTGAAGACCCTTGTGAGTGCCATTTGATAGGGGTCTTTGGCTGCAACAGCACCTTTATTCCCCCATGACTTAAGAATGGAGGTGAATTGGTAGTGAGCTCTGCCAAGGGTCTCTGAACGGGGAGTCTTGTTCTCCGGCTCTCTTTAATTGCCATAACAGTAGATGCTCTGTCGCGGCCGGCTCTGCTTGGTGTTGATTGAGGCAGTTCTTCACCACTGATCTGAGGCTGGTTTTATTTCGCAGCTGCAGCGTGAGGTTAAGGTCAGGTTAAAAAGATACTCCACCAACTTTTTCAAGTTAACCTCAATAGAGAGTTTGCCAGCCCACAGGTCACCGAGCCATTCACCCGGTTTCATAAATGCTTTTTGGACGCTTTTTAAGTTCTTTCGGTTCAGCGGTTTTCATACAGGGATTCTTATTGTAGCAGTAGGAGGAGTTGATAAGGGCGGCTGAAAGATGTTTCCAGTTCTCCTTTTGTACTGGGGACTCAAATGGCAGTGCTGCTGTTCAGACTGATTTGACCTTCAGAAGATGATTCATGAAGTGACTCTGCTGAAGGTTAGTCTGTTTACTGGACAGGATGTTATGGCTGCACGATAGATCCTTTTCACAAGAATGTTATGACGATGATGAATGGTCATCATCATCATCATAAATCCTTGAAAGTTTTTAATATTTAAAATTTTTTTAATGTAAGAACTTTTATATGTATTATATAATCTTTGCATCAAATTACAAAAATTGAATTACCGCTTAGGCTCAGTGGTTAGCACTTTTGCCTCACAGCAAGAAGGTCACTGGTTCGAGTCCCGACTGGGTCAGTTGGCATGTCTACGTGGAGTTTGCATGTTCTCCCCGGGTTCGCATGCGTTTCCTCTGAGTGCTCCGGTTTCCCCTACAGTCCAAAGGGGAATTGAATAAACTAAATTGACCGTAGTGTATGAGTGTGTATGGATGTTTCCCAGTACTGGGTGCAGCTGGAAGGGCATCCGCTGTGTAAAACATATGCTGGATAAGTTGGCGGTTTATTCCGCTGTGGCAACCCCTGATTAATAAAGGGACTAAGCTGAAGGAAAATGAATGAATAATTACTGCTTATGCAAGGCATTTCTAAAGCAGTGTATATGGGCAGGACAGTAAATTTGACGTTATTCTTTCTTCTGTCTGCCGTTATCAGTCTCACACAATTTTTTTTCTTTTTCTGAAAGTCTTGATAACATTATCATTGAGTTTTTCTTTTATTATTTGAGCAAATTGGATTGTAAAAAATATTTGTATATAACTCTCCCATTCACTGCGCTCTAAGTTTACCCAACTATGACAACTTCCGCTACAGAGAAACCCAGAAATGTGAAAATTGTCCATTAATAGAAGGTGATTTTCATGCACATTTTATCAGCCTGTTGTGTAATCAGTATTAAATCTCCAGCACATGCTTTCAGATGGAGCTCTGCGTGGACTATGGCTCTTTGCTGCTACTTCTTAAAGCACGTGAAAATACCACATTTAATAGCATGTTTTTACTCCAATCTCACCTTATAACTTCAGTTGAAAGTTTGAAAAAATTTATTCAGTGAGATGATTCTGTAGTTGGTGGTGCGGTGGCGCAGTGGGTAGCAATGTCGCCTCACAGCACGAGGGTTGCTGGTTCGAGCCTTAGCTGGGTCATTTCTGTGTGGAGTTTGCATGTTCTTTCCGTGTTCGTGTGTGTTACCTCTGGGTACTCCGGTTTCCCCCACAGGTCCAAAGACATGCGCTATAGGTGAATTGGGTAAGCTAAATTGTCCGTAGTGTATGTGTGTGAATGAGAGTGTATGAGTGTTTCCCAGTGATGGGTTGCAGCTGGAAGGGCATTCACTGCGTAAAAGATATGCTGGATAAGTTGGTGGTTCATTCCACTGTGGCAACCCCTGATTAATAAAGGGACTAAGCCTAACAGAAAATCTAAATTGAATAAATTGAATAAATAAAAGGAGTTATGTCCTCTGCTCTGTTCGATTACCCAAAACCTAAACCAAACCGACATAGTAATGTAAAAAACAGTAATTATACAGAGTATTATTCATATTATTTATAAAATTACCCATTAAATTATAATTTATTAATGTCTTCCCCAACAGACAAAAATATTCATTATTGTTGTACAGTCACTAAAATTATGCTATATTGATGTACTTATCCACAGCTGTATGCCACTTTACTGTTTGATTTCCTGTATCTCTTCTTTGGGGTGTATTTGCAGTTTCTACACGAGAACGCCCCCTGCCCTGCAGAAGAAATTTACTAGTGATCACAGAGCCATATTTCCATGACAAGATGTGCACAAAAACTGCAGCTTTTGCTGAATCACAATCTTAATTTCCTTTCAATTAATCTTGCTGTTCTAGTCATGCTGTTTTAAGCAGTATGCTCCTTGTTATACAGCTTAGAAGTTCTTCAATATGGGTGACTTATTGCTCATTCTTTAGACTCTGCTGTCAGTAAATGTGATTTGTCAGGTCAAAGGACATGATTAAGTACATACTTTTTTTCTTCTTTATATCTTAGCGATTAGCTGCTTTAATTTGACATGGCAAATTGCAATGGTGAACCCTGCAATAGCTATGGGCCTTTAAATCAGAGAACAGAACATGAATGGTTGTCTGCTCTGCTTAAAATCCCCATTTATTCTCATCTCCAAACACTCTGAATGAGCTTATGCAAGATTTCTGCCATCTGAAGTCATGTTAGACTTTAATGTTATAAGATTTGCACCTAAAGTGTTATCATATGCATGGGGTATATTTTATTTTGACTAAGTAACTTTTAAAAAACATGGACATGTAGTTGCAAAGTTATAGTCAACACAATGTCTGTTGAGTGACCATCAACAACCAACAAAGTGTTCTATATGGGGCTGTTTATACCTGGTCACTTCATGTGTTTTTTATAATCAGAAAGCTATCCAATTGTGATAAGGACAGGCGTCCATAAACTCATTCTTTATGGATATCCGATCACTCCAACCATTTCAGGAGGTAATCTGGGACACATTCCTTATAAAACTAGACAGGTCTAAATGCTTGTGGTTGTTAAAACCACATATGTAAATTTAGTTCCTCCACAAAATGTAAAAAAATAGACACAGTGTGCTATGGGCTATGTCAGTGTTTCTCAACCACGTTCCTGGAGGACCACCAGCACTACATGTTTTGGATGTCTCCTTTGTCTGTCACACCCATTACAGGTCTTTCAGTCTCTGCTAATGAGCTGACTATCTGATTCAGGTGTGTTTGGTTAAGGAGACATGGAAAATGTACAGAGCTGGTGGTCCTCCAGGAATGTGGTTGATAAACACTGGGCTATATGACTGTCAGATTTACAGGGCAAATTCAATAAGCAATGGAAACGCCATTACATTTTATTTTTTCTATGGAATTTTATGTTTTTTTTTTTATTATTTATTACAAGAAAATTCTAAAATTAAAATGTTAAATTAATATTAAATGCAGGCAGCATTGCAAACAGAGGTGCAGCACAGACCTGTAGATTTTCCCTGTTAATAGAAAAAACTAATTCTAGTTCATTTGTTTAGCAAGGCAAAGTTAAATTTTTTGGAGAGTACACTGTTAACGATATTTGTAAATTACACAGTATTTAACTGTAGTATGAACTGTATTTTTCTGTAGGACAGTTATGCAGTGTGTTACTGTATTTTAAAGCTGCAATGTGAAAATCACTGTATATTTTACAGTAAAGTTATACAATACTGTAAATACATATACAGCAAGATAAATGTTGTAAATCTAAATATAGTATGCTGTTATTGATTTACAGTAAGTTACTGTAGATTCAACAGGAAATTGTTAATATTGTATGCTATACACAAATTAATGTAAACCCGGTTTGAATGATGCACGTATCTGTACAACAAAAATAAATGTTTCTTTTAGCCTGTATGATAGCAATCACGAAGCTTGCCTTGTGGGCATATAAAAACATTTGTATGCTGAATAAGATATACAGCTTACCTTTCTATAAAAATGAATATTATTTAAATAAAATGCAGTGTATCTGATGCTTTAGTGGGAATAACTTAAATTTGCATTAAATTTGCATATAGCACAGGATTTGAAGATCGGAATCATAGCCATTTAGCGGAATTGCATTTATGTGGCCAAATGTAAATTAACCATTTTCATAAATCAGATAGATATCCAATCAGAGAAGTGACATGAAACACATGAAGTGACCAGGTATAAATAAACAGGCCCTATTATGTTAACATTATACTAGTACTCTAATGACTGCTGACTTGTACTTCCAAAATTTCTTATAGTCTATCGAATATCTTTTGAGTGACCATCAAAATAAAGTGTTATATGTTATACTAAGTCAACTTGTACTTGTAGTGTTATATACTGTATTATACAGACTAGTTAAATTGTACTTGCAAGATTAATTTTAGCCAACATAATATCTGTGAATTATATAAAAGTGTTGGCAGATATTAAACTGGAATCTACAACAATAGTACTTTATTCACTGCTAGTTTACATAGTTGTACGGACAACACAATCTCTAAAGGGGACAATCAAAACTAAATGTTAACTATAAATGTTATCAGTGTTAACTATTTGACATTCAGGTCAAGAATAAAAACCCAGATTTTGAACTGGTTGCTGATTAACTCTTGTCTCAACAGTCTTCATTTCCAACGCTAATAATGATAGATCGGCAAATACTTGCCCAGCCAGTTAGCCGTTTCCCTCTTTAGCTGTGTATTTAAGTCAGTTCTAAAGCAATAAATTGGGAAGCCAGCTGCAGTTTTTCTAATGGTGCCAGATTATCCTTCATTAATCTGCTGTTACCCCTCTGACATCCAAGGCAGAGACGTGTGAGAGTCCGCCTCAATAACAGCCGAATGCCTCGCAAGGCTCCGCATTACTGGATTACTCAGTCAGGAATGGGGTTAATGTGGTGCACCGGATAACTGGGAAATGCTCCGTGTCCCACAGTTAAGTGCTGGGTGTGTAATGATTAATGCATTGAATTGCATGAGTGCTTTACAGTTGAAGGGGTAGTTCTCCCAAATATTACATTTGTCATGTTACTCGCTGTATTACATATTACATGTACATATTACTCCAAAAAAAAACTTTTGAAGTTAAAGGGCACCTATGATGTAACTTTAGGTAGCTGTTTGAATGGACCTGTGTGTATGAATAGTGTCCACTGTCATATTGGTGTGATATAAACACAACAAGTTTCTTTTTTTTTATTTTCTGACACTAAAATAGGATTTAAATGCAAGTGATTTTGAGGCGCAATGTTTTTTCCCACTCACTGAATTGATTGAAAGGGGTGTATTAACATGCCTCCAAAGTAATGCATATAAACATGTCCACAGAACAGGATTTGTAAAGAAACTGGGCTTACAGGATCTGTTCTAGCTCTCTGTGATCAGCTGCACCTCAAGAATGAGTTTTACAAGTTAATTTTTTTTTTTTAAACGAAGCATGTTTGTAATAAAGTAAAGACAGTAAAATCGCTATGTAATTAAAAATCACCACAGCCACAGTGTCAGTAAACACGCATGTGTGTGTACTGCAAACTGTAGCGCCATTTGTGTGTGGCTCATTGTTGCATTAAGGCTTGAATAAACTCCACCACGAATACATCAAATAAAATTACTTGGTATTTTTGACTGATGAGCTCTGTCACTGACTGCTGTTTATCTGATGTAACGCATGAGAAGCAGACACGCATGTGGGAACGATGAGCGGGGAGAAGCAGCTCATTTGTATTTAAAGACACAGGCAGCAAAAACAGCTACACTTTGATTTGAGCTCAAAATAGGCATGTTCTGCATTGTATAATAAATAATCTGATGGGTATTTTGAGCTGAAACTTTCCAAACAGATTCCACCAAAGACATTCATTCATTCATTTTCTTTTCGGCTTAGTCCCTTTATTAATCTGGGGTCGCCACAGCGGAATAACCCGCCAAATTATCCAGCATATGTTTTATGCAGCGGATGCCCTTCCAGCTGCAAACCATCTCTGGGAAACATCCATACACACCCATTCACACTCATACACTCATACACTACAGACAATTTAGCTTACCCAATTCACCTATACCGCATGTCTTTGGACTTGTGGGGGAAACCGGAGCACCCGGAGGAAACCCACGCCAACACAGGGAGAACATGCAAACTCCACACAGAAACGCCAACTGACCCAGGCGAGGCTCGAACCAGCGACCAGCGACCTTCTTGCTGTGAGGCGAATGTGCTACCCACTGCACCACTGTGAGGCCCCTCCACCAAAGACACCAAAGATTTATTTTACATCTTGTAAAATGGGTAAATTAGGAGCCCTTAAAAAAATTACATTGTATCGTCTAAAGATTAATACAAAAAAATCTCAAAACATAGCACTTATTTATTAATTTATGCAAAAATGAGGCCTGAATGGCAACAGCTTTATTTACAATTTTGAAAAAATGTCATCAGTAGTTTACAAAGTGCAACCAAAGAAATCTGTTTTTTTATTCAGACTAGGTCTCCATTTTTTAACAGCATATGCCTAACACTTTCCTCAGAGCAGGAACATATTATTTTAGTTATTTTGGTTATTACAATTGAAGGTTTAACCCCACTGACTTTCATTGTAAAAGCAAATGATTACATTCACTGTAACTGGAATATGACATTGTATGCTACATGCTCAATCCATTCCTCATAATATAGGTGTTACGTATGTTGTAAATGCTTCAGAGCGAAGTGGTTCCCAGAGCTCAGAGACTGTGTGGCAGCTGGCAGTGTGTTCTTGCTTGGCAAACCTTTGCTTTACCAGCCTGTTGTTTTAAGTAGTTTCCATAGCATTTCAAGTTTATACAGCAATTGTGAATTGTGCATACACTGTGGGCAGCAGCTGCAAACTTAAACCAAAAGGATTTTAAATACCCAGTAGTCCAATGAAACAGAAAACAAGATGTGTGTAATTAAAACACGCACGCATGCGTGCACACACACACACACACACACACACACACACACACACACACAC
>CAIGQW010055024.1:11472523-11488265 GCA_903798125.1 Danio choprae | reverse complement strand
GTGTGTGTGTGTGTGTGTGTGTGTATTCATATTTTAACTGTTTTAAGATTGTTTATAAAACAGCATACCTATTGTTATATTTCAAAATCAAGATATTTCAAGAGAACATCAGCAAAGTTTTATGAGTATCTGTTCTTTAGATATCTTCACAGATCTACAGTAAGTGTTTGGCATAACATAGACCTTGAAATGTTATAAAAATTTTCACCGGCAGTTTATAGAGATGATTTTATCCAGAAAATCATTGGACAGTAAAACAAAAATGTTCAAAAGCAGCACTAACAAGAACATTATATTCTCTTTATGTGAAAAGCCAACGGCTACCTGTCATAGATACGCTGTTAGTCTGATTGCTGACCTTCTTCTGCTATTTCACTGATGAAATTCATGTCTAATTCAAGTTCCTTCTGGTCAGAGGTAAGTTTCAGAGAAGCAAAGCCGTGTAAACAGAGCTCTGTGGTGTAAGTAAGCATGAGACAGGCAGTACTGCAGACGACCATTAGAGAATAACACGCACACGTGTTTTCGCTTAATTGAAGACCTCACCAAATTGTTAAAGGATGTGGTCTACATGCGATATGAGCAAGACGTGTGTGTGGCCAGAACCGCAAACACAAGTATGCAAGCAGCTGACGTGTCGGAAGAGTTTAATTTGAGTTTGTTTTACACACACGGACATGCTTTATTTAAGAGAAGCCGCAGAGATATTTCAGCCCTGTTTGGATCCAACTATTGTTAGCCAGATTTAATAGGGACATTTAAATTCTTGTTTCTTTCTCTCACAGAAAGTAATTCAGTGCAGGCAATGTTTTTACGTATATGGGAAATAGCGAAAATCACTTGATATGCATGATGTTGACAATTCCTGCAAAACTGTTTTCAGTTTAAATTGATTTGATTTTACTGTATACGTTTCACATGTAGTTTTAGTTGTATGATTATTTTAAGTTTTCTGCTTTTCATATTTAACCACTAAAATTGTATTTAAAATTGAGTTTACTCACTTTTTAAAAATGATTGCTCACTATTATAGTAAAGCAAATGTTGAAAAAGAATATTACATGTCTTCTATATTCCAAATCTTTTGAAACCATGTAGGTTGTTTAATGCAAGAAAATCACTTGCATATAACCAACTTCACATATGTATATTAGCTGTATTTTGTGTACTTTATTAACATTGTATTTTATGTTTTTCATAAATATTTTTGTATTTTCATTCAGATGTTTTGTCCATCTAGTGAATGTTAACTTGCTCGTTTGTGTTCCATGACAAAGTAGGTGCATTTTGAAGTGATAAGTGAAAGTAAATGCTGACAGAATATTCATTTACTGGTTGAATTATCCTTTTAAAGAAATTGTGATTTATTAATTTTTTTTATATTGGAAATAAAAGAACACTATCACTGCTCCTTACTATGAACTTACTTATCCAAACTTTCCATGTTTTGTTTTTACCCTACTAGACATTAATTGCTATTCAGTTTGCCTACGAAAACAAGTCTTCAAAGAACAGAGGTGAACAGTAGATCTCCATAATAGCTGTGGGAATCAGCATGACTTACAGTACAGTGTCTCTCAACTCCACATGCACTGTAAGACATTCTTGCTGCTTTAAATTTTTTAGTTGAATCAAATTAGTTTTTTTTTGTCATCTCAACTTACATCAATCAAACTGACTAAAATATTAAGCTAAACTTTGTATAATTTAAAAATTTAGTTGAAACCTGATTAACCTGATTAAAATAAGTTAAAGCAACATAAAATGATTTGCCGTCTTGACTTTTTTTTTTGTCAACTTTTTTACAGTGTGCTTTTATTCTTCCAATTGTTGCTGTTTATTTTAGAGCTGGCGTAAAGTGTGAGTAAAGTAGACTTCTAGAAATAACACCACCCCTGATTTACTCTAATAATCATTTACACAGTGATAAGCTTTAGACAAGACACTGCAGGTGAATGGGAAAAAATAAACTTAACTTACTTGATTACATTAAGAATTTGGTTTCAAGTTTAAAAAATGTTATCTTTATGGAGTTGAAGAGGCACGACTTCATTAAATATGCACTAATTTGAATACATTTCTAGCACAAAAATCTGAACATCGTATTAAGTCTGGCTCAAAATTCAATTTTGTTGACATATGAGAGTCAAACATTTTTAAAAAGGGGGTTTGGGGATTCTTTTCATCACTCCATAATTCAGAAAATACTGAAACTGAATAGAAAAAAATTGTTTCACAGTTTTTAAGATATAATCAGGCAAACTGTGTATGAACAGATGACTCTAATTTTTTTATTAAAATCCTTATGTTTTTATAAATAATTTTTTTGAGTAAACAGCCTTAAAATATATGTATTGTAATTTAAATCTACAGACACAAATGGATAAAGTATATTAATGAAAATATAAATGAAAATAGACTGAAAAACAAAACACTTAAAAGCCCAGAATCTCAAAACTGACAGGTGCATAACAAAATCTCTATTTTTATTTCCTGCAGCTCTTTCCTTGCGCTCACAGTCAGATGATCAACAGTACAAACCACATGAAGAGAGACATTAGAAATGGCCAACAGAGGCAGCAGTCATGCTAACTTCAGAATCGAATTTCCTCTTGGCCAAATGCTTCCCCAAACACATTCGTACACACTTGTATTCATTCACCCACCCAAGTGGCTCAGTTCAGTGTGGACGTTTGGCCATCTGATAGCATGTGCGGATGTTACGGAGCTCTTGGAGAGGACGTGTTAATGGATGAGCCTCATTCTGTGGGCTGCGGAGAGGGAAGGTTTTTGGTGGCCTGTGAGGATCTTAATCGGGGCTTGGTGAAGTGCCTGCAGGATTCTGTTACTCCGCATGTGATGACACAACAGCAAACTTATGCTCACACAGCGTTTAGAGGGATTTACTTTAGCCAAGCTTCACTTGCTCTTTACTACAATGAGTTTCTAAAGAGACTTTGACAAATGTACAGAGTTTGACGTTTTGTAGGTGTGACCACTGAGGTGCAATTTTGGTGGATTTAGTTTTTAAACTTTTATGCTTTTATGTTTTTTTTTTTTTTTTTTGTGTAGCATACAAGAAGAAATTTAGCTGAATATTTTCACTGAGTAATTGTAATGACGAAACAGTGGTAAATAAGTTGGTAAATGTAGTTGCTGAATGAATTAAATAATTTTTTTTTTTCAAATAAAAAGCATCACGGTGGCGCAGTGGGTAGCACGATCGCCTCACAGCAAGAAGGTCGCTGGTTTGAGCCTCGCCTGGGTCAGTTGACATTTCTGTGTAGAGTTTGCATGTTCTCCACGTGTTCGCGTGGGTTTCCACCGCGTGCTCCGGTTTCCCCCACAGTCCAAAGACATGTGGTATGAGTGAATTGGGTAAGCTAAATTGTCCATAGTGTATGAGTGTGAATGAGTGTTTATGAATGTTTCCCAGTGATGGGTTGCAGCTGGAAGGGCATCCGCTGCGTAAAAAATATTCTGGATAAGCTGGCGGTTCATTCTGCTGTGGCGACCCCAGATTAATAAAAGGACTAAGCCGAAAAGAAAATGAATGAATGAAGTTGCCGATTCATTCCGCTGTGGCGACCTCTTATGAATAAAGGGACTAAGCCGATAAGAAAATGAATGAATGAATATATCAAATAAATACTGTAGGTTGTGGGCGTCACAGTGGCTCAGTGGTTAGCACTATCACCTCACAGCAAGAAGGTCACTGGTTCGAGACCCGGCTGGGCCAGTTGGGATTTCTGTGTGGAGTTTGCATGTTCTCCCTGTGTTTGCGTGGGTTTTCTCTGGGTGCTCCGGTTTCCGCGGTTTAGTTGAATTGGTTGAACTAAATTGGCCATTGTGTATGAGTGTGTGTGAGAGAGTTTATGGGTGATTCCCAGTACTAGGTTGCAGCTGGAAGGGCATCCACTGCGTAACACATATGCTGGAATAGACGGCGGTTCATTCCGCTGTGGCGACCCCTGATAAACAAGGGACTTAGCCGAAGGAAAATTAATGAATAAATAGGTTGTAATTAAATTTGAAGGACACTTGTGAAAATTATTATTTTGGCTACATTTTATTGTTGTTTGTACATAAATACAATAAATATAATCAGCCTTTACAGTAAAGATCAATGTTGACCAGGTACCTCCAGATTACTATGCATCTTCAATATTCTAATCTTTTAAGCTGTTTAATAGCTTATTGGGGAGAATTGTGGTCCGTTTGTTGCACTTGACTGTTAATTGGCTTCTAAACATTCGAAATGTGTTTCCTATGTTTATTATGCTATTTATATTCTCTTTGAGTTTGACACAAGAAAATCACGTGGATTTAAACCAAGTGATTACATAATGAATCCAAAATGTGATTTTATTTTATATTTTATTTTTTGTATTTTACATCATATATTATTCAACCCAGGCTCATTCTGATTACGTACCCCTATATACATTTATGGAGAGAGCAAAATACTATGGTTTTTTTGAAGTTTTTGTTTTCACGAATCCAACAGAGGCCGCTGTGTATGCTTTTTCAGATCTGAAATTTCTCTCGCGAGTGCCATTTGCACCTGCTGTTCTCATGTAAATCCACCAGAGGCTGCTGTCAACTGACTGACTGACCAACCGACCGGTCACCCCAACCTCCTCCTTCCCTAAACCCAACCAAAATTGTTTTCAAAAGCACCAATTGACCCAATTTCACAGTGAAATCAGTGGTTGCGTTCCACTATTAAAAGTCATCTTAAAGGGATAGTTTACCCAAAAAGGAAAGTTTCCTCTGCATTTACTCAAACTCTTTCTTCTGTTGAGAACAAATGAAGATATTCTGAAGAATGTTGGGGAAAAAGGCACCCACCGACATCTATAGTAGAAACTAAAAAAGGGACCCAGCAACCAGCATTTTTTTAAAACTCAAATTGGTTTTGAACAAGTGAAGGGTTAGTAAATGATGATAGAATAATAATTTCTGGGTGTTTATCACTTTAACACCTGAAATGCCTTCTATAATTTCTTTGAGTCTGACAAAAAAACATAACTTAAACCAATAATGAAAGTCAATACTGTACATGATAATGAATCTTTGAAATTATTTTGGGATGATTTTTTTTTCTTTAAGAGGACAACAGCACTATGAAATATATTTCATGTATGTAGTAAAAGAAATCATTATTGGTGCTTGTGAGGGTCAGGGAAGCTGGATTTGTGAACTGTATTGACAAGGACTTGTGTGTGACGGCAAGTGTCACAGAGTTCAGTCATGCTGTCAATCAATTGCCTATTAATGTTGGCCTTGACTGAAACCTTGGTGGTCACACAGATGATGCTGTAATTAGAGAACTGATGGACACAATTAAAAAAAAACATTTAACCATGACCTTATATAATGGTTGGCAAGCATAGGCCTAAGCAATGTTAGACAGAGAACATTTGTGAAATGTGAAGCAAGCTAGATCAAGATTTAATTTAACCTGGGTTTAGGTCTTAATAGGATTTTGTATTTCATTCTTTGAAATAGTTAAAGAAAGAGTTCACACCAAATAAAAATGTATTCACTATTTACTCTCCCTCAAGTGGTTTCAAACTTTTATGAGTTTTTTTTCTTTTCAACCCAAAAGAAAATTATTTTGACAAATATTGGAAACCAGTAACTATTAACATCCACAGTACTATGAAAATACCATGGAAGTCGATGCTTACCGGTTTCCAGGACTTTTCGAAATTTCTTCTTTTGTGGTTAACAAAAGAATGAAACTCAATCAGGGTTGAGACAAGTGAAGGGTGAATAAATGAAATTTCATTTTGGGTGAACTATTCCTTTAACCCTGGGTCATTATTAACCCTGGCTAACCTAAAATCCTGGGCTATATTGATTCAGCTTTGAAATTGCTCATAATATACTATTAATCCTGGGTATTCACATTCTACATTGCTTAATGTATTTGCATATTTATTGTGTCAATGTCATCAATTGAATAAATACTGCATTAGTGGAAAAATATAGTGGAAAATTTGCAGTGCATGGTTTCACTACACCAGGTAAAAAAGGAGTTCTAACCCCACAAATGTTAAACATTCATTTACCGTTCATTTGCGTTGTGAAGAGAATTAAATACACTGAAAAAAGGTTTGCCATTAAAGGATGCTAAATGGCCTACAGGAACCGAGCAATCCAGTGAGTCAAAGCATCAAACTCCTGTGGTGAGTCCCATACGGAGCATCTGCATGGCAGATTGAAACATTCCAAATAAGTCGATGCTTTTGAAGGCAAATTATTTTTTAATGGTATGATAAATTCCCATGCTGCGTCCCCCTCACTCATGTCTCCCCCTTCCTCTCCTTCTCTACCCTTCTCCCTCCTTTTCTTCGCTGCCCAACTGTAAACCTTAAAGCAATAAATATGAAAAAGCCAGAACTGGAATTTACAGCACCTGTAGTTACTGCTGCAAACCCTTAATCATGAGCAGATGTAGAAGCAACTTAAAAGCAGGGGGTAAAGTCAGCATGCAGGGGGGCGCAAGGGTGAGGGGGGGGGGGATAATGGTAAGCGCAGGGTACAGTTTCACCAGGCGGCTGCAGTCAGCTCCCAACATATGGGGGATTAAAACACAGACAGCGTCTGAACAAGTCCCTTGGAATCAGAAACATTAGCACTTTATGTTGTTAAACGCTGTTACGGGCACTAGCGTATTTCTCCAGCGTGAACATTCAAGAGAGAAATGAATACGAACATCAAGGCCTTCTGCCAGACAACTGGGAAATATGAATTGAGTGAAATGTAGTGCTATTATGCCAAATTTCCAACTGGAGGTTTTGAAAGAGTTTTTATGAGCTCGATTGATTAGAGCGCTTATTTCTGTTTGCAGTAAACACTGCCTGAACACTGGGTAGGCTAGGGGATTTATTTTAGTGAACTTAATGCAACAAACCATTGAAAAGTGGCTTGCATTTCTCTTTGATTAAAGCCTGTGCGCATTGTGAAATTAAAGAAAAATTACTTTAAAGTGCTTTGCAGCATAAAATATGATATTCGGAAGAATGTTTCAATTTGTCTTCATTTTGTTTCATTTTGGATGAATAAATCAAAAGTAATCCTGGATGCCAAATCAAATTGTGATTTGAACAGTTTGTCCACATAAGAATAGTCTTGTGATATTCTTTTCCCTTCTTATTTGTGGCCAATAATTTGTTTAGCATTATTAAAGTTTGCAAGTAATGCCTCCTAAATCATTTTAGACACCCACTCCCGTTGAAGTTGTTTGGTGTCAGTTTGTGTTCATGTGTAAAATCTTTCGTTTTGTTTTTGTTTGTATTTACGCACTTGCCCACATCCATATGCCTGCTCTCATGAATGTCTGTACCGTCTTTGTTTCTACCGCTTCCAGGTTAATATTTAAACTCCCAGCTCAGTCGGAGGTCTAACATGTGAACAAGGCACAATGGTAGCACTGTGAGCCCTTATTTATTCATGCTCAGCTTCCTACCTTAATCAGTGTAGCGCTCTCCTTGGGAGAGGGGGAAGAGGGAAAAAAGAGAGAAATGGGTCAAGGAAAAGTCATGTTTGAGGTAATGCACTCAAGGGGCCAGCCTCTGATCATTATATGACATTATTTAACCCAGAGATGAGGTCATCTCAAAAGCAGACACTGAACCCCTCTCAATCCCTACCAAGCCTAAATTTGAAAAATCAAACAAGGAAGTTTTAGTGTCAAGGCTGAGGTTCACTTTCTAATGACACATGGTTTGGGCTGTTTGAAGCATTATGAATGGTAACGCTTAACTTTGATGGCCCCCTTTTGATATTCTGATGACAGTGGATAACTTTAGATCAACTAGTCAACTAGAAGTCATTAGTCTATTATTCTATTAACCTAAACCTAATAGTCTATTAACACTTTGCTAATACTCAATCAGCTAGATTTTCAGTACAAAGTTACTTACAGTTGAAGAATTGCCCCCTTGAATTATTAGCGTCCTGTATATATATTTTTCCCCAATTTCTGTTTAACAGAAAGAAGATTTTCATTCATTCATTCATTTTCTTTTCGGCTTAGTCCCTTTATGAATCTGGGGTCGCCACAGCGGAATGAACCGCCAACTTATCCAGCATATGTTTTACACAGCGGATGCCCTTCCAGCTGCAACCCATCACTGGGAAACATCCATACACACTTATTCACACACATACACTATGGACAATTTAGCTTACCCAATTCACCTATACTGCATGTCTTTGGAGTTGTGGGGGAAACCGGAGCACCCGGAGGAAACCCACGCGAACACGGGGAGAACATGCAAACTCCACACAGAAATGCCAACTGACCTAGCCGAGGCTCGAACCAGCGACCTTCTTGCTGTGAGGCGAGA
Source organism: Danio choprae (assembly GCA_903798125.1). NCBI lineage: Eukaryota > Metazoa > Chordata > Actinopteri > Cypriniformes > Danionidae > Danio > Danio choprae. The sequence continues at coordinate 11,479,905 of CAIGQW010055024.1, read as the reverse complement.
GCGCTACCCACTGCGCCACCGTGCTGCCAAAGAAGATTTTTTTCAACATATTTTTAAACATAGTAGCTTTGATAACTAATTTCTCATACCTTTTTTTATTTATTTATTTTTGCCATGATGACAGTACATAAAATGTTACTAGATATTTTTCAAGACACTAGTATTCAGCTTAAAGTGCAATTTAAAGGCTTAACAAGATTAAATGGGTTAATTAGGCAAGTTTATTTAAAAACTGCTTTTATTCTAACCGAAATAAAACAAACACAACTTTCTTCAGAAGAAAAAATATTATAGGAAATACTGTGGAAAACATCCTTGCTCTGTTAAACATCATTTGGGAAATATTTGAAAAAGAAATTTACAGGAGGGATAATAGTTTTGACTTCAACTGTATATAGTCAAAATATGTCCATCAAAATGAAGTGTAACTACAAATAACAATAGTTTTGCTCTTCTGTACATTTTGTACCTTTCTCTCACTTTCTCTCACTCCCTGTTGTTGTTGTTGTTTTTTCTGAGAAATCATGTATGGATTGTTTCTCATGAGGCTCCAACAGTGTATAATCACCCTGTTCTGTTTAATACCTTATTCGTTAAATCATGTGTAAAACTCGCTGTTCCTTGTTTAAGTATCAGCCGTAATGTGTGCTAAAAGTAATGCACGCCTTCTTTCTTTTTTAATGTAAAATGTTAATCAAGAACAGGCTTTTATGACTTCTTGGACAGTAGTCTTAATGGGATTTACTAAAACAGTACCATATGTGGTTTGTGAGGTACAGAATTCAGTGAAATGGATGGTATTACTATAAAAAGGCTTGTGCGAAATTCAGTATTTTCATATATATTAGTCTGAATTGGCCATGCAGCTCACTAGGTCAAACTGGAATTTGTATTTGATGGAATGAATGCATTGATGGGAATATTTTGCTGATGCTTTTTTTGCTGAAGTGTTTTTTTATATAAACTTTGTTTTTAAATATTTGATGCCATAAAAAAACGCGATGTGGTGCCATGATTGTGTGCTCGTGTTTGAGTCTGTAGGAGTATAGAGAAGGGTCTACTGCACAGATTCTGGCCCCAAATGACATCATTGGCACAAAATGACTGTGACCATACCTGCAATATTTATCATTATTGTTATTATTATTCGTTTTTTAAATATAGACCACTTTAATTCCAAGTCGATTCCAATTTTGGAATTTCAGAACTGATTTGAATTGGAAATTAATAGTTTGTTTGTTTTTTATTTTCTTCTGAATGAATTAGAGCCCAGACTGCAGCCTGTGAGGTTGATAAGGCCCTTTTTTTCTCAGTAGAGACCAGCCACATCTGCTCCTATTACATTAGTGTTTTGAGAACAGGAATGCACCTGATCCCCCCTTCCAAGAACTTGTAACAACTTACAATCAAACAGGCCTCAAAAAGCAAGGGCCTGCCTTAAAACCCAAAACCTAAGAGAATTATATACATTAACACATTAATACGGAGCTTGACAAGTAGCTGTCAGTCAGCTGGGCAAATGCTGTAACATGCTGAGGAAAGACCCTTTCTTTCTCATTTCGAAGGACTTCAAAGACCTTAGCAGCTGCTGCCAACTCCTGATCTGTTTATATAACTGAGTCCATAAAGGGTTTAGGCTTGTGCTGCAAACAGAGCTGAGGTGTTCGACACTGTTCTGCAGCCTCCGGGCTCTTTTGTTTGGATATGTTTCACACAAAATGCTCCTCAACTTCGGAGAGCATGAGCGATCTTGCTTTGCCTCCCTAACATTAACAAGGTGTCTATTCTTCAAGTAGGCAATAGTTTGCAGGGCATGCCAAGATTCTGTGTGTTGAGTCGATACTATTTTGTGGATATGCACAAACTTTATCTGTTCCAAAGTGACTTGTGTATTGTCTTTCACGTCTCCTCCCCGGAGTGCAATTAATCACGAAATGAGAAAGAGACATCAAAGCTGCCGCTGTCATGTTTACAGAGAGAAATAATATCTTGTCGTCTTTGCTTTTTTCCACTCTAAATTTTTCCTCCTGCCTATTATAAACAAGTCACACAGAGTCTTAGTCAAACATATTGAATTTTGATGATCTAAACAGATTCTTTTTTTATCGCTTTCTCTCTCTGTTCTGCCATTTCCTTCAGTTACGATGTCAGAGTGATCGGATTTCTATCTCTTGCGGTCGCGGACACACTTCGGGGGTTGAAGCTGTTCCCCAGAACTTTCCAAAACCCCACTGCTTCTGTCATTACTCTTCCAGTGAGTCCTGAAACATCATTCAGCATTAACTGCTGCTTGTGATGGGATCTGTCATTTAGATCATGGAGGGATAAATAAGGCATTAGCAGCCAATGCTAAAGAAAAGAAACTGCTTTTATGATGAACGTTTACCCAATATACCTCTTAAAAATAAAAGTTTTCATTATTCACTCACTCAATCAGTGTTGTTCCAACCAAATATGCCTCGCACATCCTGAAACATGAAGCCAAAAAATGTTTATCACCTCCTAGTGGCTGGCTGCAGTATTGCTCACAAACCCTGCCCTATCCATGTAAACAAATGGGACGTCAACCAAATTGTACTTTTACAAATGCATTTTTTCTACTGTAAAAAGGACTCGTATTATTCATATTTTGTTGATGCTTGTTTAAGTCTATAAAGTTTGATTTGGGATAGTTATTTGATCCTATAAAAATGGGGTGTGTTGTCATGATTGTGTGCTTGTTATTGGGTTTGTAGGAGTATAGGGGCGGTACATTGATGTCATTTCATGATCTTTACTGACTCTGGCTCCAAATGACATCAATGGTGCAAGATGACAGTGGTCATAGCTGCATTGTTTTGGCTTCAGTTTTTTACTGTGAAATTAAGAATATCATCTACATTCTTTACAATCTACAGTATGCTCTTAACTTTTTTTAAAAACATATTTCTGTATCCAGGCAAAGTCAACATGTTGTGGACCCCACTGAGCTAACAAGATAATTATACCATGCTGGAAAGGAAGTAATAACTTGTTGATAGCTTATCATTTGTTATGCACTGATTCCTGCAAATACAGCACAGGATGAGCCTTTGTCATTTATGAAGGAGAATATCTCTGTCGTTGTATAATACAGGCAGTCAGGAAGAAGCATAAAGGATCATGTACCATCATAGTAACAGATCAGGATATCTACTGACACTGCTTTGCCATAAAACTTTAGAGAACCCCATGTGTTTGTGTGTGTGTGTGTGTGTGTGTGTGTGTGTGTGTTCAGGGAGTGGAGCGTGAAAAAAAATCTGTGTGCATTTCCCCTGGGTGGGCTCTAAATGTGACAGGCCTGTAAAAACCAGCACTAGTGTTGCATTTCAACAGCTGTCTGTTTGCATCAAACATCTTTTCTGAAGCTAGTTCAACAGGATAAGATAGATTTCAATCCACTTGCAGAATTCAATAACATTTTATTGGACAGGAAACAAGCCTCCCTTTCTAAGAATCTCTTCTACCTATTTTGGAACAAATATTTTCAGGCTGGTTCTTTATTAGTTCTTTTTGCTGTGATGTAACTGCTTTGCAATGCGTTGGACTGAAGTGCATTTGCACGTGTTGAAAGATGTGTGGGCATTTCTTACCCCATTTAACCCCAGCTTAATGTCCTTTTAAACCCTAGGTTAAGGTTTTTACCTTTTAGGTTAGCCAGTGATTCACACTTCTTTCTATTTAACTCTGGCCTATGAAATATTTATGCTAAAATTATACACACTGAAACAATATGACATTAAATCTAACAGGCAACCGGTCATAAACACCTCAGTGGTTACCTTGTTAAATATCCATGCACTTTGTTCATTTACTTTAGTGTCTGGAGGAAAAGTTAATGTTGAACAGTGTACTGTACTTAGTTAAGTTTGGTACTTTTGCCATTTCCACTCATAAACAACTTGTTGCGCACATTCCCAATCAATGGGTCTCATTCCTGAAAGCAAAATAAAATTTGAAAATTGTTTGTAAAGCAGTACTAATGTAAATTTTCAGATTAATGACAGTGTTAGTATTTTCAAAATGTTAGTTGGTACGTACCTGCTCTCTACCAGGTGCAAATATTTCGGAAAAACATTTGTTCTTTTTGGCAAAGTGATTATACTTTTTTTTTTTTTTTTTTGAGCTGACAGATTGAAAAAATAGCACTGTTTGCAATCACATTTTACCCTTCAATTTAATCCTAATTTTCTTGTACAAGACTGAACAACAAAGGATACGTTAATATTAATGGTTACTGCATTTTTATATTCAGTAATATTCTTCAAAATTAGGTAACATTAATATTCTTGAAAATTAGGTAATACATTACTGCCGTGGAATCCAAATCATGGTAACCAAAGCATCCGAGCTAGATAATGCTGTGCAACAAGGAGCATTCCTAAGCCCCACCAGCTGAACATTTGAGAAGAAAGCCTGGCATTTTAAAACTGGGTTTAAACACTTTTGATGGACACACGTTTATTAAAAATGTATTATTATGAAAATGGCCTATCAGTCTTTCCTACACCTTTTCTACATTTATCAAAAAATACTGGAGCCAAACCATAAAAGGGAGTCCTGAACATATAACTTACATAATTGTAATTTATAGGCAGGGAATATGCAAATTGTGCCTGTGCACACTATTTGTGAATGATCGGAATTCATTAACATACGCGTTTAACTAACAAATCCGATGTTTACAATGGGTTTTGTGAATCTTAAGAAACTTAAGACTCAGAAAAAAGAATTAGGGTCAGTATTTTTAACCCTGCAAATAAGCATATTTCAGATATCATATGCAAAATGTGAGATCTCCTGACCATCTAGGACTGATTTTAACCTAGAATAAACATTGTAAAGCATGAAGTCTGAAGTTAGGGATCAGTTATAAATTTTGGTTACATTTTATGGTTCTCTTATGGACATTCTGTTGACTATAACCTATTTTCTTTTTAGCTTAGTCCCTTTTTTAATCAGGGGTCACCAACTTATCCAGCATATGTTTTACGCAGCAGATGCCCTTCCAGTTGCAATCCAACACTGGGAAACACCCATACACTCTTTCATTCACACACATATACTATGGCCAATTTAGCTTATTCAATTCACCTGTACCGCATGTCTTTGGACTGTGGGGGAAACCGGAGCACCCGGTAGAAACCCATGCGAACACGGGGAGAACATGCAAACTCCACACAGAAATGCCAACTGACCCAGCCGGGGCTCGAACCAGCGACCTTCTTGCTGGGAGGCGATCGTGCTACCTATTCCGCCACCGTGACGCCCTGTGGACAAAATCAATTGATCATATTTCTTTCATATTGTAAACATTTGAAGTGTGCAATTGAAGCCAATTGAAATGACGCAAAGGTGATGTGGACAGTGATGAAAGGACACTCTTGACAAAAATCGAACACAAGTGCTCACAAGAGATGCATTTGAATGCATTCTCACACTGTATGGAAAAGGCAGTGCTCCTCAACTGACCACTTGTAATCGGATCACTGAAAATTAATTTGGTTAAAGGGCCTAGAAGGCACCATCAAAATAAAATATCACCACAATTCCAAATGAAAAGCCTGTAGCTCATTTCCCCTCCCTGGCAGAGCTGCAGGTAAAGGGTGTTTTTATTTGTGCTCCATTGAGTAAGGCTTTATTGTGTCTTCCTCTAGGGGGAAACAACTATAAATCCTGTCACAACTGGTAGCAAGTAAATCAGTATGCAATCATTTCTGAACTTTAAACTGACTAAAGTCTTGCCATATCTCTGTCACCCCGCTAAACCAGAAGTTTTATTCTTTGGCCTTGCATTTCTCAGAACTGTTAAACTATCCGAGTTCCTAGAGATACAATTGATTGTGTCAGACCATCTGTCCTGGTAGCCTTCAAGAGTTTTTACCACCCAAACAATGTTTTTTTTTTTTTTTTGACCTAGCTTTAATTCTTGTCTTACCATTACACATAGGAGTGTCATTGGCAGCTGTAGTGTCACTATAAATAACACTTTATAGCTACTGAGTGATCGCTCTTATCTGGATCTGTAATTGAAAACTATTATGATTAAGCCACATCAAAGCACAAGACTGCTTTGATACACAGGTTCATTAAGTATATGCTGTGTTAGCAAGTGTTAGAACATCATTCTGCTAGTTTTATGGTATTGATGTTGCAAAATCATTTCCATAGTTTCCTTTTATCACTCTCTTAATTTGATTATCTGATTTTCAGTCAATGGATGTGCAATAAAACAGACAGAAGCCTTGTGTTTGGTTCATCCTGTCTTTGTGCAATCATTTATTTACTGTAGTATTCGAGCAGTGCATTGCATAATCCATATTCTTTGAGTTTTAATGTGATGCATTTGAAGCTAAATCCAGTATGATGTTCATTTGCATTGAGGGAAAAAAATTACAGCCATTCACAAATGTCAGTGTGACGTGCTTTTTCTCCGCTCTGGTGGGTTATGCAGGTTCAAATACGTTTTAATGTTTTAATAACCTCTATTCTTTCTTTCTTTTTGTAGGAGTGCATGAGTCTCAACACGAGAAGGTCCTCAGTGTCACTGGGGATGGAATTATTCAAAGTCCCAACTTTCCCAACAAATATCCCCGAAATACTGTTATAGTGTGGCAACTGGTGGCAGTCATGGAAAGTTCCAGGATCCAGCTGACATTTGACCCACGCTTTGGCCTGGAGGATGCGGAGGACGGCACTTGCAAGTAAGAGTGCACATTAATATGAAGGACATATTAAATAAGGACATTGTGGCAGATTAGTAAGTCATTAAGAGGGCATCACAATTTATTATTATTATTATTAGTAGTAGTAGTAGTAGTGGTAGCAGTCGAATTTATATGTTACTACCATTAGTCTATTTACCACCATGTTATTTCCGCATTTTTATTTTGGCGATCAATTAATAAAGATGACACTTCAGTTGGAAATGTATTTATATTTTATTCATACATTTATAATTATTAATCATTTTAATGTATTATTTATTTGCATTTATTTTATTCATAATTATGCACTTTTAAATATTGTGTATTGAATTGAGTTTTAGTATTTATTTAGAATTTATTAAGATTTAAGTCATTTTATTGATTTATAAACTACTCATTAAAAAATGGTAAAAACTAAAAAATTGTAAAATATAAAAGTGTAATTTTTTCTTGTAGATATATATGTAGCACGTTTTAACATTTACAGTTTTTTTTATTGTTTTCCTATTTTTTTTTTTGGATGTTTCATCAATTTTGAACGCCTTCAGACCTGAATTATGTTCCAAGTTTCTGAAAAATGTAAAAGTATGTTTTCACAGTTCTTGAGGCTCCTGTAAATGAGACCAAATTATAATAAGAAATATTCAACACCCTTTA
>CAIGQW010055024.1:11447971-11462971 GCA_903798125.1 Danio choprae | reverse complement strand
TTTCTCAGACCGTTTTCCCTTGTGTGCCACTATATCAATTTGCTGTATAGGTACTTTTGTATAGAGATTAGTGTTTTGGAATGTTAACCAATGTAATTTTGTTATTTTGAGAGTAAACTTAATTTTGTATCATTTGATTACTCGTGGTTTCCCCCAAAAAAGATACAAGCAAGTACAAAACAATCCGTCAGTTGCTGAGTGGCGATTTGGAACACCTGAGCAATCCCAGAATCCAATATGTTTTTTGTATGCCATGATAACAGATAGGTTTAGCTTTCGTGTTCTCTGCAGGATCTGGGTGATTGAGTTAATGCATTTAACTGTGCGTTGGGTCGTAGCTTATTCACTTCATTAAATGCTTGAGAGGATGGATTTCTAGGTCACAGCTATTGTAGCTTATGAAAAGCCTAATGCGTTAGCATATTAGCTTGAGATCAAATAAAGATAAATATAATTTTACGAGCTTACATGTCCATAGCCTTTAATCTTATTCATTGTTCACTTTCTCTAAAGCATTTAATTTCCCTCCATTTCCCTTTTCCCTCCTTTACATTTCCCAAATTTGCCCGCTGCCTTTATTTGAATGTCTTTGTTGAATAGTGTGGCTGTGAATTGCCTCATTGCCATAGATTTAAAAACAATGATAAAACCTGTGGCTTCTCTTTGTCCCCCTCACCCATTTTGTTTTCCATCTGTATTCTGTGCCTTTGTTTGAATGCCTGTTTAATAGTGTGTCTTTAAGAGCCTTATTGCCATAGTTCCTTATAGAAGCACTCGAAGCATTAGAGCTGCTCGTAGCCATTAGCTTTTTCTTCCCTCACAGTGAATGCTTGTGGACAGTGATGTGTTTGCTATATAGTGTCAGAACAGTATTAAGCTCAGGTCATCATCTCTCTATAGTCATTTGGGCACATGAATGGAGTTGGTGGTCAATCAGAGGGACGGGATGCTGGATTTCTGCTTTCTGGCAGTGATGATGACACAAAGTTAGCATCAGGTGCACATGATCAGATGCTGCTGGCATTCTCAGACGAAGGACAAAATATAATCTCAGTTAAAGTGATACTTTTCCTTAAGACCTCCTTGATTGAATTGACAATTTGGATCATTTAAAAAAATATATTATGAATATAGTATATATAGTATAGAATATAGTATAGTTTATGAAAATAGTATGAATATTATTTTGGATATATATGCACTGCTGTCAATAGTAAGGTTTTTATGCTCACTAAGGATGTTTGATCAGAATACATTAAGAAATGCAATGCTGTGAAAAGGTGCGGTGGTGCAGTGGGTAGCGACGTCACCTCACAGCAAGAAGGTCGCTGGTTTGAGCCTCGGCTGGCCAGTTGGCATTTCTGTATGGAGATTGCATGTTCTCCCGGGATTCGCGTGGGTTTCCTCTGAAAGCTCCGGTTTTCCCCACAAGTCCAAAGACATGCGCTATAGGTGAATTGGGTAAGCTGAATTGTCCGAAGCTTATGTGTGTAAATGTGAGTGTATGGGTGTTTCCCAGTGAAGAGTTGCAGCTGGAAACACATATGCTGGATAAGTTGGCAGTTCTTTCTGCTGTGGCGACCTCTGATTAATAAAGGGACTAAGCCGAAAAGAAAATGAATGAATGAATGAATGCTGTGAAAATTAAAAACATTTCTCATTTTACTTAAAAATAAATATATATAAATATTTAAAAAACAGCTGATATAAATGACATAAAACGTATTAAATTGAACAAAATGTTAAATGAACACATAAATATGATATCGATATGCAAATGTCACATTTATATATGTATATGTATATGTATATATGATAGTTCAAAAGAACATGAATTTGAAATATAAATCTTTTGTAATGTATTGACTGTCAATTTGACCAATTTTACAAATGAATACCAAATGAAAGTTTTTTTTTTCAGCTGAAGTCAAAATTATTAGCCGTCCTGTGAAATTTGAATTCAAATTTGAAGTGCTGTTTAATATAGAAAAGATTTTCACATATTTTAAAATCATAATAAATCATTTTTAATAACTAATTTCTCTTTTCTTTGACATGATAACAGTGCAACATATTTTCCTAGTTATTGATATTATATTAGTAGTAAGATAATAGTATTCAGATTATGCTACAATTAAGTTAGGTAAATTAGGCAAGTCAGGTAAATTAGAGAAGTCATGTTTATGGCACAACAGTGGTTATTATAAAATATTTCTTACGGGTGCTAATAATATTGACCTTAATAAATATAAAAATAAAAATAAAATAAAAACTAGTTTATTTCTGCTAAAATAAACAATACAGGGCCTCACAGTGGCGCAGTGGGTAGCACGTTCGCCTCACAGCAAGAAGGTTGCTGATCGCTGGTTCGAGCCTCGGCTGGGTCAGTTGGCGTTTCTGTGTGGAGTTTGCATGTTCTCCCTGTGTTGGCGTGGGTTTCCTCCGGGTGCTCCGGTTTCCCCCACAAGTCCAAAGACATGCGGTATAGGTGAATTGGGTAAGCTAAATTGTCCGTAGTGTATGAGTGTGAATGGGTGTGTATGGATGTTTCCCAGAGATGGGTTGCAGCTGGAAGGGCATCCGCTGCGTAAAACATATGCTGGATAAGTTGGCGGTTCATTCCGCTGTGGCGACCCCAGATTAATAAAGGGACTAAGCCGAAATGAAAATGAATGAATGAATGAACAAACAATTATTAAGAATTAAAGATATTATTGGAAATACTGTGAAAAAAAATCCTTGCTCTATTAAACATCAATTTTGGAAATATTTGAAAAATATATACATTTTACAGGGCTAATAATTCAGTCATTCATTTTACTTTGGCTTAGTCCCATTATTCAACAGGGGTCGCCACAGCGGAATGAGCCACAAACTTTTCCTGCATATGTTTTACACAGTGGATGTCCTTTCAGCTGCAACCCAGTACTTGGAAACATCCATACACACTCATTCACACACACGCACGCACGCACGCACGCACGCACGCACACACACTATGGCCAATTTAGTATATTCAATTCACCTATAGCGCATGTCTTTGGACTGTGGGAGCACCCGGAGGAAACCCAAGCGAACACAGGGAGAGCATGCAAACTCCACACATAAATGCCAACTGACCCAGCCGGGACTTGAACCAGCGTCATTCTTGCTGTGAGGCGACAGTGCTAACCACTGCACCACCGTGTCGCCCAGGGCTAATAATGTTCAACTGTAAGTTTAGAAATTCAACTATAAGTCATTCAGACATAAGTGACCATTATAAACAATGCTGTTGTTGGCTTTTGCAGGTATGATTATGTGGAGGTAGAGGAGCCTGATGGAGGGATGGTGTTGGGTCGTTGGTGTGGATCAGAGATGGTTCCTGTACCCCAGGTGTCCAAGGGGAACCAAATCCTTGTTCGCTTTGTCTCTGATGAATACTTTCCCTCAGACCCAGGATTCAGCATCCGCTATTCTTTGCTTCAACAGGTAATCAATGACTCATTCACCACATGCTTTTTTATATAATGCTGTGTTTTGTTGAAAAGGTTTTGTTAATCCCTAATGACCCACAAATTATCTCTCCATCTGATGAAATTAAATACATAATTAGAGATAATCAGAGTTTACACTTAGTGGTTGTCCCCTTCGGGCTCTGTTTATACTTGGTATTAAGATGTGGTTTTGTTAATCCGATCACAAGTAGATGACACTAAATACATGTAAAGATGAAGCCTGAAATATGTTGAGCTTGTCCACTTTCAATTACTTCCTGAAGCAGCTGAAAATACATTTGATCACATTGCTTTTGCAGTGGACATGCTCATGTGGTTAAATCCTATATTTATTAGGACCCTAAGCAAAACTTTAAAGGCACTGTGAAGTGCTTTGAAATGTGCATTTTTGGCCAATGTGTGACATAATTTGAATTGAGTACAGGGGGACACAGTAGCTCCTCCCCCTTTAAAAAACAGCCAATAGTGTTTAGTTTTTACCACAGCTCTGCCAGCGACAGTGGTTGAGTTCAAGAGCATATAGCAATAACATATTGAAGGGGGCGGGGCATGTCAGATACTATAGAGCATTTGATTGGTCAGAAGATTTGAGAAACTGAAGTACGAGGTGACATCAAAAAAATCTGTGATCCCTTAATGTGGAAATTACAAACCACAAGCTTTGGATGTTTATATCTTAATGTGAATTTTATCGCTGTTTAGGAGCACACTAGTTTGTAGATATCCTTAAGACTAAGTAAGTGTATAGCGTATTACCCTATCATACACCCGGCACAATAAGGTGCAAGACATGTTTGCCACCATGTGTTGTTTTTTTCAAACCAGCGCAAACCTAATTTTCCCATTTTGCACCACGTTGTTTAAATAGCAAATCCATTTGCACCACTTTAAGGACTCATGGGTGTGCCGGTCTAGAAAAGAGATGTGTTAAGGTGCATTGTTGGCGCGTTGCTAATTTTAGGAACTAAAATAAACAGTGCAATAGACCAGCTGAAAGCAGGTCAAAAGTCCAGTGCAGAGCGCGTTAGTTGTGCACCCCCTAAATGTTTTCACATTGCTTAATACACACAGGATGTAGCAATACACAAATATATTTACAAATGAAAAATAATTAAAGTATTAAAATATTACAAACATTATTACTTATCACATAAACATAAAAACCACTGCCTCCATGCCTTCATCTCGGGGGGGGGGTTTCAGTTTATTTCTATACTTTTGTATAATGTTATTATTATTATTATTATTAGTAGTAGTAGTAGTAGTAATATTAATTACATGCATATTTATATTTGTTTTACTAAAAACAAGCTTAGATTTGTCCACCTGTCAGGTTTTGGACCATATGGGGCATAGGACTGTGTTTGGATATAACTCAGTTTTTTGACCACACTTCGTTATTATCACTAATTTATTCATTAGATTAAATATGTAGGCTAATAGATGAGAAAGATAAAGAGAACGTAAAGAGGCCATTTGGAGGAGGCTCCTTCTTTATCCTCATGCTGCATATGGTCTGTTTAACTGTTTTCTCGTCAGTGATGTGTTCAGTTTTTCCACTTATAAAGTCCGCCATGTAAATAGCAAATGCGCCATGGCATGACGCAACTGACTCTTAAAGGCAATGGGAGATGAGACTCTGATGGGTTCATTCTCAAAACACACAGAACTCATTAAGAGAATAAGCACAACCCTGTTAGACCATGCACAATGACACAAAGCCTATTGTTCCATCCTTAAAATAGCAAAAGTAGATTCAGACACGGCCTGAATGCTTTGCACCGTGCGCTTTAGACTTTGCGCCTAGATTGTTAAAATAGAGCCCACTTATACTAACATCTAAAAAAAACTTAATTCTGATTTCCTGGGCCCCTACATTAATAACAGCTCCAGAATGAGCCCCAGTTCTTTAATCTGTTTTTTAGAGCAGTTTTCAGGTCAACAAGCAACAAATTCTTGTTTGTCATATTAACATTAACTGACTGTCACTTTAAGACTGACTGCACAGATCTACAACAATAATAATAATAATAATAATAATAATAATAATAATATTTCCCAGTGATGGGTTGCAGCTGGAAGGGCATCCGCTGCGTAAAACATATGCTGGATAAGTTGGCAGTTCATTCCGCTGTGGCGACCCCAGATTAATAAAGGGACTAAGCCAAAAAGAAAATGAATGAATGAATAATAATTTTATGATACATAATATATCATAATATTCATAATATAAACTGGAGACAATTCAGTTCAAGCTTATTCGCATAACGTATTTTTGTTCACAATAATTATCATTCCAAAGCAGCTTTAGGTCCAATAAAATAATCTTAAGAATAAATACATCCATTTTGTTACGTTCTTTTAAATCCATTTTATATCCATTATTATTACATTTTATTAATGCATCTGTTGGCTTAATCACCATCCCTTCCTCCGAAATGACCTGGCAACCTGAAATGGCACTTACTAAGTTGGAAATTTCAAGTTATAATCATATTCCTACCTCAGAGATTTTCTCCTCAATGTTTCACTTCATGTGGTGGTGAAAACCACAGCGGGCCGAGCTACGGTGTTTTCCACCTTGGCCATGGATCAGTTTCCTCCCTTTAATTTACACTCTGACAGGCGTCACACGGCACATTTGAAAAGGATTATTCCCCTGAAATGATTTAATAGACATGCTTGGCTTTGATGTGTGATGCCTGTCAAAGTTTTATGACTCCACTTTCCCTCACATTTGTTTACTGAGCCTTCAGAGCGTGTCTGAACGCTTTGCTACGTTGATCCAATATGGCTTTCATTGTTTTCCGTGGACAAAGGTGTGCTTTATCTCCTTCTGGTAGATAATGGCTGCGTCTATTCTGCTGAAGCATCATTATTTTACTGTTGATTGTAGGGAGAGAGAGAAAGGCCACCAAAATTGGATAGGACAAATGTGGCTGTGGATGAGTGCAAGGCAAAGAAAAACACATATGGCACTTCCATATGCCATTTACTTCTGATCTCATGCTGCTTTTCTGTTAAAAGTGCTGATGCTGATCTGTGAATCTTTTTTTAAAACTGACCTGCATTTTCGCTGATTTGAGAGCAGAGGGTGGTGTAACTGACTGTGCAACCACAGAACCTGCCAACAAACAAACACAGACAGCACATAGCAGTGTTTTGTTGGCAAGTTTTAGAAATTCAACAATTGCTTTTTTATATGCAGCAACAGTAATGTACCAAATTTTTTATTGTGTTTAAAACTGTAAGTGTGGGTATCTGGACACTCTTTATGAATAAATCTTTGACTCAAATAAATTCAGATTCATTCAAGAATCAAACTTTGCAGTGTTGTTTTGAGCTTCACAAATGTTCAGCTCTGGCTTTGATTAGAATTATTTTCAATGGTAAAACAGACAGATCAGAAAATGTAAACCTAAATTTGGGTCAAGCATTATTAACTTGTTTGTTAAACTGATGTTTGCACTTTATGGTACATATCGCTAGGACTGCAACTAAGAATTATTTTGATATTTGATTAGTTAGGCGATTATTCATTCATTCATTCATTCATTCATTTTCCTTTGGCTTAGTTCTTTATTTATCAGGCGTCGTCACAGCAGAATGAACCACCAACTATCCCAGCATATGTTTTACGCAGAGAATGCCCTTCCAGCCACAACCCAATGCTGAGAAACACCCATACACTCTCATTCACACACACACTCATACGCTGCGGGCAATTTAGTTCATCCAATTCACCTATAGCGCATGTTTATGAACTGTGGGGGAAACCGGAGCACCCGGAGGAAACCCACGCCAACACGAGGAGAACTTGCAAACTCCACACAGAAATGCCAATTGGCCCAGCCGGGATTCGAACCAGCGACCTTCTTGCTGTGAGACAGTGCTACCCACTGAGCCACCGTGCCGCCTTAGTTATTTATTTTAAATTAAAAACTTTTATGTTTTGCTTACTGTAACTATATAAATACATAAATCAGGGTATTAGTTACATACAAAGTTTGTTTTTAAACAGTCAAATTTCTCTAAATATCCAAAATATAAATAAACTTAACAAGTGTACTCCTATTCCTTACAAATCAGCATCTGAGTTTGTAAGGTGAAGATTTTTATGTAAATCAACGTTTGTTTGTTTTCAACAATAATTGCAGATGGCAAGTTGACATATTATTATTATTATTATTATTATTATTATTATTATTATTATTATTATTATTATTATTATTATTCATTCATTCATTTTCTTTTCGGCTTAATCCCTTTATTAATCTGGGGTCGCCACAGCGGAATGAACCGCCAACTTATCCAGCATATGTTTTTTACGCAACGGGTGCCCTTCCATCTGCAACCCATCACTGGGAAACATTTATACTCATTCATATACTCACTCTTTCATTCATTCACACACATACATACACTACAGACAATTTAGCTTACCCAATTCACCTATAGCGCATGTCTTTGGACTGTGGGGGAAACCAGAGCACCCGGAGGAAACCCATGCCAACACGGGGAGAACATGCAAACTCCACACAGAAATGCCAACTGGCCCAGCCGAGGCTCGAACCGGCGACCTTCTTGCTGTGAGGCGATTGTGCTACCCACTGCGCCACCGTGAGGCCCATTATTATTATTATTGTTATTATCATTATTGTTGCTATTATTATTATTATTATTATTAAAATTATCTTTTTTATATTGTATAGTTACATTGATATTAAGGACAATGGCACTCTTGCTTGAGATGTAAATTCATTTAATTATATCACATGCTGTTTAAAAAATGCTACAGATATTTAATAATTTCAATAATAGTGTCATTCTGATAGCAAGTTTTTATTTTATATATTTATTGCATTTTATTTATAGTTTTTTATTTATCTTTTTTTTATGTTATCTTTTATATTATTTAATATTTAAGCTTGAATCTGTTTAAAACAACAATTGTGATACTATATAGCATGATAGATGATAAATATAGCACAACCTTAGTGCTGGCATTATTAGACTTTTCTAGCTGCTGAGCAGCTAAAGTAAAAAGCTAATTTTCAGGCTTTTTCTATGGTGTAAATGGATGAAATGTCTTAATAACTGAATCCAATCCTTATGGTGTTCTAATGATTGATAAACAGATGTTGTTTTGCCAAGGGAGATATTTGAATCAACGACACAAATAATTTCACGAAAAAAAGAATGTTTTATGTTACCTTTTTTGGTTTTCAGATATAAAATAAACTTTGCTTTTCTGTAAAATGAGGTGCAAATGAGTGCAATTTATGCTCTTTATACCAGCTGGTGTGTTTTTCTTTGAGCAGGGCTGTATTATTGCAGAGGAGGTGGTGTGTTATGGCTGCTTTCTGAGCACAGATCTCGCATCAGAGAAGGTGTGGCTGAATCCAGCTCTATTTATAGTGTTTGTGGAGGAGGATGTTGAGCTGGAACCTACAATTCCAGCACAGCCTCCTCCAGCCCTGACTCACAGCGCACACTGTTTGTTTTCTTGCTCACCAGAGCATTTGATTCCAGGAGGCTTGTGGACTAGCATGTATATGTCAAAAGCATTCGAAATATTGTCATAAAATGTCAGGGAGTGTGTGGCAGAAGGCCTTCAACACACCAAAATGAAGTCATTTGCACTTTAATGAAACTTTGCTTGACAGTTCTACTAATATTGTGGTTGTAAATCTCATGATAAATTGCAGTTGTGTTATTATTATGATTTTTAGGGGGGATTTTTGAAAAGTGCACATGTTTGAACCTCCTTAGCAAAGAAACTCCCTTTCTAGCTCTTAAATGCTCAACAGAGCTTATTTTTTAATCTCCTCTGCTGTTCAAGTCAGCTCCTCTCTGGCAGCATTCACCACCTACTGTCAAAACGATTTATTTAAAGACAGCAGTAGTGTTAATGACGTTTTACTGCAATCTAGTAGGAAATGTCTCTGGATTCGCTACCAAAAATGCTGTTAAAGGCTGTACTTTACTCATGTTTTTTGCACAGAAGATTGTAATATTTGTGGCCAATTATACCTTTGCAGCATGCACTGTAAAAAATAATTGTTACTAAATTTACTAGCAGTCGGACAACGATGTGAAAGCTTATTTTAGAAATTGTAAAACTAAAGTTACATTTACACAACACTGTTTTCAACTAAAAAACTGAAAGATTGTATAAATTGCAGTAATTCATTTACATCGTTTTGGGGACCTGGAAATGCAAACTTGCGAAAATGGGTTTCAGAATGTAAAGAAAAGAAAATCTTTGGAATCTTTGGAAAAGAAAATCTTAAATTTCATAATAAAAAACGTCATAATCTCTTTGTAGACAACAAATGTATGGGGAAAAATAATATGAAACAATATTACAATAAAACAGTTTTAGAAAGAAATTAGAATAGAATTAGTTTCATTTTAGTATTGGGTAAATATGTGTTAATATTACACCATGAAAATGTTTCAGAAAATATTTAAATAAATTTTGGCTTCAGTCAGCATGTTTTCTGAAGTGTCTTGCTTAAATTTTTTAAAGTGACAGTTCATCCAAAACTGAAGATTCGGTCATCATTTACTCACTCTTTGCTTGTCCAAAACTTGTTTGAGTTTCTTTACAAAAGCAGATATTTAGCAAAAACAGCAGCCATTTTCTTCCACAATATTTGTTTTTCCTACAATAGGAGTCAATTGTTATAATTTTTAGCATTCTTCAGAATATCTTTTGTATTCAAAAAAAAGAAGGTTTAGGACCAACTGAAGGTGAGTAAATAGTGGTTAACCTTTCATTTTTGGGTGAATTATCCCTTTAAGCTATCACGCATAGCATAAATGGGTATATTTGCTTGTACAGAAACATATAGCTGCCTACTTTTATATTTTAGAAAGGCAGTCATATTTGATACTCCCTGACATTAAAACATTTTGAAATTCTTCAGGAAAGATATTGCTTTTGCCATGTTTTATCCATCTGTATTGTGCAGATGGCTTATTGGTTTGCTAAGGGATTGATGTGTAATCAGCGTTTTTAGTGTCATGAAAAAAGCAGAGCATTTTTCATAAACTATAAACCTGGATGAAATATCTTACAATAAAACCAAACTACACAAACAGATGAAGTGGATAAAGTCAGACAACTGCAGAGTTCAGCGTTTCCAGTTTATGTGGCATGGAGCCATACATTTATGGATGTTACATCATCGTGGAAGCAATCATTTTCTTGTCTTATCACAAATCCAGTGCACTTCTCATAAAACGCTTAATGTTTTCCGAATCTGTGTTTATAGCTCAATTTTTTGATTGCCACCCACTGGAGCTAAACTAAATCATGAGCTTATGCTTTAAGAATTTGCATTCATCCTTGCTTATGATGCTGTTTAGGGAAAAGAGAGGCCTGGTCAGCTTGCAGTTGGCAAGAGGCTGCCATGTTGGAAATCTGTTTCTCTGTGGTCAACCTCAGCTTCTGGAAACCCGGGATCATGGGGGCAGCCCTGCGCTTTCTGTTTAAACAAGCAATCACTTCCCTTCACCACTTACCCAGAGAGAAGGAGGGGAAATAAGCCCCAGCTGCTATTCTCAGGAAGAGATTTTGGGAACTGGTAAGGGTTTTGAGGGAAGAGGTCATTAAAACAGCACCTAGTTCTGGATTGAAGAAAAGTTTTTTGTGATTCTCATGAGAGTCAGAGGAGCCGGGCTGCTGCTTTTAGCTCCCAGCTGGATTTCATAGATGTTTTCCCGCTTGAATCAACCTGAACGATGCCTTTTGCATACATTTACTGATTTCCACTGGCTTTGGGCCATCTTTAAATTGACCATAGGAGTCCAGAACAGAGGAAAGAAATGTGTCTAAGGGCCTATTTACAGTATTAAAGGAATACTTCATTCATTCATTCATTTTCATTTCGGCTTAGTCCCTTTATTAATCTGGGGTCGCCACAGCGGAATGAACCGCCAACTTATCCAGCATATGTTTTACGCAGCGGATGCCCTTCCAGCTGCAACCCATCTCTGGGAAACATCCATACACACCCATTCACACTCATACACTACGGACAATTTAGCTTACCCAATTCACCTATACCGCATGTCTTTGGACTTGTGGGGGAAACCGGAGCACCCGGAGGAAACCCACGCCAACACAGGGAGAACATGCAAACTCCACACAGAAACGCCAACTGGCGAGGCTCGAACCAGCGACCAGCGACCTTCTTGCTGTGAGGCGAACGTGCTACCCACTGCGCCACTGTGAGGCCAGGAATACTTCACTTACTTTTATTTTTTAAAAGCAAATATTCATTTCTTGGATAACTATCCATTTAAGATGCAGTTTTGTAGACCCAATCACAAGTGGAAAATGAAAAACACACTCAAATAATGACTTTTGCTGCTTGTTCAAACTACTTATTTAAAACACAATTCTTACGTTTTTTTGGGGGACAACTTAATTGTTTTATTTTCAATCCATTTATATTTGGAGTTAACTTAATCGATTTGTTTTGGGACAACATGAAGGAATTGTGTGGAACCCAGCATTTTTTACAGTGCAGGTGTGAATGTGATTTATTTTTGACCACTTTTAAATGCATTCAAAAACATTAAACAACTGGATTGCTTTCATTGATAGTTTTCAGTCACGTGACTTGTGCGGTGCCAAAAAACAATGGGCCGTAATGGCAGCTACACTGGGATTTCCATAGAAACGCAGCACAAACCCGTCATATTTCCATCTGTTCAAGCTACGAATATTTGTATCACATATCAACAGAACCAAACAGAAATATAATCACAAACAGTGAATTGTGAGCACTTGCAATCTATATACTTCACCATTTTTCAGTTATTTAAAACCGCCACGTGCCTGTCAGAGCTTCAATTTCTTGTGGATATACCTCAGCGATTTAGTCATTGGTGACGGTGTTATAGTGCGTAAGTACTTTTATATTTGGTGTCAGTTTCTTTTGCTTTGACTTTGCATTTCAAATTATACTTTAATTGCCCTTTACCTGCGTATTAGATCATACTTTAAATCGTACTAAGAAAAAAAGTAATTTAAAAGAAATGTACTGACAGTTACCATAGATTGTCATGGGTTAATGATGTTACCATTCGACACAAATCCAAAAACTTCTCCTTTCAATGAAAGAATTACATAGAACCACTGCCCTGGCATGTCTCCTCATTTGTTAGTAACGCTATAGCTTATTGCACAACAATTATCTGACTTTTGGCTAAAAAAAGAGAAATCACTCAGCCCGTGACTTGGCGGTCAGCGGGACACAGTAATGTTTTGCCCACCAAGGTGTTCTACTAATGGTGTGATGTCTTGTGAAAACTATCAATAGTGTAGAATAGATGCATGTGGTCAAAATCAGTCAAACAGCTACAAAACTACCTACTCTCTATAGTGACCTCATTTATCAACACTACTGGACATGTTCAATTGCACTGAGAAGATGGGATTTAAACTTTGACGTCTAAGATCATATGGTGAAAACATCTAATAAGCACAATGTTCTCTTCCCAGTCCTGATTGTAATGCAACCCCCCAGTGTTTGAAGTAGTTTCTGGCTATCAGAGCAGGAACTTAAGCTGCTCTCTGTATGGTTTCCCATTGTCAGCTTTCATTTGTAAAGAAATCAACAGTGGCCAAGAGAGCTCAAACACGCTTAAAGTTAAGAAGACGCAAATATAAAAACACTAACAAATTGAGAAAACATTTGTTAAATGCTGTACTTGAGTTTGCTGCACCATCTGCCAGCATGTGGGGTTTCAGAGTTCCTGGTGAAAGTGCAAATGCAACCAGGAAAATGGCTCACAGGGAAACATTTAGTTCTCATAGATTCACCCTGGTGGCTAATTACTACACTCTAAGAAATAAAGTCACAAAAGCTGTCACTGGGGGGATATTCCTTATCAAAAGGTACATTTTAATACCTAAAAAAGTACAAATGCACATTTCATAGTACCATAAATGAACAAAAGTATACCCTAAATGTACAAAATTGTGCCTTAAGGTACACTTATGCACCTTTAAATTCAAAAGTGTACTTTTTGAAAAGGTACTGCCCCAGTGACAGCTTTTGTACCTTTATTTCTTTATTTTGAGTTCTTAAGAACAAAAAGCCCTTATTAAAGGAATACTTCCAAACAAGGATACGCCATGAGGAGATTGTTAATTGCTTTGCAGAGATCAACGAGGATCCAAATTCATATTTAAGCAGCATATGATTTTTCTTAAAATTACTGATTATTTGTCCACTAGGGTCCTGTGGATTATTTTGAAACCTAAAAATATATCAAACATCTTGGAATATTTTCCTCCACAATTTTAATTTCTTTTTAGCTGAAGAAAGAAAGACTTTTAGGATATTGAATTTTGGGATAAGGAAATTTAATTTATTTTATTTTAAATTTTTTTGGTGAACTATTCCTTTAAAGTCAGTGTGAACCAAAAAGGCTCTAATTCCAGTATGTTGATGTTCTTTCAACGGAATATTCAGTAGCAGGTGGGGCTTCCTTTTGTGCATCATTCCTTTGTAGCACGGGATGTGGTTAAGAATATTGTGGCTAAATCCATCAAACTGACACCAACAGAAAAGGACCACCACTCCAAAATCAGAAGCAAATGGTCAGACTTTGATTGTACATTACCAATAAAAAAATGTTTTCATCATACCTGTCAACCCTCCCGTTTTTGCCCAGATTCTCCTGTATTTTACCATTCTATCCACCTATCATTTCGTTTAAGTATTTTCCCATATTTTGCCTGTATTTTTATTCTTTCTATGAAAAGTGAAAGAAGTATCAAAGAGCCGATCCCAAATGTGATATAATTGAAAAAAGCTATTCAAGAGAATTATGCTTTCTCTTTATTTTGGCTTGAAAGCATGTGGAAATTAATATTAAAACAGCCGCATTCACTTAATTTCCAATAAAGCTATGCGTTGACCATCGCCCTTCCTATGCAATCTCTGAATCATGTGTTTGTAAACAAATACACTTTATAATATGTAAACATGTCCGTATTTCACGTATTTTTACATCCCAATGTTGACAGGTATGGTTTTCATTGGATTAACTTGCTTGCACAAATTGTTCACCTATAAAATAACAATATGCTCTAGCAAAATAAACATTGTAAATTCTGATTTCACACGGAATTGAACATGCAGCGTGAAAGCAGTATATAAGCACCTTTTGTAGTTGCCACTTGTTTTTACAGTAACTGTAGATGGGGGTTTTGTTGGCAGGACTTTTTCTCTCAGCAGCATTTGTTCAGAACAACCACAAAGGATTATTGAATTACAAAAGGCGTATGATTTCAAACATAATGCCTATTGAAAAATCCGAGCTGGATGAGTGGAACCGTCTCCAGTCACTTCATTTCTCTTCTCCTCTTCTTATGACCACTGTGTATGATTGGCGTGCCATCAAACACGGCCTTCACCAAAATACATCCACAGTGTCACGGATCACTGAAGGTAGAGACAAGGATATCTTTTCACACAGT
>CAIGQW010055024.1:11421650-11438752 GCA_903798125.1 Danio choprae | reverse complement strand
TCTCAGTTTCTCTGAATGAACTAGATTTGTTAGTCATGTACTGTATTTGATTAAAATGTTATTTTATTGGAACAATATGAAAATAGGCTAATTTTACAACTTCTCTGGCATTAACAGTTGAGTTTTACTATTTTTGAATCCATTCAGCCGATATCTGAAGCACTTTTAGGGTAGCTTAGCATAGATTACAACATTAGTGGCTCGCTCGCAAATGACCAGAGAGTTTTGATCATTTTTTTATATTTAAAGCTTGACTCTTCTCTTGTTACATTGTGTACTAAGACTGGCGTAAAATTGACAAGTTGTTGTTTTCTAGGCCAATATGGCTAGGAACTGTACTCTCATTCTTTCGTAATAATCAAAGAACTTTGCTGCCATTCCATTAGACGCAGCAGACGCATTGATATTACACAGTGCTTGAAATTCTTGCAGTCATATAGACATTCGTGACATGATTCAGAACTATTTTCAGGCTCTGTGCTTTTAATTAGTCAATTATTAAAACTCTTTGGTCACGTTTGAGTGAGACGATGATGATAATGGTCTAATCAATTCAATGACCTATGCTAAGCTAAAAGTAATCCCGCCAGACTCAGAGATCAGCCAAATAGATTTAAAAATAGTAAAATTCAACTGTAAAACTTTGTAAAAGGTGACAAAATGTGTAAATTTTCAAAAGTCTGTTTTTAATAGTCTAATATCTTTTTATTGCACATTTCCGACATTGTTGTGATTGAAAATTGGGTTATCGAACCAAATATCGATTTCTTAACTCTTAATATTAATATTTTGGAATAACCCTGATCTTCAATGACGACAAATTTCCAACAAATGTTCTTAGACCTTTAAAAACCCTTTGAGTTGAGTTAAAGGGTTGTACTGTAAGTTGTAAGAGTTGAAGCGTTAAGAAATCAGTATTCGATTAACTCCAATTTTTGATTTCTTAACCCTTCAACGGTTACATATTTGATGGAATAACCCTGATCTTCAATGAAAACAATGGAAAGCATTAGGTATTTTGGAGAGGAAACAATGCAAATATGTACACATTTTAAGTATTATTTGGGCTTCAACTAATAACATGTTTTTGTGACACTAAACAGGGTTTTCATTGCTTGCTCAAATATCCACATATAGTATTGTGGTTCTGACAGGCAGGTTGGCCCTGTAATATTTCCAGTGCTTGACTCTGCTGTCCTCAATCAGTCCGTCTTGGTGACCTCGTTTACCGCTTTGTTCACAGTAGCAATGCATTTTTTATCATTGAAATCACAGGCCTTCCACTGACACCTTGTCCTTTGCACAATGGTAACCAGGCCAACTCACTCCGCACTTGTTAGCTGGTTTCAGAGCGCAGCACTGCTCGTGTCATTCACTGGGGATTATGTTAGTATGCCCGAATTAAGCTGCTGGAAAAAAGGACATGTTGACAGATCTCGCAGCACCTGAGGCGGTGCAGCAGGGTTGAGTCGAGTGCAGAAATGTGGCTTCCTGCAGCTTTCCCAACACCATAGGTATCAGTGTCCCTGCCCGGCATACATCTTCACATCAATTGTGTGTTTGGGTTCACACAGGGTGAAATTGTTTGGAGGCTGGATAATTGATCCTATGAATAAGCCGGTGTCAAATATTCATGCGTCTAGCAAAACAATGAGGTCCCTTGTTAATTGGTAATTTGGTAATATGAACAATCGTGTGTTGTTTATACTATCTTCTGATGCAATGTTCTGTGGAGAAAAAAAAGTCAGGTGTGGGGGTAATTATGTTCTTTGATTAACTGTAGTTAAGACAGTGTGCGTGCGTGCGTTTATAAGCATAAGCATTCATTTTTTTTTCGGCTTAGTCCCTTTATTCATCAGGGGTTGCCACAGCGGAATGAACCTCCAACTTTTCCAGCATATGTTTTACGCAGCGGATGCTCTTCCAGCTGCAACCCATCGCTGGGAAACACCATCACACTCTCAATCACACACATACACTTCGGACAATTTAGCTCACCCAATTCATCTATACCACATGTCTTTGGACTTGTGGAGGAAACCGGAGCACCCGGAGGAAACCCACACGAACACAGGGAGAACATGCAAACTCCACACAGAAATGCCAACTGACCCAGTCGAGACTCGAACCAGCGACCTTCTTGCTGTGAGGCGACAGTACTACCCACTGCGCCACTGTGCCGCCCTTAATTAATCCATCACCCTAAAATTATATTATAAATTATACTATATTTATTGTAGAAAGACATATACACATATTTCGTAGGTCTGGGAATTATAGATATGTTTATATATATATATTTATTTCAACAAATTTATTAAATGGCTTCTGATTTGATTTGAACTTCTTTTTTTTAATGTCTGCTTTGGAACAAGTGGAGAAAATGTTCATTTTTGGGTGAACTATTCCTTTAAGCAATATTCACCTTAGTTTTTTCAACTAATTATGTGAAGCAATCCCTTTTAATAATCATAAAAAAACATTCGGTTCTACAGAGCAATTAAAGATCACCTGTCAGAACTGATATGGCTGATATTGTGGTGTGCATTTGTGTGTTCAGAGGCAGTCGGAGCCCAAGGCCCCCGCAGTAATGCCTGTATGGATGCAGCCTGTTGAGGATCTGACTGAAACCGTGTCCGCGTTCAACACCATGGAGGAGGTGATGAAGTATTTGGAGCCCGAGCGCTGGCAGCTGGACATGGATGACCTCTACAAACCCACCTGGCAGGTGCTGGGCAAATCCTTCTTCCACCAGAAGAAATCCAGAGGTGCAGATTCTGCATTTACAAACACTTGGAGTCACCTGAAACATGCAATTGGCTTTATAATATGTTGTTTCTGTTTCTGTAGGAGCGGTGGATCTAAATCTGCTTCGTGAGGATGTGCGGCTCTATAGTTGCACTCCTCGTAATTTCTCGGTGTCTTTGCGCGAGGAGCTGAAACGGACAGATGCCATCTTCTGGCCCAGCTGCCTGCTGGTGAAGCGTTGTGGTGGAAACTGCGCCTGCTGTTCTCACAACTGCTACGACTGCCAGTGCTCACCTACCAAAGTGGCCAAAAAATACCACGAGGTAAGAGATCAGAGGCCTTCCATTACACTTCACATTTCACAATATTAGGTATCTTACACAAATAACCTGTGTGTTTACATGCAAAAAAAAAGATGCATCTCACATAGCATTTCTCCCATTTATAATCTTAACTTTGATGCTGATATAGATAATATAGATAATATATTATAGATAAGGTAGCACATGCTGCAATATTGTATAAATATTAGGATTATGCATATCATAATAGCAAATGCAGTTCTATTACAATAAGGTACAGTATAAGACCCATTATTTCTAAAGTTGTTCTTTGAATGTTATTTAGGGTTATTCACCAAATATTAATTTCTTAACTCTAGAGTTAAAATGAACAAACACAACATTTATATGCCGTCTAGAAGATGACACTATTTTTGTTACTTTATGGAAAAAGGCTCTGAATTGACCCTTATATTTTAAATTTGAAAACAAAATAATAACATTTTACCCAAACACATAACTATATCCAGAGATCCCCAGTATTTTCAAGTAGCTCTTGTTTATTTATTTAAATTGTATTAATTATTTATTTATTATTATATTATTCATATGAGGGGTACTAATTTTGCCTTCAACTGTACATAACTTTTTTTTAAAATGTTATAAAACAAACTGCAAAATCCTCTCCTTATTGGCATATGTACTGTTTGTTGCTCTTTGTACTCTGGTGTTTTAATGTTACATTTAGAGTTTGTTCATCCTGAATAAACCTTTTAATGAAATAAATCCTTTTTGGATTCTCAGTTCTGTCATACAGAAGTTCCAATCATTAAACAAAAGCATATAGAAACTCAAAATCTGATTCAAAATGTAAAAATATTTCAATCTACAGCAGGAGAAATAGGGGGAAAATGTAATGAAAGAACTGTTTTAGATTTGTGACGGATCGTGAAGTTCCTAAAGGTCCCCACCCGTACTGTTAAGTACATTTTAAAAATAAGATTCTTTAAAAAAAAATACAGTTCATAAATGCAAACTTATTGTTAAATCATGATGTGGATTGACAGTGAAAGAGACCCACTGTGTGAAAATGGTGATGCATTTAAGTGCTTCCCACATTTTCCTCTTACTCTGTTTTTTCTCTTTCTCTCTGTTTGACTGCTGTTGTGCAGGTTCTGATGCTGAAGCACAGGATAGGGGGTCGGGGACTGCAGAAAACCCTAGCAGACGTCCCTCTGGAGCACCACGAGGAGTGTAACTGTGTGTGTAAAAATGACTCTGACTAAATCAGTCCCAGAGAGAAGACGCACACCGGCCCCCCGCAGACTCACCCAGGGAAATACCCCTGCTTTGTGCATAAATGAGCGAAAGATGCTGCAAACTAATGAAACCCAGCACTGGATGTCTTCTTTTTTTCATCTTGACTCATCTAAGCCTGCGGTTCCATTCCTTTTGGCCTCGCAAATCCATAAAGAATTGAACCATAAAGAAGTTTCCATTGGCCTTACGATAGCATGGAATATTTGGAGGGAAATTGGACACGCTCTTGCATTCTCTGTGTGTAACTGGAGGTTTGTGAACAATGTGTACATTTGTGGGTCTTTTTTTCACTTCATCTATAGAGCAGTTGAGGAAATGAGCTATTGCAGGATAACTAGAGGTTGCTTTTACTTGGGGAACAAGAGTATTTGGCTTGTGTTTTTTTAATTATTATTTTTTTTACAACTTAATATATCAAAGGACGTCTGTCACCTACTCGTCATGAAACTGAAATGATTAATAACCCATAAAGAATATTCCAGGAGCGATGAACAGAGTGATCATGTCTGCATCTTTTGCTCATTTACTTTGAACCATGAGAACACTAAACTTACAAAAGTGAATCTTTGTGTAAATACATTTCATATTGTGATCTGTTGACTTATCGTATATGTCGTTACAGTTTTTGGTACCAAAAGTTGGGATATATAAGAATCACTTTTCCCTTTTTTTCATAATCGCTAGTATTTTCAGTATTAGTCACTCTTTTTGTAGAGACATTTATACATTTATTGTGTTTTTATTTGTGTGATGAGATCGCCATTCTGACTGGAGGCAAAATATTCTGTTAGGTGTTCATGTAAATAGACTTTTTAGAAGTTAAAGGGACATTGGAACAGCCAGTACCTTATTCATCTACCATTAAACAGTTAACTAAATTGTTGTGGTTTTCCAAATGACAAATGAATGCGTTGGTCTGCTCAAATAATCTGTAGTTGTCACAAAATTGCAATTCCCTATAAACCACAAGCTATTAACTGCAATCTAACTTCAGCAATTGAAAGCATAATAAGATTTAAATGATGTGTTTCTGCATTAAATCGATAGCATTTTACCCAAGAATTACAATTCTGCCATCATTTACTCACCCTTCACTTGTTCAAAACATGTTCGAGATTCTTTCTTCTGTTGAACATGAAGGAAGATATTTTGAAAAATGCTGGTAGCTGGCACTGATTGACTTCCATAGTATTTTTGTCCTACTATGGAAGTTGATTGGTTTTTAAAATGTCTTCTTTTCTGTTCAACCAAAGAAAGAAACAAAGAAAGGTGTCAAACCTCATGAGGGAGAGTAAATAATGAGGTATGTTTCATTTTCAACACAGGCTCATTGTGAAAACGTAGCCCAGTATACATTTCTGGAGAGCACAAATTATGTAGCCAGAGCTACGTTTGGCCAGAAAGCAGGTCAAATAAAATAAACAAGTAAATAACAGGGTGAGAATGTGGTAAGATCTGAAAACATGGTAAATACCAGGTGGCCGCGAGGGCTTTTCTTTCTGGATTGCTTTTGAAAACACTGTCGGTTGGGTTTAGGAAAGGCGGTGAGCGGGTCAATCAGTGCTTTTGAAAACACTATCGGTTGGTTTCAGGGAAGGGGGAGGGTGGGGAGATCGGTCGGTCAGTCAGTCAGTCAGTCAATTGACAGCTGCCTCCGGTGCATTTACGCGAGAAGAGCAGGGGCGAATAACACTCTAAAACAATCTGAAAAAGCATACACAGTGGCCTCTGGTGGATTTGTGAAAACAAAACCTGCAAAAAAAACTACCTCCTGGGACGTGCTCTGCAGGGTTACATATCAATAATGTTCATTTTTGGGTGAACTATCCCTTTAAGACCTTTCAGTTGGCATATGAAGTATCTTCTTTAATGTCAGTTGGTCATTCAAAAACTTGATTTTCACAAGTGTTTTAAAGAGTAAAATATCTGTTACTCTCAGCATGCCTTGAACGTTGTTATTGATCTCATTCGCATGCAACATAAAGCATCCCATTGGTGAAAAGAAATGTAGACCTTGTGTGTGTTAATGTCATAACAAATTCAGTTTTGACTGGCTGGAAAAAAAGGAGCTGAGTAAACAGGACATGCAGCATTATTTGCATCGTCGTCTTTAATCCGCCTTGGATGACCTTTCCCGCTGTCATTTTGTCAGACTGTTATTCTTTGATGTAATATTTTTGTGACTTTGTTTTTCATACTTTGATCACAGATTCCTCACACTTGGCAAACCAATTTAAAAAGCCACCTACCGTAAGCAGGCTTTGAGATCATCTTTAAAGGAAGAAAGGCTCATTTCTGTGCGGCTTGACAGAAAGGGATGAGAATCAGGATTTTGTCGATGTCATGTGGATGAGAAAGAAGTGCCTTGATATTGTTAAACAGCACACAGAAATGTAAAGCATGACATTTCTCTACATGAAACTCATTTATGGTTGCTAAACAATGCGTATGTCTTGAAATTTCTGTGTCAGTTCAGATCATCATCGTATTTCTATGGAATTAATCTTCAAGGAATGTTTGACCCAATTATTACAACGTGAGTATATAATAATGTACAGTTGAAGTCAAAATCCTGTGATTTTTCTTTTTCAAATATTTCCCAAATGATGTTTAAAACCTCTTAGCCAGCACCAGGACGTGGACGCACTGGGGCGCTGTTTTTGCACGTCAGTGTTTACAAATAGATTACATCAAAAAGAACATGAGTAATCTTAACAAACTATACATCAGCCTAAAGCTACAACCCTCAAGCAGCCATTGTACAAAAGTGTTTTTCAATGGAAAGCTTATAAAGAATGTATTTTTCTAAATTTGTGTAAGTTGTACAAAAAAACGCTTATTAGATATGAAGTACATATCATCGAATAACAACACACACACGCATTCATTGCTGTACATCACGGTTTATTTTGAAAGGTAGGAGTCCTCAGAACAACATCCCATCGAACACATTTAGTCCACCGACACAATAGTGTTGAATTATAAATGGTTATTCACTTGTTTACATCACCGTTTCTTCCGGAGACCTGTTGTTTACATTGTTTACTATGTTACTTACGTGCGAAAACGGCGTCTTTGTAGTAAAAAGCAAGACGGTGTCATAGCTTACAATGTAATAAATAAAATGAGACCACAAGAGCAAGGAGTTTTTCACAGTATTTCCTATAATATTTTTTTCTTCTGGAGAAAGTCTTATTTATTTTATTTTGACTAGAATAAAAGCAGTTTTTGAAGCCATTTCAAGGTCAATATTATTAGCCCCCTTAAGCAATTTTTTTTTTTTCGATTGTCTTGAACACAGGTGTCAAATCCAGTTCCTGGAGGGCTGCAGATCTGCACAGTGTAGCTTTAATCCTAATTAAACTAAACCTGATCAAACTAATTGAGTTCCTCAGGCTTGTTTGACAGGTAAAGTGTGTTTAATTAAGGTTGGAACTAAACTGTGCAGAGCTGCAGCCCTCCAGGAACTGGATTCGACTCCTGTGGTCTAGAACAAACAACTGTTATATAATGATTTGCCTAATTACCCTAACTTAACATAATTAACCTAGTTAAACCTTTAAATTGCACTTTAAGATAAATACTAGTGTCTTGAAAAATATTTAGTAAAATATTACGTACTCATAGCAAAGATAAAAGAATTTAGTTATTAGAAATTAGTCACTAAAACTATTATGTTTAGAAATGTGTTCTTTCTGTTAAACAGAAATTGTGGGGAAATATACAGGGGGCTAATAATCCAGGAGGGCTAATTCTGACTTCAACTGTATGTGCAGACACAAACTCACATGTGAGCTGCTGGTGTTTGTTTACAGAGAGAGATGATGTGTTGCACTGCTCATCAAAAATGGCACATGCTTGTGATTATCCTGGATGCTGAAACCTGTATAACTAAAAAAGGTACACAAACCATGTTAGCTCATGGATGAGTTTACATTAGCGCAGACATCATCATGTGACATAAATCTTGTGCTCCAGACTGTTGTGAATGCACTCAAAGCTGTTTGCTGAGGTTGTGGATTAAAGGTAATGATGTTGTAACTAATGTTCAATTTCTTGCACAGACTGATCAGTTCACTTCATAAGATCTGTGTATCATGAGGATCCAGGTATTCCTTTAGATTTTTTGTATACTGTAGGTTTTTAGGGGGGGGGGGGGGTGTCTCATAAAATGCTGATGACAATTGACTTGCATTTTATGAATCACCAAGTTTTGGATAAAAAACTTGAAACCTAAATCTTGTATGGTGTGAGGGCAAATTAACAACAAACTGGTATTTTTGGGTGAACTGTCCCTTTAAAATTCTTTGTTTAAATCTTAATTTGAAGAGAACTCTATGTAATATGTATACGGACGCTCTGTTACACTGCCATAACTCTTGCTCTGTTTATCTGAACACAACAAGCCTGAAAGCAAATCATCGAATGAAGTTGAGTTTTGCGCCCAGACGGGGGAGTGCTTCAGAAACGGAAAATAGCCATTGCAACGTGGTTCAAAAGTGGTGTCACAGAGGGAAAATGAGGTGAGAACCGGTGAACATTTAGATTAAGATATCCCCCATCCTTGTGACAGCCATATTTTTATCACAGTTTTGTATTTAACAGTTTTAATTGGATTTGTTGACAATTTCCACTGAAACGAAGCCATTGATTATAATTTGTAAAACTTGTTTTGCTGCAAATATGGTTAAACTACAATACCAAACCTGAGTTCTGGTTACCATGGTTTAACTACAATAGCCATAGTTTTAACTACAACAACCATGGTTTTTTTGTTTGTTTTATTTGGAATCTGAATTCAACCAATTTTGCAATTTCATCTTTCTTCTTCCACCCCAACTCCTCATGGAAGTTAGTATGATTCTAAGGGCCCATGGCATTTAGGGGCCCCCTGAGACGTTATCAGGGGCCAACCAGCCCCACTGAACATCCTGACAACCAAACTCATATATATATATATATATATATATATGATTGTGCATTTCAGTTGTGCTCAAATCACAAAAACTATGCTGGAGGACAGTGGCTGAATTAAAACAGATGACACACACTGCTCATATCTGTAAGTTACTGAATCCATAAAACAGGGAACATGCTAGACAACTAGATAATACACATTCTGTGTGAAATGACTGAAAAGACATATGACCAGTACTGTTTTATTCAGTAAACAAATGCTTTCCTGGTTGTGAGTTGGATATGCAAGGATCTTCACTACAAAAAGAGATACAAATAAATGACTTAAATAAAGCACTGACAACATATTCTGCTGCTGATAATGTGATCAAATAGGATGCACATGCATTAGTACAGTACGTTCAGTACGGTACGTATCGCTGAAAATGAGGACTGCAAATTTATGAGATTGTCTGGGAAGGAAGCATTAATGTATTTAAGCAGATGTGCTTATATTAGCACTGGACTGTGGGTTCGGTCTTATTTAGATCATTACAGAGTAGTTGGTTTCTCTGTGGTTTTCCAGGAACTGGCTGCGGTTGCTGGGTAAAGTAATGACCTGACATCAGACTAGATTAATCAATGATGAGGACAGTTTGACTTTCCACCACTTGTGTCGCTTAAGCGATGCAGTCACGTTTTAGATAAACACTAATCTTACACTACTATTTAAAACAGTCCTTGAAGTTCACTAAGGCTGACTCAGTTTGATCAAATATACATTTTAAGACAGTAATAAAGAATTAGAAATTGTGAAATATATACAGGCAGTGGGTAGCGATGTCGCCTCACAGCAAGAAGGTCGCTGGTTCGAGCCTCAGCTGGGTCAGTTGGCATTTCTGTGTGCTGTGTTGGCGTGGGTTTCCTCCAAGGGCTCCGGTTTCCCCGACAGTCCAAGACATGCGGTATAGGTGAATTGGATAAGCTAAATTGTCTGTAGTTTATGTGTGTGAATGAGAGTGTATGGGTGTTTCCAAGTAATGGGTTGCAGCTGGAAGGGCATCCGCTGCGTAAAACATATGCTGGATAAGTTGGCGTTTCATTCCATTGTGGCGACCCCTGATTAATAAAGAGACTAAGCCGAAGATAAAATGAATGAATGAAATATATACAGTTCCCAAATACTGAGAAAAGAGAGTTTTCACACATTTATAAACATAATAGTTTTAATAACTACTTCCTAATAACTAATTTCTTTGGTCTTTGCCATGACTACAGTGCATAATATGTTATTAGTTATTTTTCAAGATACTAGTATTGAGCTTAAAGTCCAATTTAAAGGCTTAACTTACTAAGGTAATTTGGGCTAGGCAAGTAAAGGTAATTAAGCAAGTCATTAGACAATAGTGGTTTGTTCTGTAGACAACTGAACATTTCTTAATGGGGCTAATATTGACCTTAGCAGTTAAAACCTTTTGAACTATTTATTTATTTATTTTTATTCCAGCCTATAAAGAGACTTTCTCCAGAAGACAAATATAATAGAAAACACTGTGGATAAAGTCCTTGCTCTCTTAAACATCACTTATTTGAAATATTTGAAAAGGATTACAATATTTAATATGCTGATTTGATTAATATTTCTGATTATTAACAATATTGAAAACAGCTGGGCTGCTTAACTTTTAAGCATCTTTGAACAACAGAAGAATCAAAGTTCAAAGGATTAAATGTAAAGATCTTAAATGTTTTAATGGTAGTTTATTTAAGCGATTTTTTTCCATCCAGAATAAAATTTGATTGCATGATTACTTTTTTCTTTTTCTTTTTTTTCATCCAAAATTGGAACTAATCAGAACTTAAGATCACATTACAAGAATTAATACATCCAAATTAAAATGTTGAGGGTAAATATTAAATAAAATTTTAATTAACAGAAAAAATCAAGATAAATTTTTGTAGTTTGTAATCTTATATATATTATATAAACTGTTTTGCAATATTTATATATGTATGTGTAAATATATATAAAAATAAAACAAAATCTGAAATGAAATGCACAAAATTTCTTTAAGCAACAGCGTGCCAAAAGACATTTATTCTACAAAGCCATGCTGAAACAGCACTGAATGTAACAAGTCAGTGGTTTGATTCCATTTAGCCCAGAATATTCATAGCTCTTAAAGGCAGGGTCTGTAATCTCTCTTTCTAGAACATCCTGTGCTCCTACCACAAAAAAACATTACATTCACATTGTCTCACATATCAGTTCTTTGTGTGCACACATGTGTGTGTATGTGTTAGGTTTGATAACAAGCTTATTCCAACGGGGCAGGGAAAAGGCCATTTGTCTTGGAAAGCCTTAATCTGTCATGTCCAATTAGAACAGATAGAGGGCAAAGTGTAGACTGTACTGTATTTGCCTCAAGTCTTTGAATAATGCATGTGCTTCATATGCACATTATATGTATTCAAGGTCCTGGAAGGTTAATACAGTTGATGCTGTTTTCATAATCTAAACTAAGCTAATATAAGTGAGCTTTGACTTTTTGAAGTGATGCTGTAGATGAGAGGGCAGAACGGTCAAGGCCACACAATTCCATAATCCAATGTGCGTCTCACATGTGGCGGAAAATCACATCCTCAGGTGGAAAATCTTACCAGTCTGATGTGATGCACTGAAAGAAAACGTGGAAGTCTGGTTCCAGATATTCATTAATTCATTTTCTTCTGGCTTAGTCCCTCTATTAATCAGTGATCGCCACAGCTGAATGAACCGACAACCCATCCAGCATATGTTCTACAGAGCGGATGCCCTTCCAGCTGCAACCCAGCACTAGGAAACACCCATACACACTCATTAACAAACACACACTCACACACTACGGCCAATTTAACTTATTCAATTCACTTAAAGCGCATGTCTTTGGACTGAGGGGGAAACCAGAGAACCCGGAGAAAAACCCACACCAACATGGGGAAATCATGCACACTCCACACAGAAACACCAACTGACCCAGCCGAGGCTCAAACCAGCAACCTTCTTGCTGTGAGGCGACAGTGCTAACCACTGAGACACCGTGCTGCCCGGTTCCAGATATGCTATTCATTAAAACATATTTGATAACATTTATAAGCATGCTACTAGCTTACCAAGACATATTGACTATTGCCACATGTTAGAAATGAAAGCAACATGCTAGCACCATGTAAAAATGTTATCGGCATGTTAGCAGTTTAGCAAGGTGATGAAGTATGCTAGTGACATGCTAAAATGTGTTTGGAATGTAATATTTTATTATATTAGTAACTTGGTAAGACATGTTTTAGCATATTGGTAGCATAATGCTAGCAACACAAACGTGAAGGACTAAACCCTTCACAATTCCACCTTTTAAAACTAATTTAAACTTAAAACCTTTAAACTTCAAGATTTTAAAACGTCTTAAACCGTTTGTCCAAATAAATTCAGTTTTGTTGATCGTAAGAGATTTCTTTATAAACAGTTGTGTACTGTTTTCCTGGGTCTGATAGGAGCACTTTTAGCTTAGCTTAACATAGATCATTGAATCAGATCAGACCATTAGCATCATGCACAAAATTGTTAAAAAATAGGAGGACTAAGACTGACATAAAATAAAAAGTAAGAACTATACTCTTATATAATAAAGACACTTGGCTGTCATACCATGGCTGCAGATGGCACAATGATATTAAGTAGTGCCTGAAAAAGGGCTAACTTCCGTCAATATAACCAACATGACCACCTGCTGGAACAGGGGGCACATCTTGCAACCATTAAGACATTTATGAGACATTCATGAGACGATTCAGAATGTTTTTTAAAATGTAACCATTTTGTGCAGAATGAGAGTATAGTCCCTACCCATATCAGCCTAGAAAATACAACATAGCTACAGACGATTCAAGCTTTAAATTGGAAAATTATTGAAACCCCTTGGTAATTTTTAAACAAGATGCTAATGGTCTAATTTGATTCATCTATGCTATAAGCTAAGCTAAAAGTGCTCACCAGACCCAGAGATCAGCTGAATGGATTAAAAACTCATAAAATTAGCATTTTGTAAGTGGAGTGTTTCTTTAAAAAGAAAAAAGAACATAACAAAGGCTGAAAATATCTACATAAAAACCAAATACAGCTTTAAATGGCTGGGTTTAATGGGAAAGCTCAATGTTTAATGCTTGAGGGTTTTGAACAAACCCCTAACCATTGTGTTCAAGGAATATCAATGCAGTGATGATGCCTTTCAAGCAGTATGCATAATAAAGACTCCACACAGACAGCCATTGCTTTGTGTTAAAACTTGTAGATCAATCAAAAGAGCTTGGGATGATTAGAGCCAGGGTTTTAAGGATCTTTGCTGTTAATGAGAACATCTTAAATCTGATGAAAAAAGAGGATTGAACAGAATCTAGGCAAATGCATTTAATGCTTTATTTCAAATGAGGATAATTTATATTCTTAACTAAACTAAACCCTGCATAACTCACAATGGTACTGCAAAAATCGTTGTTACTATTTCAATGACTACTATCAGTATGCAACAGGAAAACTAGATTAATTCAGTACACCAGATGTAATGGTGATTAATGTCAAAAGGCATCATTTATTGACCTTCACTGCATGACTGGTGGTTGTTTTGTTCATATGTAACAGTGCCGCTTCTGCACTGGACAGCATTGTTTTGCAGTGTGCTGATGCAGGTTGAATTTCATGCACTAATTTTGACATTCTCATAGTAAACACTGACCTGTGCACACTATACAGGGGACCCACTGGGAATACCAACAGCCATAGTTTGAACACTCAGCACACAATGTCCTTCAACTGAGGCGGTCATTCTCAGAAAACACTGCCACTTGTGCCCTTTTTGTGCCCTCTGGCTTAATTGTACTTGTTTATATTAAGGTATAATGTTCACACCAACTTAATATATTTGTCTTGACCATAAATGGCACAAATCTCAATACCTTTTTTTTATAAATTCCAGTTTGTAACTATCTAATTGAACCTAAATATCAACATTTCTGAGATTTTGTCAAAACAGTTTTGAAGTTATTTCTTGGAGAACAGTAGACACATCAGTGTTTTTAGATTTATAGGGTGGAAAAAAGTAAAATATATATAATTGGAGACTTGGAGTCAAATTAACATCTCTGAACGGTGAAAGTAAGCCCCTGGCCTGTTGTTGATATTACTTTAAATGGGGTTATTCTGTATTTCTGTGAACTAGATGTACATTTAATGCATCTTTGCTTTCTATTAAAACCTATAGTGAACTTTCTATTAAATCAGCTAGAGTGAAATTATGAAATTAGATTTTTTTTACTATTGACATATTTATTTTAATTCAAGATCTTTAAATATTCATAAAATCATACCCATCAAACTCAATTGTACAGCTTTATTTTTTACAGTTTTGGTTAGTTTTTTTTCTTTTGTACAGCAACAAATTACAACTTCTGTTCTGCACATGCTAATCTTATATTAGCTAATCTAAGTTAAAATGTAAAAATACAATAAATACACATTGTTCTTAAGTGAGGTGTCTTTCACCATCGTGCACAGCTTTTTTTGCTCTTGTTACCTGTGAATAATGATGCATGATGTGCATTCAACCCCCCAAATTTCTAAATGTTCCAGAGCTGAAAAACATGCCTTGAAGAAAAAACATTATCCCTTTTTAATTTTCCTTTTTTTTATTAAGGATTTTTTTTTTTTATTACAAGGTGTACCCAAGTGATATTACTCAAATGTTTCCAGCACAAATTAATCTCACAATTACAGACATTTTATTTTATTTTTTCTGCCAAAAGAATTCCTGTTGATCCTAAAAAGCATCATTGCTCTGCTTATCAGTAAAAATAACTGCACCCTTGTGTGTCTGGCAAGGTAATGCATTACGTGGAAAAAAGAGCATATGAATGTGTCTGGTGCCTGATCTCACACGTTTAAAATTTCCCTTCTCCAAATGGCCGTGAGGCTCAGAAAGGTCATTCTCACTCAATCCCCAAGATTTATGGCTAATCAGTCTAGAGAACGTCCCTGTTGAGCTGAGCCTACTGGACGACAGTGACAGATGCTGTTTCACACTCATACACAATATTCATAATGCTGACCAGAGAAATGTACTCTGCTTACCCTGCTGATATTTCGTATCACTTTCAGAAATAAAGTGAAGGACTGAGAATATTGCATATAGCGAGGATACTAACTCCTCCAAATGCATTCACGATGTTACATTATAAATCATGAAAACTTTAAGTCAGGAGTTCATCCTGAAGAGTTTTGTCTTGAGGCTTGATTTAAATGTAAAGTCAGCGATTCTGACAGTTATTGAGATTCTGCAAAAACTGCTCAGGTTTCCTATTCATTCTTTCCCAGCAATTATATATCCTGAATATTTTCCACCGTCTAAAACATATACAACTGCAACGGCTTTCATCTAATGCTCTGAATAAGTGGCTTTCAAAGAATTTCACAAAAACAGACATACATAAATGAAAAGGGACCCTATGTGAGCGTGTTAGACTGAGATGAATAAGATCTAATCATATTTATTATTCTTTCCAGAGAGGAACCTCCACTCGACCACAACTTCCTCAATGGTGTTTCAGTCCAGGCCATCATTTCGCTCGCATTCGCCCCCTCCGCCTGTCCCACTGACATGACTGGTGAGGGTTTTATATTTACTTGTGGTTCTGGCTGAGATGTAAAAATAAGAGATGGACAAAATGGCTTTTAATTGGGAAAGGTACTGAGGTCAAATCTGTCTCCACTTATCAAGGTATAAAAACAAATTCACTATAAACACTATATTATCAAGAGCAATATATTAAAAGTGCCATATAATGAAAATCTGGATATACCTTTAGCATAACTGAATATTAAGAGTTCAGTTAATGAAAATAGCGTACCGTGAGTTTCAAACACCATTGTTTCCTCTTTCTTGTGTAAAACTCTGGTGAAAACCAGGCCTATAAAAAAAAACACACACACAGACCCCAGGCTGCGTATGACTGGCCACAATGTTTCCTAGTGAGATTACAACAATGATATTTTCCCTTTTATTTTTTAAGTTTATCTAACATGTATGTGGGACTCTTATTTTGAAAATGAGAGAAGCAGGAAGAGAATATGAGCTTTCTGGTAAACAGGCATCTGCAGCTCATCAAAGTGCGAAATTTGGGATTTACAGATTATAATTTTATTGAGCTTTTTTACCAAAGTTATATTTAGTTTAACGTGTATAGTGTGAAATTTGCCAAGCATGTTTGTAATAATGCAACATGTAAACATCTGAGTATAAGTGTTTAATGCATGTTTATGCATAGTGTCATATCACTCAGCTCTTACTGTGATCAATGCACTAACAAAATTTGAATTTGGGGTCTCATACAGTAAATGCATTACATTTACATTTATTTTTGTTTAAAAAATAAGTATTTTTTTCGAATATGTACATTGCAATGTCAGCTCTTTTCATCCAATTTTATTTTAGAAAATGCATCAAAAATAATAAAACAAAGTACTTGTAAAAGTAATAATTTTTTTTTAATACTTTTTGAAAAGATCAAGGGCCTCACGGTGGCGGAGTGGATAGCACGTTCGCCTCACAGCAAGAAGGCCGCTGGTTCGAGCCTCGGCTGGGTCAGTTGGCGTTTCTGTGTGGAGTTTGCATGTTCTCCCCGTGTTGGCGTGGGTTTCCTCCGGGTGCTCCGGTTTCCCCCACAAGTCCAAAGACATGCGGTATAGATGAATTGGGTAGGCTAAATTGTCCGTAGTGTATGAGTGTGAATGGGTGTGTATGGATGTTTCCCAGAGATGGGTTGCAG
>CAIGQW010055024.1:11410484-11421640 GCA_903798125.1 Danio choprae | reverse complement strand
TGAGTGTGAATGGGTGTGTATGGATGTTTCCCAGAGATGGGTTGCAGCTGGAAGGGCATCCGCTGCGTAAAACATATGCTGGATAAGTTGGCGGTTCATTCCGCTGTGGCGACCCCAGATTAATAAAGGGACTAAGCCGAAAAGAAAATGAATGAATGAATGAAAAGGTCAATCAATCCCAATCAATATCAAACAAGTAGCTTGTGAGTATCAATGTGTTGATACTGCCGTATTGACATGCTCATCCCTAACGTATCATCCTAATCGCAGTTTATTTTAAGATCTTCCAGCTGGATACAAAGAACCCTACACGAGACATTTTATTGAGAGCTTTTATTGACCTTGGACTGCGTTGTGAATCAAGTCTTTGTATCAATGGGGAAACATTCAGTGTAGCTAAGAAGGTGGAGCTGAAATGGTACGAGCCTGGAAAACATTCACTTCATTACTGATCTCGACTGCACACTTTTGGACATTGCCGTCAAATGAGTCAGTTTTTTTGCAATTACTCATGCTTGTATAAGAATAATGTTTTCATCAGACCACCCAAATGTGCGGAGGTCATTTTCGAAGCAGCCCAAACGATGAGAACATCGTCTCAGCCCTTCACTTCTCCTTCCTTGGAATTGCGAGGGGGAAAACCAATGAGAGAACACCTGAGAGAGAAGGAATGCTTGAAAACAAGTGACCTCGAGTCGCTTTGACCCAAGCTTTCATGTTTTATCCCACCATTACTAACAGAC
The DNA here is from genome assembly GCA_903798125.1 of Danio choprae. Classification (NCBI taxonomy): domain Eukaryota; kingdom Metazoa; phylum Chordata; class Actinopteri; order Cypriniformes; family Danionidae; genus Danio; species Danio choprae. Next base: position 11,420,897 of record CAIGQW010055024.1, on the reverse strand, counting down.
CATCTCTTTGTTAGTCACACAGACCTAACGGCGCTGGAGAATGGTGCAGGTTTCCTCCATTTTCCCCTCGTTCCTTTTTGACCTTACTGAGAAGAGGGTCACAAACCACATGTAAAGACTCCTATATTACAAGTCAGCAGTCCACAAAATGTGCCATTCACATCTAAACACCACTTTCCAGGCCCTCTAATCCACATCAGTGATGTGGTTGTTCGGAGACGCGAGAAAAAAGGGGGAAGAGAGGAGAAGAAAAAACAACAGCTGGGGTCAGTTTACTCTTTAATGGTTGAAGGTTTACAAATTTAGGAAACCGCCGATGCCGAACACAGTGGAAGGATCTCATTTTGAAAACGAGAAGTTTCCGCCCTTTTCCAAGCCAGCTCCTGGAAAGTTTTAACTAGATGTCCCTCTTCATTAGGAGACTTCCCTAAGAATACACCATGTGCATTCAGCACCCATTGGCCCAGCTGGAGACTAATGGGAGGAAAATGTCTGTTTGTCTTGGCATGGGGACGGCGCTATGCATGGCATACATAGTGTGTCAGTCAGCCTTTAGAACTCCTGTTGCTCTTTATAAACTGCCGAAAAGGAAGGAAGGCTCTTAGTAAATCTCTTAAATCCTCCGGTGTTAAATAGCGCTATCAAAAAAGTTGCATTCAATGATTTAAAAGAGGTGTGACAGGCAAACGATTGAAATGAGTTTGGTGTGCAAGGCAGGATCAATCTAATGTCTTTAATAAAGCACACTCGGGTCATGACCAGGCATTTTCTTCATCATTCAGTAGTATTATGTTACCAAAATATTTAATGAGCAAACACATAAGGGAAGTGGATGTGTAGAACTTTGTGAATTGCAGTCTTGGTGTAATGTTGAATCCACTGAAGGCAAGCCAAAGTAGAGAAACTAACATGACAACTTGCTACATGAGACATGGTTAAATTTAGCAACAGACAGTTACATCAACAAAACTAGAAAAAGAAAACAAGAGTACTGTAAATTCACAACGTTTATTGACTAATAAGATGCTCCTGAGAGGCATCAGAACAAAAACTAATGACAAAAATGAGAATCATCTCATAATAAAAACTATAATAAAAAGCACTCAAATCAAGACACTAGGTAATAAAATTATGTGGTATGTACTGACAAATAACAATTTTGGTTTGCATAATCACTTGTTTAAATTGTCAATTCAAGGGCGTTTAGGTGGTAAAATCTATTCATCAAAACCAACGTATAGCTCTGAAAAACATTGAAGACCACCTCAAGGTTATTTTTGCTATTTGACATTCATAGGGAAGAGTTTTAAGAAAAAAAGAATAATTTTATCAGACATTAAACTCTTAAGGGTAACAATGTATGTAGTTATATGATCTTTCTACTGATATAAAGTAATATTACCTGTTTTTATTTTAACTCTGAGACCTTTCATCAGTACTGAATCTGGATCTGACTTTCTTGCCTTTCACAGTGTAAATGTGTTTGAACAGCCACAAAATAATAGCCACATCATTTAAGAAAAAAAAACACAAAAACATATTCATTTATGCATTCATTCATTCATTTTCCTTCGGCTTAGTCCCTTATTTATCAGGGGTCGCCACAGCGGAATGAACCGCCAACTATTCCAGCATATGTTTTACGCAGCGGATGCCCTTCAAGCCTCAACCTAGTACTGGGAAACACCCATATACTCTCACGATTACACACACACACACACACACACACACACACTCATACACTATGGCCAATTTAGTTCATCCAATTCAATTATAGCGCATGTCTTTGGATTGTGGGGGAAACCGGAGCACTCGGAGGAAACCCACACCAAAATGCGGAAAACATGCAAACTCCACACAGAAATGCTGGCCCAGCTGGGACTCAAATCAGCGATCTTCGTGCTGTTAGGCGACAATGCTAACCACTGAGCCACCGTGCCATCCCCATGGTATTCAAATTAGGCTGAATTGTACCACAACATACAGTATGGATTACAGTTGAAGACACACAGCCATCTTTCACAAAAGTTATATGTATTATGACTAAACAAGATTGAGGGGTCTTTATGAAATCGGAACACAAGTGGGGCCTTTCTAAGTAAATGTCAGCTCTTACCCCAACCTAACTAATACTCCAAGACTATGTTTGCATGACAATAATAAATTCTAAAACAGAAAAGATTTCCCTTGCATTTTTAAAAAGTTTAATGTGTATACATGACAATATTTTTACTGACATTCGCATTTACACATATCTGGCAAAAGCCCTGTATTTGTAACGCCTGGTTGGCAGATAATGACATGACGATGGATATATACAAAACGGGTTTATTGAACACTTACGGGGAACAGATATTGGATGCGGGAAGACAGGACGACACAGGAACAGAACCATATGAATCAGAATACCGGACAACAATGGACACAGACGAAAGGGTATAAATAGATGGGGGATGATTAGACTAATCACACACAAGGGATGAACACAGGTGGAACAGATTGACATTGACAGTGGCGGGAAGAGAACAAAGAAAGCACATGATGAAAACAAATGACGACACGGACGAACACTGACAGTACCCCCCCCTTTTGAAGGCGCGGTCCCCGCGCCTTCAACAGGAAACCATGAAAGGAAGGATGGTAGAAGGGGAGGGTACAAGGGAGGAGTCCAAGGGAGAGATAGGAAGGGAACTGGAGCAGGAGGACCCAGGACACAGCCAGAAGGACGGCCCCGGGCGGAGTCGAGGAAGGGAGGAACCGTGGAGGAGGAGTGGCTGCTGACTCCAGGGGGCCGACCGAGGGAGACGCCGCTGTGGGCGGACGGCCCACAACGAAGACGAAGGAGGAGTGAGCCAACGCGGAGCCCTAGGGTCGAAGGGCCGAGGTGGAGTCCGCAGCTCGGAGGTTGTAGGAGCTGACGCTGGGCGACACCCTCCAGAGGGCGACGCAGACAGGTAGCACCCACAAGCAAGCTCCATTTCCGGAGCTGGAGGGCGAGCTGGGGGGCTGGCTGACTGCAGCAGTGCTGGAGCTGGATGACTGGCTGCAGTTCTGGGGGACCGTGGGAAGCTACTCATGACCCTGGAGCTGAGGCTTTTTCCCAGAAGGAAGATTAAAAAACTGTGCGGAAAGTTGGTTGCTGTCTGAAAACAGCGGAAGGTAATTGCTGCCTAAATACAGCGGAAGGATATTGCTGCCTGAAAACAGCGGATGATTAAAAGTCAAGCTCCAGAAGCCAATGAGTAGCCTCCCAGTGTCCAGCCGCTGTCCATCTGCATAGGGGGGGTGGGCGGGACTCTCGCTGCTCTCGCGGGTCTCCGCCAGGACTCCCCCTCTTGGCGGTGTTGCCGGCTCGCGCACCTGGTCAGACGGGTCTTTAAGCTCCTCCATCTCAGCCTGATTCCGCTCTGTCGCTCTAGGGGGCGCTGGCTCATCAGGTGGGGGTGGCTCTCCGTCTGCGGTGGGCTCTGGCAAGCGCTCCCTGCAGGTGGATGATGTTGTTGGGCTGGTCACTGGGTCTGGAGTGGCACTGACGAGATCCTCCAGGAAGGCGGTGAGTAGAAATATTTTACTCGCCAGTGTCCACTCCATAATTGCGGCGATGTTGCCCCGAGGACCATCTTCGGGCGATCGTGCTCTGCTAAAGACGATGGCCGTGCGGAGCACGTCGCCCGGAAAGCTGTTGGCAGTCACTCGATCATGGTCCTCAGGGCTGCTCTCCCCCTGCTCCAGCAGGCGGTGATGACGAACGGGAGGGTGGGTGGGGTCCAGGGAAACATGAAGGGATAAAAATAAAACACTGGGGGCAAAATGACTATAAAAAGAAAATCGGGGGAAAACACGCCGCTATCTTTGGGTCCGGTATTATGTAACGCCTAGGTGGCAGATAATGACATGACGAAAGATATATACAAAAACGGATTTATTGAACACTTACGGGGAACAGATACTGGATGCGGGAAGACAGGACGACACAGGAACAAACAAACCACAGGAATCAGAATACCGGACCACAATGGACACAGACGAAAGGGTATAAATAGATGGGGGATGATTAGACTAATCACACACAAGGGATGAACACAGGTGGAACAGATTGACATTGACAGTGGCGGGAAGAGAACAAAGAAAGCACATGATGAAAACAAATGACGACACGGACGAACACTGACAGTATTACATATGCCAGGCAATTTATTTATTATGTGGAAGTAAATCCACACTTTGCTAAAATAGCATCAGCAACTATTGATTAGCAGTACTATCATTTACACCACCGTTGTGTATTTTTGTTCCCGTACTTAACACTTGACATTAAAATCGGCATATACTGCACATGCTGACATACAGTTGAAGTCAGAATTATAAGGCCTCCTGAATGATTAGCCCCTCGTGTATATTTTTCCCTGAATTTCTGTCTAATGGAAAGAAGATTATTTAAACACATTTTTTTTAACATAATAGTTTTAAAAACTAATTTCTAATAACTGATTTCTTTTATCTTTGCCATGCTGACAGTACATAATATTTTACTAGATATTTTTCAAGATACTAGTATTCAGCTTAAAATGCAATTTAAAGGCGTAACTAGGTTCATTAGGTTAACTAGGCAAGTTAGGGTAATTAGGCAAATCATCATATAATGATGGTTTCTTCTGTAGACAATCAAAAAAAAATAGCTTAAGGGGGCTAATAACATTAAAATTATTTAAAAAAAAATTTAACTGCTTTTATTCTTGCCAAAATAAAACAAATAAGATTTTCTCTATAAGAATAAATATTATAGTAAATACTGTGAAAAATCCTTTGCTCTGTTAAACATAATTTGGGAAATATTTGAAAAAGAAAATAAAAAATCACAGGACGGTGAATAATTTTGACTTTAACTGTACCTAATATGTACTAAGCAGGTGCATGCTGTCAAAATATTGTCCCATATTGGGTGTTTACATGGAGAAGATAGTGTGCACTATGAAACACGTTTTCAGTCCCCAATACACAGTTGTCATGTAAATGAATAGGCAAAACACTTTAGAAGTTTTCAGTTTGTGGCTGAAAACTTTGTCAGATAAATGACCCCTAACAGAGTAGTTCCAGACAACACAATGACTTCCAGGCACCATCAAAACAAAGCATAATTAATCTTAATTTTACCAGCTTGTTCCTGACCAGAATGGCAGCACTAGCCATGTTTTGTGTTCTCCGTCATGGTTTTAGGTCAACGTACAACCAGAGCCCTCTCCCTGTTTCTCTGTGGGAGTCTGAACAGGGTGGAACTTGCTTGACTTCACTCAGATGGCCTCCGTCCAAGGCAAACGGTCTCCATTCTCCAAGGCAGGGTGCTGCTCTGGGATGCCATTGACCTAAATCACTGGTCCGCTCCATGGTAAGAGGTTACAAAGCCTCACAATGCCTCTTTGAATCAGTTCGAACACTAGCGGAGCCTTTAGCTGAAGTATAAACTTCAAGCATTCGACAGTCTTGCCTTCTATATATAAAGGTTGTGTGACTAATTTAGCCAAGAACAAGAAGTATCTACATATAAACACAGTCTCTCTGAATTTCAAAGCATCTGTTAAGAGCATTTCCGAGCTCTTTGATGATCAATCGTAAGGCTTTGTAGTGCAAACTTTGATGGCTTCTGCAGATTGGATATTTGGAATAGTTTTTAAAAGTTCTCTGTAACATCAGATGCCTTCTTGCTCTGTGCTGTCTCACATAATACCTCTCAGCGCACTTGATTCCACGGCCTTTTATTGCAAATCAAACTTCTCAGTCTACTCTCAACAGGCCTTTGAAGTCTGTCCTCCATTTGTAAGATCAAACAGCTCAATATAAAAGCATCACCGAATTACCATGTGGCAATGTTAAAAAAGATATCCGTGTGCATTACCTAACTTCCAGAAACACAGGCTGGGATTATGGTATAACGTTTGTAGACATTCAAACACTGTACGTTTGGTCAGTGTTCAGCATTTCTGACACGCATTAAAACTGTCGGTTCAGCAGGGAGTTTGTAATCGATGCTAATAGGGCTTTTTTGTGTTCGCTTTATTTTGAAGAAGTCTCATGTTGGCAGTATTACGACACATCTCATAACCACACAGTGAGAAAGGCCATAACAGTAGGCTATATACTGTTTCTTTTGTTGGCTTTGATACACTTGGCCCAACAGTATCTGGACATCTAAAAAAAAGATTTTTAGCAAAGAAATAGATTGCAAAATGTACTCCAAAGCAAGCCGGCTCTCCACACTGACCTTTCTTAAGACACAGAGAGTCGTGTGGAAGTTAACGAAGTCCCCCAAGTCATGAAAAAAGGTAATATCTCATGTCAGCTGCAGCCAGTCGAACAGCCTAATGGCAGACATTTATTCTGGGTGGGAAAACAGTCTCATTTCTGCTGGATTTATGTTGACTGCTGGGAGCAAGGCAAACCGCACTGTTTTAATGCAGAGTCATATTGTATGAGTCTCAAGAATAAATAAGATAAATGGACTCGGGTGCTCGGTACACAATTGCTGGTCATTATGCTCCAAATTACATCATTTCAAATGACAGGATCATAATGCAAATGAAAAATATGGATGTAGCAGTAGTGCAACACTAGCAGCATCAGAAAGATGACCTTTTGGATTGGATTTTCCTTTTATAGCCATATACATTTGGGAACCATGAAGGATACAATGCATTTCCATCTTTGTTCAAAATGTCAAATTTCCCCTGGCAAGCAAATGGATGCTTTCTTTTTATCCTAGAATAATCAGGCACCTTAATTGTGCTCCAGCCCCCTCCTCAACCCAACCCCAGATATCCCTCAAGGAGAAGATGGAAAGCCAGGGATTGTGTGAGATCAGACTGTTTCGGGCTGTCAGCGTGAGACAAATGTGTCATTCTGGCTCTTATTCATGTTGATGTGCAATGTGGAGGTTGGGTGATAGAACTGATGGAGGAACTCTCAGAGGAGATGCAGCAGTGTGAAGTGTGAAGACCCCGTTTTGACTTAAAATACAAGCTGAAAGCCAGATCAGATTCGCGTCTGTCACTTTGATTCAGTTCTCATGACAATCAAAGCAGTATATCATGTACAGGTCAGCCTGGTGTCTGTCGACTGTAAAATGTAGCTGGAGATAAAGCAGGGCTCAACAAGGTTGCATTTATTTGATCAAAAATACAGTAAAATAGTATTAAGTTGGAATATTATATACAATTTCACTAGGTACTACTGTATGTAAAAATAACCCTTAGAAACTATTTTAATATGCTGGTTTTTGCTTATTTTTTTGCTGCTTAAAAGTACACTATAACTTACAATAACAGCTTAGTCCCTTATTTATCAGGGGTTGCCACAGTTGAATCCACGGCCAACTACTCCAGCATATGTTTTACGCAGCAGATGGCCTTACAGTCGCAACCCATTACTGGGAAACACACATACACTCATTCACATAAACTCATACACTACGGCCAATTTAGTTCATCTAGTTCACCTATAGTGCATGTCTTTGGATTGTGGGGGAAACCGGAGCACCCAGAGGAAACCCATGCCACTAGGGGAGAACATGTAAACTCCACACAGAAATGCCAATTGGCCCAGCTGGGACTCGAACCTGTGAGGTGACAGTGTTAACCACTGAGCCACCATGCCACCCTGTACAAAATCAACCTGTGTATTTTTATTATTGATTTAAACGCAGAAAACCATGTTGCAATCCCACCCAATTTAACTTAACAAATAAAGTGACAGAGTAGTAATTTTGCACTTACCATTATGTTACTTAAGTTCTTATACAGTCCTGTTTCTTTTATGGCAATGCATTATTGTTATGGTGCTTTGCAGGATTTTATTTTCAAGGGTGGAGGTAATAAACTTAATGAGATGCCAAATTAAAAACATTTTCAGTTGTCTAAAATAGCTAACTTGAAACCCATTCCATCCAAACATGGTTATCACTTGAGTCTGTGTTTTGGTTGTGTTTCTTCCACATGAGATCTTTTTTCCAGTAACAACATTTAAGACTTAGCTGCTACTCATTTTATATTATTTTCTTATTATTATTATTTCACTGTGTACAGTGTGAACCACAGTCATGAGGTTCAGGCTGAAGCACAACCACAAAAAAGGGAAAAAGTTACAGTGTACCTCAAATATTTTTGTGGAAATCTTATTTTTTTCTGAAGTAGCAGCTTTTGAAATCTTTATTTCACACTGACCACACATTTTGTGCAGTACTAAAAGCAGAGAACATGTATTTATATCAAATCTGTTAGCAGTCTCGAAACTATACTAAGATTAATATGAAACTTTTTGCATTAGCAAAACCATTTGAAACAATTATGAGTTATTGCAACATGACATGACTCTGCCCCTTAATAGTAGAAATTAAAAAATAATCACACTTATTATCATACTTAATGAAATATGTTAATGATTCATTTTGTGTTAAAATTATTTTGATGCCATTACACTAGGGGGAAAATCTGTGATTTGAATATAACTCCTATTTTGTGGTTAGTCTGAATCAGGGGGGAAAGAACAGTAGTAATTTCACAGCCACATGCTAATGCTGGGCTTTCTGAAGACTGCAATTGCCAGAAAAGCACAAATGTCACAATAACAAGTGCAAGCCAAAACCCAGGGAAATAGTGAAGTGAACACAAATTTAAATTAGACAATACAGTTAAAGAACATTTGCATCACTTGCTACCCAACATGTAACATGCTAATGGCTCAGATAGGCATTTTTATTTGCACCATCCTTTGTTTGTTGCCCAATGATGAGCTTGACTTTTCTTGTGTGGAAATGTACAGCTTCTGATTCTTCTTCTTTTCTTCTCTCCTTCAACAGAAGCTCAAAGTCGCCCACAGCTGGCATGGATGGCCTATTTTCATTAGATGTGCCAACCAGTCATGAGCAACAGCCGAGCGGAGGAAGATGAAAGTGATGGCACTGTTAGGGCACGGGTCACCAGAGAAACGGACTGTTCACACTACAATGGGAACACGATTGTGCTTGTGAGTGTTCATTCTCTTTGTTTTTGATCAAAACCAGTTAACACTATTCCCTGGTGATTTTCATTTAGATCAAAAGAGTCTTGCCCAAATAAACCATCTGCTACAAAATACCAAACAATTTTCCTTTCCCTCCTCTCAAGCTGGACATCCAAGCAGATCCACACACCCTGCACCCAGCTGCACTCTTTGTATTACTGCTGATTGTTATGTTTAAATACTGTACTATTATTATTTCCTTGGCCTTTCTGCAGTTAGGACAGTCAGAAACCGGGAAACAATTTAATTAAGAAAAGATCACAACCAAGATTCAAACTTGGGTCACCTGGAGTACTGTAGTGCCAATTGCCATGTGTTCAAGAAGTTGATTCTGTGATTTTCATAATGCATCCCTATTTTTCTTTTTGAGCTTAGTTTTGGTGCTGTATGCTTTACAAACAACTGTGCTCTGCTTGCATCCAATTGCTTATAAATACCACTGGAACCTAAAATAATTATTCATAAATTACGGAAAAGGTTTAAGCAAATTACAAGAGTGTTCATAGTGAGCTGTGTTTACTCTAATCTTGTGTCATAAAGCTAACTTGCATCACTCAACCAAGCACACAAGCTCTCTTCCTCGTGTGCATTTGAGTATATGGTTCAAATCTATCCATCTGCTGTTAAAAACAAAGCTGAAAATTGATTCAAGAGAGAATAGTGATGCAGTTTGAAAATCAATCTAGAATGTAGACAAAGCTCTGTGTATATACAGTTGTGTGTACTATTGATCATTCAGATACTTTTAACAAAGCAATTCTGAATGCATTTCACACTGAATTGGACTTTAATAAAACTGTTCTCATTTGCATATTTTGGTTTGTTAATTGCCAGTTATACACTGATGAGCCAAAACATTATGACCATTCATGAAGTGAACAGTAGCACAATCCAACTGTTCTTATACATATTTTTAGATATTACATAAAAAATGTCAAATGGAAACATCTGTGTACATTCATTCTAAAAATGCACATAAAAAACATGTTCAATTAAGTCAGATTTATTTATTTGATAAATAGACATGTATAAAAACCATGGAAAACTAGAAGACACATTTACTACAGACTTAAAAATTACTTTTGCTGTTTGTTCAAACTACTTATTTAAAATGACCTGAAACAACACACTTCTTGAGTTTTTTTGGGGGGACAACTTAATTGTTTTATGTTTAATCCTCTTAAATTTGTTAAAATGTAACTAAAAGTTAACTTAATTCCTTTATGTTGTCCCATTACAAATCAATTGTGTGGATTCCAGCATTGTTTAACATGTATAAAAATGTATATATAGCAATATTTTTTGACTATATAACTGACCAGTGCACAAACTTCAATCAAATCATGTTTATTCAATCTAAAA
>CAIGQW010055024.1:11349500-11395484 GCA_903798125.1 Danio choprae | reverse complement strand
TATATATATATATATATATATATATAATATTAAGCTTATAATTAATATAATATAAGCTTAATATTACATTTATAAGTAGTAGTTTAATAGTAATACACTTAAAAATGTTTAATATGGTAGGGTTGTATGCTAAATTAGCAGTATTCCACTGTACTGCAAAAACAAGGATAGCCATTTGAGTTCTGAATGAGCCAAATGTAAACACCTGTTTACTGTAGTAAAAACTGCTAGTACATTTTTTGTTTCTCTGTATCAAATAAATAAAACTGCCACTTTTCTAATTAAACGGCAAATTTAAATATATATTTTTAAACCTACAGGCTAATTCACATATTTCATGATCTGAATCATAATAATAAATAAGATTTTTTTTTTAAAAACAACATAACACATGATGTTTCTATCTCTGTCAGTGACTCTGACAGTTGAAATGAGTACATTCACTAAGTGGTTCTGTCAGTGTGTTTAATCCTTTCTGTGCAAGACTGTATGGTATAGTTAATGCGTTAATATAGTTAATGTGTTTTATATTGGTAGTTAATTTGGAAATTAAAATAGCAAAATGTTCGATAAGAGCTACTTTTTTGAGGACACAGCTGTGATTTTGAAGTGAGCACCGATGAAACAGTAGATGGGAAACCGGATTGCTCCTCCATGACATTGGGGTACAAGTGATACAAGTGTATCTATAGCAAAGAACTGCAAATAAACAGATATTATAACAATCTATCGATAAACACACACCTTGTTCTCTCGCTCTGCACAGCTGTGGTTTGCTGATCAAATGAAAAACAAAAGACGGGGAGGAGCCGGATTCTTCCGCCGTTTTCATATCAAATTTAAAGGGGATAGGCGATAAATTAGTGTACAGTTTATGAGCTAATCGCAAAAAGTTTTAGGGGGGCTGACTAGAAATATAGGGGGGCTACAGCTCCCCTAAAATAGGCCTAGCAACGCCCATGGTGCCACCTCTGCCAAACCAGGGCCACATGCTGTATGCCAGTGCTGGATGAATGCCTGCTGTGCCAGATTTATGCCAAACCTGGGCCAGAGTTCTTTGCTACCTGTGTAGTGGTTAATAATTGTACTGCAGCAGAAAGCAATGGTCTGTTTGTACTTTTTTTCTACAAAAATAATTGGAAAAGCTTTTATTATTTATAGCCATGTTTGTACATTGTAAAATAATACTTTTTAAATGTACTTTCTGAGGGTTTATCTGTTTTATACTTTTATGTAAATATGTAAACGTAGCCTGTATGTAAGTTAATATTAATCCTATCCTGGTACTATCGTGGCAGAATTATAATTTATTTTTTCCTCCACAGTGTACTGTTTGGAGAGGAGATAATTAGAGAGAAAATGATTCTGGTTAGTATAGCATTTTAAAGGGATAGTTCACCTCACAAATAATTATTTTATCACTATTTATTCACAAGTGTCTAATCTTTTAGGAATTTCTTTCTTTTGTTAAACTCAAAACATGATATTCTGAAGGAAGTTGCAAAAACATTGACCATTGACATACAAATGAATTTTTAAAATATGTACAATTTGCTAGCAATATCTAGGTGTAAGCCCCCCACCATTATTTGCAGCTTGTTTCTGTTCTCAAAGGCTGGGAAAAAAATGAGAAAAACATCTTAGCTTTTGTCAAACATAAAAAGAAAGAAATCCTCAAACAGGTGGTCAAACTGGAAGGCACTCGGTGTGACACACTGCCACTCAGAGGACGCAGCGAAAACTGAGCTTTCTTTATTTATTGATCGCAGGGGCGTTGCTGAAATGTTCACAAGATTCAGTTGAACGGCTCTTTTAAAGGTTGCTATTGATCATCAAACATTCCTTCGATAAGCCTTTGTGTTTACTTCATTTGCATGCAGACAAATGAACATGCAGAAGTTATAACCTCCATTTTTTTAACCATCATGTTTTGAGTCGTAAGCAGGATATGAATCACGTTTTTCCTAAAGTGACATTGTGTCTGGTGTGTGTAGGTGTTTGCTCTGACATTTCAAGCAGAGCTGAGGTGTGTGTGGTGAAGTGGGAGGCTGTGTCACTTTTTTTTTTTCCCTCACCCACACCATCATCTGCACAGCCAAACCATGTCTGGGTAACCATTGTGGAATCCCTGTTGCATAGCAACACATCTCCAACACATTCCAGACAAGTGTTACTTCTGTTCTGTTCTGCCTCATTCAAGCCTCTCCTCGTCGCTCTTTTCTTTCACTGCGAACATGATGAAATGCTCACTGCTTAAACTAGAAAACATTAAGGTCTTGGTTTACCACAAAGCTCATTATGTTGATCATATATAATGTTGCTACCCAAAGCTCACTGGGGGGAAATGTGCCTCTTAATTTTTTGCAATACTCCAAAAACACCTACAGCTAAGGACAATGAGCCCGTGAAAATTCTGGATTTATTGAGTATGGATTTAATTAAAATGTTAATGGTGGTTTTATTATTAAAGATCCAAGTGCATTTCTTTCAAACTACAAATAAATATATTGTCATTTGGAGCATTGTTTGTTTTTAGAAAAATATTTTAAATAAGAAAACACAACTATAGTTTTATTCTATTAATTTCATTTCGATATAAAATAAAAATGCTCTTATTTAGAGCTTTTTTTGTTGCAAAAATCAAAATTGCTTCGTAAACTCATTTTATCTTCAAATTAGTGAACTTATTCAATAATTTACCCGGTAGAGTGCTGTATTTGCTGTTGTGCTGGGTCGGCTGTTATCATGGTTGCCTCAAGTGCTTTTTTAATGCTGTTTCTAACGTTAACACTAACTCTAACATTAGTGTACAGTCGTGGCCAAAAGTTTTGAGAATTACATAAATATTGGAAATTGGAAAAGTTGCAGCTTAAGTTTTTATAATAGCAATTTGTATATACTCCAGAATGTTATGAAGAGTGATCAGATGAATTGCATTGTCCTTCTTTGCCATGAAAATTAACTTAATCCTGAAAAAAACTTTCCACTGCATTTCATTACTGTCATTAAAGGACCTGCTGAGATCATTTCAGTAATCGTCTTGTTAACTCAAGTGAGAATGTTGACGATCACAAGGCTGGAGATCATTATGTCAGGCTGATTGGGTTAGAATGGCAGACTTGACATGTTAAAAGGAGGGTGATGCTTGAAATCGTTGTTCTTCCATTGTTAACCATGGTGACCTGCAAAGAAACGCATGCAGCCATCATTGCGTTGCATAAAAATGGCTTCACAGGATATTGTAGCTTCTAAGATGGCACCTAAATCAACAATTTATAGGATCATTAAGAACTTCAAGGAAAGAAGTTCAATTCTTGTTAAGAAGGCTTCAGGGCATCCAGAAAGTCCAGCAAGCTCCAGGATCATCTCCTAAAGAGGATTCAGCTGCGGGATCGAAGTGCCACCAGTGCAGAGCTTGCTCAGGAATTGCAACAAGCAGGTGTGAGCGCATCTGCACGCACATTGAGGTGAAGACTTTTGGAAGATGGCCTATTGTCAAGAAGGACAGCAAAGAAGCCACTTCTCTCCAAAAAAAAACCCCATCAAGGACAGATTGAACTTCTACAACAACTACAAGTATGGCAAATGGACTGAGGACTGGGGCAAAGTCATATTCTCCGATGAAGCCCCTTTCCGATTGTTGGGGCATCTGGAAAAAGTCTTGTCCAGAGAAGAAAAGGTGAGCACTACCATCAGTCCTGTGTCATGCCAACAGTAAAGCATCCTGAGATCATTCATGTGTGGGGTTGCTTCTCATCCAAGGGATTGGGCTCACTCCCAATTTTGCCCAAATACACAGCCATGAATAAAGAATGGTACCAAAACACCCTCCAATCGCAACTTTTTCCAACAATCCAACAACAGTTTGGTGAAGAACAATGCATTTTCCAGCACGAGGGAGCACCGTGCCATAAGGCAAAAGTGATATCTAAGTGGCTCGGGGACCAAAACGTTTAAATTTTGGGTCCATGGCCTGGAAACTCATGGCTTAATCCCATTGAGAACTTGTGGTCAATCCTCAAGAGGCGGGTGGACAAACAAAAACCCACTAATTCTGACAAACTCAAAGAAGTGATTATGAAAGAATGGGTTGCTATCAGTCAGGATTTGGCCCAGAAGTTGATTGAGAGCATGCCCAGTCGAATTGCAGAGGTCCTGAAAAAGAAGGGCCAACACTGCAAATACTGACTCTTAGCATAAATGTCATGTAATTGTGGATAAAAGTTTTTGAAACGTATGAAGTGCTTGTAGTTATATTTCAGTACATCACAGAAACAACTGAAACAAAGATCTAAAAGCAGTTTAGCAGCAAACTTTGTGAAAACTAATTTGTGTCATTCTCAAAACTTTTGGACACGACTGTAGGTGGTACATCATTTTCAACCGCGCTGACTCTATTATTAGCGCCATTTTGACTCTTTAATTCCGAACTGCTGAGCGGCTGTGGTGTGAATACCGCTTCCAATTTCCGGTAAGTTTATTTGTTTCTAAATATATATTTATATTTATTCACTTGCCATGTATATTTAACCCTAAAACTACTGTAAAATAGGTATAGTATAGCACAGCCTATTATGGTTTTTGAAAAGACAGCATGTTGGCAAGTGACCTTGTTGAGAATAACGTGAAGTTTGTCTCATTCCTCATACTTATACTGACTGATGCATATTAAGATAGGCATGTGTTATCATACAGAGACTGTCAATCAGTGTGAGAGAGCAGAAAGCGCTCATCAAATAAAGTCATAAAGAAGGTGATGAAAATGAGTGGTGAAATGTTTGAAACTATCAGAAATGACCTCTGGTGGTCTCATTAGCATTTGTATATTTATTTGAGTCTGCAACAGTAGTCACAGAAAGCAGTTTAAGAAATTCCTCATTGTAAAAGTTATGTATGTTTTACTTGTAGTGGAGGTGGTTTTAAATTCTGTCAAACATATCAAACTTCATTTTATTATGTTGTTTTTTGTTTCCCACAGTGGCATATTTTAGTATCATTGATTATTTTATTAACATTATTGTAACGCCCGGAGGGCGGAGGATGACATCACGAGAGGGAGACGGATAAACATTACAAAAAACGGGTTTATTAAACACTTACGGGAAACATACACGGGAAGACAGGACGAGACCCACACGAACCAAAATACCAGACAACACTGGACACAGACGAAAGGGTATAAATGGTAAAGGGGATGATTAGGTTAATGACACAAGAGGGATGCATACAGGTGCAACAGATGAACAATGACGGTGGCGGGAGAAGGACAAAGAAAGCACATGACATAAACAAATGACACGTGGACGAACACTGACAATTATGAACTAACTTTGGGGTTTTTTTGTATTTTAGGACATTGACTAATGAGAATTTTTGCTTTAAGAACTAGCTGAAATAAAATCATTTAGCATTTGTGTTTTTTTCCATTATTATTGGAAAAAAAATTCTTTTAAGTATATATATATTTTAATTTAGCCTACTCAATTTCAATCAATTCTAAAAAGCCTTTGTGGATGGTGCAGGGTTTATGTGTGCAAATAATTGTAGTTTTTGGTGACCTTTTTCTGCCCTCTATCTCTCTCTGTCTCACCGTACCCTCAGACCTTTTTTGTTTGTTTTGTTTTTGCTGTTACATCTTAAAGGAACATTCACTTTGCATGTGAAATGAGCAACAACACTGAGTGCTTTTTCCAACTGTGTTCGCAAACGGTTTGTGGGTTTGCTGTCAAAACCAATATAGTTTTCAACTCCCCCATCTTTAAATATAGCCTCTTTTGAAAAAGCCAGAATTAAACTGTGACACAGTCAAAACAATCCAAGCTGAAATGTTCAACTAAAACTTTTGGGATTAAACTGAATCAGAGGTCTTCTTCTGTGGCACTGTGCAGTTATTTATATCACCATGCATGACCAACATATACCTTTTCCTTATTTTTTCTTCAAAGATGCATTTTGATCACAACTGACAGTACCGTAACAGAATTTAATGAATGCCTTATGTTGGAAAAAAATAACTGGTCTCCAAAATAAATATTAAGCAGCACACCTTCCTTGAATTTCATGAATAGCATTTCCTGAATAGCATTTGTTTGCTATTCAGCATTTTCATCAGAGCAATATTACATTTCATAGAGCAGAAAAATGTAAAGTTTCAGAATATTTCACTTTGCACCTTGGCGAGCACATGAGACTTCTTTCTAAAACATTAAAAGCTGTAATTACATCAAACACATTTATGTATTATAGAACAAGTGATTCCTCATAATATGGCAGCTTTTTATTTCTGAAGTATTTTCTAATACGTTCTATCTAACATTCATTCATTCATTCATTTTCATTTCGGCTTACTCCCTTTATTAATCTGGGGTCACCACAGCGGAATGAACCGCCAACTTATCCAGCATATGTTTTACGCAGCGGATGCCTTTCCAGCTGCAACCCATCTATGGGGAACATCCATACACACCCATTCACACTAATACACTACGGACAATTTAGCTTACCCAATTCATCTGTACCGCATGTCTTTGGACTGTGGGGGAAACCGGAGCATCCGGAGGAAACCCACGCCAACACGGGGAGAACAAGCAAACTCCACACAGAAACACCAACTGACCCAGCCGAGGCTCGAACCAGCGACCTTCTTGCTGTGAGGCGAACGTGCTATCCACTGCGCCACCGTGAGGCCCCCTAACAGTTTTAAAAATTGAAATAATAAAGATAATAAAATAGGTATTGTCACGGTGCTTTCTATTGAAAGAACTTGAAGAGAAATAATCTTTCCTTGGTTCTGCACCAACCTTGACATTTTTGTATATAATGAGTGCATTGATTTTCAGTTTTAGTTCTTTCAATATGAAGCGGTGGAGCAAGTAGCAGATAAGATTTGTCCTCGTATGAATGAGGGGCCGTCTGGAAATGGATACATAAACACTCATCATGTCCAGGTTATTGACCTCCAATGCTGGAATGTTTCATTTTAATAATTTATTTGTATGTGAGGCTCTCAAGGTTATTGTAATAGTGAGAGTTTATTTTGTTTTGACTGCACAGTAGTGAAGTGATTTGTCCGGTCCTTTATGTTGCTATAGAGTAATATTTCATTATTAAAACTCTCTACTTATATACAAAAATGAAATGCTCTTAAATTAAAGATATAAAACAATAAGAGATTTGCACATATCCCTCCCCAACATGTTGAGCTACGAATGGTCTGAAGGAGCAAAATGCTGGACATTAGTGAGCTGTAGCTCCTATCCTTGTAGAGCAAGGATTTGGGTTACAGGAGCATGCTTGTTCAATTGGCAAGAGAACCATTTATTTTATCTAGGGGCACAGCCTCTTCACAGCATGCTAAAAGTGCAGCACAAACAAATTGGCCAAATTAAAATCTCAAGCCATGCAGAAAATCCCTTAATATCCAGAGGTGAGCCCACCATTGCCTGAAAATGTAGAAGTGGGCTATAACAAGCTGTAGAGACTGAGAAAAATAAAATAGAAAAATCTTTTATTTCTACTATAGGATAACAACGTCATCAGAAGGTTTATGTTGATTTACAAAGTAAACCACGAAGTAATAGCCTAATCAAAATTAATGTATTGTTAACTTTTCAAAGGGATGGTTCACCTTAAAAAAGGTGTTATTTTATTTACCCTCAGCCCATCCAAGGTGTTACTCACTTATTTTTCATCAGGGTGATATTACAGATTTTGTTAAAACTCTACAATAACAGTACATGAATAATGATGTATTAAAATGTAAACTAAACATTACTTTATTATGATCTAATGATGAGTTAAGGTATGCGCTAATCATGAACTAACTTTAACATGAGTCACAAGAGTTCATGTGTGAATAACGGCTACCTTAATTACTTGTTAGTACATGTTTGTTAATTAATTAATTAATTAACATTTAAGTTTAACTTAAATGTAACCATCATGAACTCATGAGCTGTTAATGTATAATTGTGACATCATGATTTTACTTGGAGGGGCACACCATTAACTCCTCCTTAACTACTCATGAACTCCTGTGTTTAAACTGTTCATGTTGATGTTGACAGAACACTTTTCTATTGTTATTCAGTATAAACACACTAGACGGACATGCATAAGGAGTTCATGAGTAGTTTAGAATGGGTTAATGATGATGTGCCCCTCCAAGTAAAGTCATGATATAATTATACATTAACATATCATGAGTTCATGATTGTTAAATTAAGTAGAAACTAATGTAGTAAATAATATATTAATTAACAAAAAGGCATGTACTAACAAATAATTAAAGTAGTCTTTATTCACACATGAACTCTTGTGACTCATGTTGTAGTTAAAGTTAGTTCATGATTAACATGCATTAGTTCATAATAAAGTAATGTTCATTCAATGATTTTCATTTCTGCTTAGTCCCTTTATTAATCAGGTGTCGCCACAGCGAAATGAACTGCCAACTTATCCAGCATATGTTTTACACAGCGGATGCCCTTCCAGCCATAATCCAGTACTGGAAAACACCCATACACTCACATTTACAGACATACACTACAGCATACACATACACTACAATTTAGTTTATTCCATTCACCTATAGCACATGTCTTTGTCTTCCCGGAGGAAACCCACGCCAACACGGGAAGAACATGCAAGCTCCACACAGAAATTCCAACTGGCCCAGCCGGAACTCGAACCAGGAAGCTTCTTGCTGTGAGGCGACAGTGCTAACTACTGAGCCATTGTGCTGCCCCTATCATTCATGTACTGCTATTGTAAAGATTTAGCAAGATTTTAGACTGCAACTGTGATCCTTGTTGATTCATAAAATCAAATAGCGGCTGGCTCTGACAGTCTAAAAATTAAAAAATACTCAGACAAAACTAAATTATAATACACGTGTCTCTCCAGGTGGTAAATTAAGGTCTTATCAAATGAAATGATGAGCCTAACTGAACACTATTTACAACATTATTACCTTTGATCCACTCCATCTGCATGAATGCATTCATGACTGTCTGGTGTATGAGCTTCTTCTAATAATAACGTAGCATGTGGGAAATAACAATGTTTGTTAGCAACTGTAACTAAAAGAAAACTTGTTTTTTTCAGACGAGAGTCAAAAACACCTAGGAGCACGTCCACATGATATTGATTGGTGATCACTTTGTTGTAAGTCACTCAGCTTCATGACATTCTCCACTGGTGACTTGGAAGACATCTCCATTTCATGTCGTTCTCTGCCAGTCACTTGGAGAACATCCGCATAATGTTCTCCACCCGTCACTCAGAGGACATCCACATAATGTTCTCTGCCAGTCACTCAGAGGACGTCCACATTTCGTCCTCATTCCCTGCCGGCCACTGACCCAGGACAGGCTTTCCAAACTTGCTATTCTAAGCAATGAAAGCCAGTGTGCACTTCAGATGGGCATTTCAGACACTTTGAACTTTGTGCAGACAAATGCTTGAAGAAAGAGACATTATGAACAGTCCTAAGGAATGAAATGCTTATTGGATTATTTCACAAGATTTTAATGCATAGTTTAAAGTGTCCCCTTTTCCCATATCATGACCTACAACCAATTAAAACAGTCTGGAAATAATGAAAAAAATGTTGAGCAGTGCAGGATTTTGTCCTTTGGAAACTGATTGGATCACTGGAAGATGGGCATTTCTAACAAAACGAAGGAAGATTGGACAAATGGGAAAAAAACAGGGCTTAAACAAGGTAAGATAGCTCCTCCCGAAAGGTATTCCATGTGACCAGAAGTGAAGATAGGTCATTTCAAGGGGGCAGGGAAGGTTATGGTATTTGATAAAACATTGTTTTTAGAGGGCAAAGTAATTTTTACAAAATAATGAAGTGCACAGATACATCATTTACAACAAGAACTATTATATAAATGTAAAAATAAGAGGAGCAAATTTTAATCTCATGGTGATTGTTCACCAAAATGGTGCATTTACCTGTCCTGGATGCTGCAACATGTAGCAGTACAGAGAACTTTGTTTAAGTAAATGATCGCAATCTGTAAAGCTGACTTTTCACAGACAAAAACATGGTTAGGAAAGATGTTATGGCTGATTACAGGTAGCAGCATATTGTTGTTAATAATGTTTCTTGTACAGACAAATTATAAATTAACTTCATCTCATTGTGTATCAAGGATTCATGTTGATTCTGTGTTGCCTGTACATGTTTTTTTTTATCTTTATAAAGTGCTGGCATTGAAAAATCATGCAAAAAATGTCCTAACGTCTTTAATTTCCTACTGTAGAAAAAAAAAAGTACAAGATTAAAGTACAGTAGACTACTCCAACACAATAAAATTACAGTTTAATAACTGTGAAGTGATGGGTGAAGATTTCTTTTTTCAGGATGAAGTGTAATGGCACCATCTTGTGGACAGCTTTATAGTATCCTATTATTAAATATTTCAATAAACTTTGGTTTAAGGACTTTAAAGACTGATTCGTTAAAATACCTTAACGAGCATATTCTATATACAACATAAAAAAGGTCTGCTTTTGTTTTTTCCCTTCTTTTTAAGGATCTCTAAACGGAACCCCTGTGCAGTTTCAAATTTCTTCCGGAAACACGGAACATTTTCTCAGTGACATCAAAATGGCTGCGCACTGGTGAATGGACAAATAATTTTAATATCATAGAAAAGGTCATGCGGTAACTGTTTTACAGAAACAACAGTTATATACTGTCATTAGAATTGAAGGAATAGTTAGAGCCGTCAAATGGCTTTGTTCAGTGATGTTTGTCGTAGTGCTCGCGTGCTGCTAGCTCAATGTCAGAGATCTGCAGCTGCAGCGGCGTGGATTCACTGTCAGCCCGGTAAGAACTGAAACACAACTGAATCTTCAGCTTTATCCACTGATCCTCTGAAGCATGTGCGTGTTCATTTATTTCATTCAGTGAACGTCTCTGTATTTCTCAGTGCGATTTGTAACTAAAGTAATTAAAATAGCACAAAAATGGGGAAATCATTACAAAATAACACAAGTGGGGAATCTTCCAAATCTGTTGACCACAAAAAAAAAGATTCTGGTGAGCCTGAACTGAGACAAATCACCAAATTAACGTTACATTTATTACTTTTAGACAATACTTTTTCCTCCAAACTTAACTTGAACGATGAGCTTCAAAGACAAGAGATTTTCAGACAATCAGAACAATAATGGTCTAATCCAGCTCCCTTCTTTGTCATTTTCAAAATGAATGACTGTCAGTTTTACAATTACAATGGTGTAGAGAAGGTTCCTACTAAAGTGTCATTTATTATAATAGATCATATGCCAAAAAAACCTTTTCAGACATATTTATATATACGCCATCGTTTGATCACATATTTAAAGACTTAGTTAAAGGATATTTTTAAAACCCTAGAATACAAATGTATTCTTCAGGTCTTTGAAAACTACTGTATTTTGCCCATTTGTCAGAAAGAATTTTTAAATAATTGAAAATAAAATTGTTTAGCATTGTCTTATTCTTCTGTTCAGTATATATAATTCCAAAAAAGTGTATTATATAATAATTCAGAAAGCATAATCACACTCTTGGAGCAGATGGGATGTCCAATTTTTTGCAATCAATATAAAACTACCCTTTGATACAAAAGTGTTTGAGTTAATTTGCCTGTTTTTTTTATAATATGATTTAAAGATTTAACCCTTTATAGTGCACTGATTGAAATACACATTGAAAAGAAACGTGTTACTGGGGGTCATGAAAACTTTTGAACATTTATGGCTTAAAATTATATTGTAATCAATGTCAATGAAGTTACCATATATGGTTCTTTGTCAGATAAAGTGTTAAATGTAAATGTGTGTGTGTGTGTGTGTGTGTGTGTGTGTGTGTGTGTGTTCCACATAGACGTCTAACTGGTTCATATGGCTGAAATCTCTCAAGGGATCGTATATTTAATTAAAACATAATGTTCCTGATGTGTCTCCTCTCAGCAGCTCGGAAATACAGTCAGGCGGCACCTGAGCCAGAACCAGTGGTTAGTGATAATGAAGACATCAATAAAACATTTGTTAACCGAAACCCAAGAAACCTGGAGCAGATGGCCCTGGCAGTGAAGGATCGAGGCTGGGCTACAGTGTGGCCTTCCAGAAAATACTATCACAGGTTTGTATGAGTTCCACATGTTTAGAATAGTATAAAGGACTAGGTGTTGTTTTGCTGAGTAAGTTCACCCAAAAATACTGTCTACAACAACAACAAAAAAAAATTATCTTTTTGCAAAATATACACATTAATAATAAAATTCTTCCCATGTACATTAGAGGTGTGAACCTACACTGGTTTCACGGTTTGGTTCGGTTCAATTCGATATCTCGGTGCATTGACGATGCTTTCCACACAATTTAATTTTGACTGCACAGCACAACAATTCTTGTATTAAATTTGATAAATATATTTATATATTATTTGAAACACAATTTTGTCCTTTAATACAAACAGTCAGATATATGCACTGTACCTTTAAGAATGCAAGTACATGCACAGACGACATGAGCAGTTATAGCAAATAAACAAATGTAAACATCCCGGCTCTAACGCTCTGGCGCTGTTCACCGATGAGTGACACTGATAAACGGCAGCGGCGATCACAGCTGATCCATGATAGACGCGGTGGAGAAAAGTCGCTCTGCAGACACGCGCTCCTGTCTGTATCCAGAAGTATCGCTGTAACAGCCGAGAGAAGAGGAAAAGTTACCTCACGCCAACAGGTCAAATGTCCACAGTGAGTGAGAGAGAAGCAGAAATAGAGTTTACTTTCATTTCCTCCAGCAGTAAAATGGGGCATTTGCTGTAACATCAGTGTTACACACACGCAGTAATTGTGCAGAGATTTGTATAAGTAGTTGGAGCGTTTTAATTACTCCTGCTCGCCTCCCTCGACATGCTGCTGCAATATAGCGCATATGAGATAAATGGCGTTAGTACGTAATAACCGGTTATGATTATTACTGAAACGATACCTAATTGTCCGCGTCTACATCGCGGTGCACCGAAGAAATGATCTGTTTGTGTATATATAGTGCTCAGCATAAACACACCAATTGAAAATGAATATTTTTATCCATTTCTCTGCAAATATAGGTAATATAGTTTGGTGCATTTGAACAAAATAGATTTATTAAATAGATATATTTATTAATATAATATTTTAGTCACAGAACATCTTAAGAAATCGAATAATAATACATTGAAATTTATGCGAAATATTGCAAAAAATAAAATACAAACTAGAACATTTCAACAAAATTTCAAACAATTTTTGTTACTCTTAATTTTTGCTCTTTTTAAAATTGTTATTTAATATTTTTCCCTAAATTTGGGCTACTAAATTTTAGACCATTATCGTACGTTATTTTGTTAGATTAGCTCCAGGTTTGGCTTCAGTGCTGACTAATGTATATGCACAAATATAATATTGTTAAGCATCCTATACAAAATATTATTTAAATAAGAGATTTGTAAGGGATGTGCTCGTATATATATGTATGTGTATATATATATATATATATATATATATATATATATATATTAGTTGAGATAATGAATTACAAGTAATGTAATCAGATTACTTTGAAATATTTTTAACTTTATAATATCTTGGTTACTTTATTGGAAAAAAGTTGCGGCAGTTACTTTTTACCCATATACTCACTGACAGCCTCCATGTGGAGAGAAATCATGAGTAACTGCAAATGTTATCAGATCTAGCTTAAATATGAACATGTATTTACCCATTTCACTTGCACAACACAGATTAGTGCTGAAAGGGTTATTTGAGCTGCTCTTCAACTACAGATGCAAATTTATTTTCCTTCTGCCTTGCATTTAGAAGTTTATTTACTTGCATTTGTAAAAAATATACAGTTCTCTTATATTATTACAAGCAAACAAGCCCAGCCCAGATGAAAAACCTAACACTGTTTTTTTTTTATATAAATAAGTAATGCAAAATTCAGAACATTTCACTACATGCCAGTGTGTATATGATTGTGTATGCGAGAAATACAATTAGAATTCACTTACTTATTTCACACATGGTAAGAAATAAATGCTGTTCCAAGCCTGTTAAAGTTAAACAAAAAATAAGATGTTTTGAGAAATGTGCGAAACCGTGACATCCATAGTCTCCTACTATGAGGGATTTGTATTGGTTTCCAACATTCTTAAAAAAATAGTCTATTATGTTAAACCAAAAACTCAAAGCTTTGGAACCACTTGAGGGTGAGTAAATGTTAATTTTTGTGTAAACTCTCCCTTTAAAAGCATCTTCCAGATACAAACGTGTAACTGTTTATTGTTTTCCTGTGCTCAGGTTGGTGTTAAGACGCACACAGAATCACACCACAGCTGAGGTTTACTCCTGCGACTCTACAGATCCAGTGCTGTCCTGCTCCACCAGAGAGTGGGCACTGAAGCGTCAGCTGGGCTCCATGCGCTCTGTAGCAGCTTGTCGGGCTGTCGGTGAAGTGCTCGCTCAGCGCTGTTGTGAAGCAGGCATCACACGGCTGTATTATCGAGAGGTCCCGTGGATGTTTCGCTCTGAGGCGGTGAGTGGTGGACGGTGTTAAATGCATTTCAGCTTTTTAAAGAATGAATTCACTTCCTGAATAAAAATGAAGAGTGACTTACCTGTAAAAAATATCCTAGTGAAGTAATCAGTCATTTACTTTTTATCTATTTATAAAAGCCAAAAAGCTGCCTGGTGACAAGCTATTATGGCATATTAAATAAGTATTATAGGATATAAATAAATGACACATAGACCAAACTAATTTAAATGTGAAAAGTCCTTTTAATGGTCAATTGATGTAAATTCATTGATGGTTTTTCTTTTTCTTTCCATGTAGAATCAGACATTCTGGACGGCCATGAAAGAGGGAGGTGTTGTGCTTAATGAGCCAAAGCAAAAATTTGTTTAAGTTGCTGTTTGTTTGTTTGTTTGTTTGTTTTAATTGGGCTTAATTATGTCTTTTCTCTGTAAATAAAAACGGTGTAATAATAATACAAAATATAGCTGTGTTTAATTACAGAATATTTGCAGAAAATAATAGTTACAGAAAGCAATTATCTTTATTTCTGTAAGGCTTTATACAAAGCAGTGCACATTTTCTTGTGCATAAATATAAAACAGTGAATTAATTTATTGGTATCTTGGGGCAATAAAAAGTATCATAGGTTCCATAAAAATATTAAGCAACTTATTTTAACTTTCATATATATTGAAACCTATATATACTCATTATTACTGCCCTGAAATGTGTGTAATGTGTGTAAATAGTCACTTTATTGACCTTGAGAAACCAGGTTCAGCCAACATCTTGGGCAGAGCTGTAGACTGGACGTATCAGTTAGACATGGGACGATAACTGGTTTCAAGGTTTACTGCGGTTTGGAAAAGTCAAGGTTTTAAAACCACCAAAATGTTCTGTTATACCATTCCTAAAGTATATGTAAGGATTTTTTTTAATGTGTTGTAAAGAAATCTGTGCTTTTGATACTAATGAAGACAGCAGAAGTCAATGATTTATTTTAATTTTTTAGCCTGACATGTTTACTGTTTCAAAATATTATAAATGTTTGCTAACATGAAATATGTTGTGTTCAATGGAGAAAAAAGGTTGTTTTTTTACTAAGACATTTAAAAATAACATATTAGAGCAGTAATCACAATATAGAGAAACCGTGATATTTTTATCCAAGGTTATCATACTGCCAGAATCCGGCCAATGCCTAGTATCAGTCCAATATACACACAAGCAGTGTTGAGCAATTTACTTCCATAGTGTAATCCTTTATAGATTACTTAATGGTCTTTATAAGTAAAAATGTTTATTGCGTATTGAATAACTTGTGGGTTTGTTTTTCTTTTAACAATTAAAAGAATAATTACATATTGATAAAATATTAACATGTACCGAATACTAAATATATTACTAAAATACAATCAATAATATACTGGAGTGCATGAGACTGATTCCTGAAAGGCCACAGTGACAAACGAGTCTACGCATTGATCCTGTGGGCCAGCCTGACCTCCCGCCGTTGCCCTACCCACACGTCCAGCTTCTCCAGCGCCTAGACTGCAGCTCCACACAGTGAAGTTTGGCCGCTTCACTGTTGCCACTGGCTTGTTCGGATCAGGACTTGTGGAGCTGCGCTTCGGTGGATTTACTCTTCAGTGTTTGAACTTTCAGCAGTGAAACTTAAACCACACTGAACTGAACTTCAACTCTGAAATCTGGACTTTACTAGAACTATATTAAGCTGTTTTTACACAATCTATATTGTAAAAAAAAACGCTATATAAATAAACTTGAATTGAATATACTAGAAACCTAGAGTAGTTAGTAATATACTGCACTAGAAATCTGAAATCTTTTTGGCCAGCACAGTCATATTTCAAGAGTTGTGCGGATTCTTACATTTATTGGTCTTATTAAACACTAGAAAATATCTCTTGCTTTTTAATGAAATAAAAGTGCCATATATTCAGACATTTATATTCATTGTTAAACAAACCAATAGCAATGTTTTAACTTCAGAAGAGCTAAGAAATGTGTATTTTATTTTGTTGGAACACTGATTTTCAATCTTAACAAAATTTAAATATTTGTTATAGTAATTTTCTGAATTAAAGCCCTAAATTACAATATTTAAATGAAATGCTTTAATATTTAAGTAAATGCTATCGGACCTTTACAGGGGGAAAAAAAAAACTGTTCAAACTCATGCAGAATGTTTTTGTTGTTTATAGCACATTACAGCTTTTCCTCATTGCTTTGGCTTAATTATTATTATTATTTTTCAAAACAGTAAGTTCGGATCTTTTTTTGAGAATGGAGAACTTCCACAATCCTGAACTGCAGCAACATGATTGTGAAAGACTCGTAATCTCTGGCCTGACCAACAAGAGAATGTTATTTTGTTTGTGTATTCTTGGTAAAATTAAAAAAAAAAAAAATCTAATATACAATACAGTAATTGGACAAACAAGATTGCAGTTTACATGAACATTAGTGCAAAAATAAATGTACCGTATAAATACAGATGTTCATATATATTTTTCTATGTACTATTGAATTCTCTCAACAAATAACAGAATTGTTTTTTTAAACCTTAATTTCCCATGGTTGACTTATGGTGAAAAAACAACTAATCATTTTTAGCAGTGTGGCTCACACGATGGCAAACTATGTTTTGGTGGCCTTGGCCAAATTACTGTCATGATAACTAGGTTTTGAAGCATAAATAAAATGTTTTGGGTGAGTAACTACATTTGGCAGCATGCAATAAAGTTCTGAAGTTCCAGCAAACCGCTTTGACATTTGCACTCAGTTTAGAGAATGTCAAGTCTGTTCTGAAAGTGAAAAACTATAATATCTTCAGAAACAAGCAAAAAAATTAAATCAAATCAATAAGATAGTCCACATCCCATAACAAATTCATTTTAATTTTTATATCACATAAAACCATGAATATCAAATTAAAAAGATACATGTTCAGATCAGTCATAAATAGAAAACAAAAAGCAACAGCAACCTTGACATACTGAATGTCAACAACGAATAAAACTTTAGTTATACATCAGACCGAATGATATAAGCTTTTTCTGAAGCTGATAAGGCATGGCACATTATACACCCGGTGAGGAGAAAAAAATAAATCAGCACGCTGAAGGCTGTGGGTCATCGTCTAGAACAAATGCATCATTTAAGACATTCTTGTGGAAAAACGATGCAAAACCGGTGGAGCCCCAAACTAAGAACATCCTGCAACAGAACTTTGGTCTCACAACATTTGGCACTTTGTGCAAGGACAGAATAAACACGTTTCAACAAATATTTTACAGCAGATTGTATATACTTAATACATACAGAGGACACATGCTTCACATATAGTACAAACAGCATGCAAACAGTATGATACACGCGTGACATCATGCAAACACACAACAATCAACCAGCCCATAACAGCTAAACACATGTAGGAGTTAGTCGTGTTAGTTTTAACTTTCAAACCAACAAATGTAGTTCTTTTGGTCTGCCTCTATCTACTAAAGGCACTGAACCATCATGCAGAATGATTGAAAGAGTACAGACAGAAATAAGCGTGGCACATTTTCGCTCTCTCTTTTTTTTTTTTAAGGAAAATACTTAAGGGTTTTTTCTTCTCAGGTTTTGTTTCCTACATACTGTACAGGTTAAAAACAAATATTAGACAACATCTGCTAAATTGCAAAAAGACGTGAAAATAGCTCCAAAGCTTTAAAAACATCACCGTCTAGTAACTTTACCATTCAAAAGTGGAGTCAGAAAGACTTTGTTTTTTTAAATGCTGCAATTCTTTGTTTAAAAACACAGTAAAAATGTAATTATTACAGATAAAAAAGCATTTTTTTTTATTTAAAAATTGTATAGTGTAATTCTGAAGTTAATACATTAGATAATACATTAAATTTCATGTTATTTTGGATAAAAAGCATCAGCTTAATAAATGAGCATAAATGTATATTTTTTTTTATAAAGAATAAAATATTTCTCATAACCAATGCTGAAAATGGTTGCTTAATATTTATATTAATTTATATAATATTGTTAGAAAGTGATAGCTTGGAAAGTAAAAAAAAAAAAAAAAAAAAAAAACATTAATAAATGTCTTTAGTGTCACTTTTGATCAATTTAATGCATCCTTCTCTGAATAAACAGCACTTATTTAAATAGAAAAATCTTTCTGACACCAACCTTTAAATGGAAGCGTACATGGAATACTAAAATGTTCAATCCTCGACTGCTTTCTCAACACTTTCACAAACTGATCTCCACACAGGCAGCATTAAGCTTCACATTCATGGAGAGAAAACGGCTTTAAAAACTAGATTATTGCATAGGACTGTTCAAATGAGTGCGCGCACACTCGTATTCATTTATTTATTCATTAAAAACAACAAGGTATGGTTCAAATTAAGAGGCCGCTTGAAAAACTCTCTCATGATTTACTGGTTATTATTTAGATACAGTTGTAAGTAAAACATTGATATTTGTTTTATTCTATAACGGTCTGATCAAGGAATCAGGGTTATTCCAGCAAATACTGATTTCTTAACTCCTGAAGGTCAAACACTGGAATGGTGTTGTCTGAAAATGAATATAAATGTCTGGAAATCTTTATTGCTCTATATGACAGCATTCCGTCATTTGGAAGATAATGTAATTTTTGCTTTGTTCTGAAAACTAATGATAACATTTTACTCAAACCCATTTGAGAATTTTCCAGGTGGTCTCCTAATATTTCCCATAGCTGTTCTGTTAATGTTTCTGTATAACATGATGGATACAGCTAACACAAAACTCCATTCACTCTATAACACTATATTAAAACCTGTGGAATAAACTGAATAATTATGGCTCAATATATGAAGGTGCAAAGAATACAGAGATTTCAAAAAGGCACAATGTGACATTCTGAATGATAATGCTCTGAAGAAAACATTTCTTTTATCAATAATACTCCCAACAATCCACCTGAAAAAAAAAAAAAAAAAAAAAAAAAAAAAAAAAAAAAAAATCACCACGGTTTATGATTTTCAGGCTCCATTTCCCCCAAGTGAAATGACCTATATGAGCTTCAGTACAGCAAATATAAGAATAAAGTACCTTGTTTTTAATCTTTAAAACCGTGGAATGATGCAATCAGAAAGATAAGACTTGTGTGCAAGAGTGTCTATTGTGTTAACATGACTGTTTGTGTTCCTTTTCCTCACCTTTTCACTTTTTCTATTCCCGCCTTTCTATTTGAAGCGTTTCAGTGTCCGGCTTGATCTTGGTTTGTGTGTTGTGTCTGTCGGCTGCTGGGCTCAGGGGAAGCATCCACATGTGTTCTCTGATAAGTCAAACCTCTCCTTCCCTGACTCCGCCGTCTCTGTCCTGGAGAAAGCCTCTGACAGACGCTGATCTAAACAATCAGCAACCTTTCAGTTAATGGATTTTTGCATTAGGTGAAAAAAATTATAATAATAGATAATAATTAAAAAAAAAGATCATTACATGTTTGTTAAAAAAAATTGTTTTGAAGGGCAGATGTTATTGGATTGGATTGAATCCTAGCTGTTAAAATAAATCTTATTAAAAAATATATTAAAGTCTTTTAAAGTAAAAAAAAAAATACAATTCTCAATAAGAAATAAATTTTTTAACAATAACTATACATTTAAAAAGACAAGCCTGCTGTGAGAACGTGCTTGATTAAACATTTTACTATTCTTATTCAAATTTGATTAAGACATTTTAAATAGAATTTGCTCATAAAAAACAAAAACTACATTCATGATGGTGCTTTAAAGATATTACACCAATCAAGAGAATTGCAGTGATAAAAGCCTGGTAAAAAAGGGTCTCCCACTTGTATACTGTATACAGTTGCCAAAAAAAACTTTGTATTCTTTTTTTTTTATATTTCTCAAGTGATGTTTAAAAGAGCAAGATTTCAGACATTAAATGTCAAAGTAAAACAATATTTCTCAATCAGGAATTTGCCATGACCGTAAATTATATTTTATTGTTCTTGCTGGAAATCAAAGTTAAAAGATGTTATTTTATAGAAATTAGTTATCAAAAACTAATCCATTTAAAAATCTGCCAAAAGCATCTGCTCTCTTAAACATTTTTTTACTAATAATTTTGCCTTTTACTCTATAAATTTCAATAACTGCAATAATCTTTGTTTCACATCCTTTAAAAGCTTTCAATTTCTGTCAAGTTCATACAGGACGTTTACAAAATGATTAAAAAAAAAAGACCTTTCAAGACCACCTTAAATAAATTTAAGACCAAACCTACAAAAAAATATATGAGTTGCCAGGGAGCACAAACTATTTAAATCCCAGGCAAACCTTAGAACAGAAAGTAATTTCATTACAAAATATAGAAGGTCAAAACAGACTTTCTTTTCCTCTCACCTCTTTATCGATCCCTCGATCCTCATCATCAAGCTGAATAGACTGCATAAGAGAAAACAAATCCATCCTGCCACTTCTGCTCGGGCTGGACGACACCTAGAAAATCAAGTGTTGCATCGTTAAAAACATTCATTATTTATACTATAGTATAAAAACATTTTAAAAATATGGTCAAGTGTAGTCAAATTTCAGCCTCTGTGCTAACCTTATCACTTTCCTGTATAGTCAGAAACTGGTTGGATGTGGCGGATTCTGCCTCTCCAGTATCCGGAACATTCTCACCCAACTGTTCAAACACCTGAGGACGACAGAAATAAACTCATCAAGAAATGCGGAGAAGCTTCGTGAAATGAGTGGCATATTCCCTTACGTCAGTGTCCTCCTCGCTGCTTTCCTCATCTGGGCTCTGCGATTCCTCCTCTTCTTCCTCTTTCTCTTCATTTTCATCCCCTGTCGCGGGTGCGTTGTGGACTGACGGCTGACGGGCGTCTGCTTTGGACTTCCTCCTCCAGAGGGCACTGTGGCGCTGCTTGCTGCAAACAAAAGAAAATATACAGTTGAAGTCAGAATTATTGGCCCTCCTGAATTATATTTTTTCAACACATTTCTAAACTATTTTTAATAACCGATTTCTTTCCTCTTTGGCATGATGACAGTACATAATATTTGACTAGATATATTTTTTTAAGATACTAGTATTCATCTTAAAGTGTCATATAAAGGCTTTACTAGGTTAATTAGGCCAGTTAGGGTAATTAGGTAAATCATTGTATAATAACAGTTTGTTCTTCAGACAGAAAAAAAAAAAAGTAAAACTGCTTTTATTCTAGCCGAAATAAAACAAATAAGAAGAAAAAATATTATAGGAAATACTGTGAAAACTTCCTTGCTCTGTTAAACATCACTTGGGAAATATTTGAAAAAAAAAAAAAATAATAATAATAATAATTCACAGGAAGGCTAATAATTTTGACTTCAACTGTATATTTACAGTCATATGCTACATAGTCTTCAAGTGACAAAGTTGGGGGGAAAAAAATAGCTAAATAAAGAAATTGAGGAAAAAAAACAAAGTGTGCACATGGTTGAACAACAACAAACCATACTTGACTTGTCTGTACCTGAACGGCTCTATTGAGACGCTACACAAGTATTTGTTGATCTATGAGAGCTTAAGTCACCTGGCATTGAGGATGCCGCTGTACGTGTTCAGCTGTTTGAGGAAACCTTCATTGGGCTGCACAATAGGCCGTCTTTCTCTCACGTGGTTGAGTGCGTGATCTAAAGTCCAGCCCTGTTGCTTCATCAGGAAAGCAATTACTGTGGAGGCAGAGCGAGAGACGCCCATCTTACAATGCACCAGCACCGCCTGTCCGCTCTTCCTGCATCATCACCAGCATGAAAAAAAAAGACAAAAATATCAGCATGAGGTAGAGGGCAGTAAGACATAAACTAACATGTATTTTACAGAGTAAAGTACACATGCATATTGTATACATGTACAATTACAGTTGGAAATCAGACTTATTTTTGCATTTTATGCATAGTTGTATTTGGAGTTCTCAACAATCCTTACTAAAAGCATGTAACTTAAAAGGGATAGTTCACTCAAATTCAATTTAACTCACCATCTACTCAGCCTTTTGTGTGCGTGTTTTATGAGTTTATTTGTTCTGTTGAACACAAAAGAAGGTATTTTGAAGAAAGCTGAAAACCTGACTGACTTCCGTAGTAGGAAAAGCAAATACCATGAAAGTCAATAGTTACAGGTTTCCAACATCCTTCTATTGGGTTCAATAGAACAAATAAACTCAAACTGGTTTGGGAAAAGTCAAGGATGAGTAAATAATGACAGAATTTTTATTTTTGTTGAACTATCCCATTAAAATAAAATAAATCTTTTGAAAACAACAACACTGATCAACATTAGAGAAAACTAGAGACTTTTTGATTCCTCTCCGTTACGGCTATGAAGGAGAGTTGCTTTATGTTTTCCAAAAATCTATGACATTTTTTTGGTACTCGCGTATATTAAACATTAATACAGATCACACCTGAACATGGAGCATGGTCTCCAAAATAAAAACCAAGAATGGACTCGCTACAAACATTGTGAAATTAAACAAATTCATAAATTAATATAAAAAAACATATATTGTTGCTTTTGTAGACTGTTTTTTTTGTGTTGTAATATGCTTAAATTTATAAGGCGCACACACATCAATAGACCTATATAAAATGTTTACAACCAACATAATGGGTTACGAGTCACTGGCAATGAGAACAGGATAAAGCTAAGCTGGAAATACTGGCCAGTTCAACACCAAACAGAATAAAGGTCTGACTCCGCAATACAGTACCCAGACATTTGAGAGCATTGAAAGGAATTGTTCACCCAAAAGTGAAAAACTCCTCACCATTTACACACACTCAAGTGTTTTATTTTTTATTTTATTCTGTTGAACACAAAAGGTGATATTTTGAAGAATGCTCACCATTGACTTCCATAATAGGAAAAACAAATACTATGGAAGTCAATGGTTTTCAAACGATACCAGTTTCCAACATTTCTGAAAATATCTTCTTCTGTGTTAAAAACAGGTTGTGTGTGTGTGTGTGTGTGTGTGTGTGTGTGTGTGTGGCACCTTGCTTCATTGATGAACATGTATGTGTTGTTCCAGTGTGACAGCAGGTCAGTCGCCTCCACATCATACACTCGAATATTCATATAGGTGAAGCATTCTGGGAAAAAGTTGTCAATCTCCATGGTAACATTCAGGATGTAGCCCACACTATCAAAAACAAGTTGTTGTTGTTGTTTTTCAAATTCATCTTCTGCGTATCATCTTATTAAAATAGCATTGCTAAACTGGTTTTCATTTATTAACACTAAAACAAAAATGTTAAATATAGATTTTAAATAAATTAATCATTTAATAAAAATATGACTTTATTAAAGGGGATATATATAAGAATTAATACATTAAATAATTGTTGGCTGCAGTTCCCTTAAAGGCTACTAGTGTTACTAATAATTCTACATATGGCCTCTTTAATTTAGTTTATGATTAAGCTTAATATACATACTTGTTCTTCTGTAGTTCTTCAAAGTTGGCAGCGTTCCATTCTGAACCCTGAAAGAAAAAAAAAAGGCAAATGGTTCAACATGTCCACCTTTTTCTGCATTTCAAATTATGGGTTACACTTATTGTTTGGGGAACTTTCATTCAAAAGAACTGAAACTAATCATTTTGTTTGATTTCTGCAGGCACAGATTGGCCTAGTCATCACCCACCAAGTAAAGGTAGTCCAAGATTCTGGAAGGTTTGTCCATCTGTGCCATTGTGACCATCATCTCGTTGTCAATATACTCCTTGTAGTCCTTCATGTCGATGCCTATTCTGGATTCCAGGGATGTTCGCACCTGCAAATTCACACAAACCCACACAGGCCTTGTAGCTCATTAATAGAGAATGACTAATAACAAAGACCATAGGTCTGAGATACAGATTACATTAAGTAGCAAAATGCTTAAGAACATCCAATCAAGCTGCTCACTTGGTGACTGCCTGAATGTCATACCACAAAGATTCCCTGGATAAGACAACAAGCCCAGGCACATTAACACTGGAGTTAGTTCTGGAGGCACAGAGCCTTTAAAATGTGTCTTTAGACTACAGTTCAGATGTATGGTAGGTCAGAAAGGTATTTTTTATTTGGAAAGAAAATGTGTATATGCATTCAGAACGGACATGCTAAATAGGCAAAGTGACAGTAAAGACATTTCAAAATGCATAAAAGATATGTATTAAAATTCTAAAAGAATTTAAGCAGCACAACTGAACTCAACATTACTAATAAGAAATGCTTATTGAGCAGCAAATCAGCATATTAATGTGACTTCAGAAAGATCATGTGATGCTTGATGCTGACAAATTTATATTTTTAAATATTCAAAAATATACAAATGCTTAAATTGTAATAATATTTCATGATATTGCAGTGTTTTTGGATGACCTTAAAGGAGGCAGCCAAAAAGAAATTCTGTGCACAAAGACCACCTTTGAAAACCATAAAAAAAAAAACTATTCAGTACAACTTCAATATACCTGTCAAAATCTAATTCTGTTATTGAAGGATGAGCAGCAAACCCCAAAATTATTAGTTATTATAATTAATAATTATACAACACGCATAAAATACACAAAAACATACATATTAATGGCACAGTGTATGAGAGAGGGGACTCACAGTGGCGCAGTGGGTAGCACGTTCGCCTCACAGCAAGAAGGTCGCTGGTCGCTGGTTCGAACCTCGCCAGTTGGCGTTTCTGTGTGGAGTTTGCATGTTCTCCCTGTGTTGGCGTGGGTTTCCTCCGGGTGCTCCGGTTTCCCCCACAAGTCCAAAGACATGCGGTATAGGTGAATTGGGTAAGCTAAATTGTCCGTAGTGTATGAGTGTGAATGGGTGTGTATGGATGTTTCCCAGAGATGGGTTGCAGCTGGAAGGGCATCCGCTGTGTAAAACATATGCTGGATAAGTTGGCGGTTCATTCCGCTGTGGCGACCCCAGATTAATAAAGGGACTAAGCCGAAATGAAAATGAATGAATGAATGTATGAGAGAGCTGTCAATTTAAGACCAGATTTCTCCCAACGCTTTACTTTCACTTTAGACATAACGAACAGTGTTAAGATGGGCATTTTGACACATAAGAATGCATTTCACCACTGACGCACAATAAGACGCAAAAGTTAATTGAATTCAGTGTGTGCCACAGACGCCATTTGCCAGTCTCAGTCACAGTTTAGCGTGCTGTTATTGACTCATCAAACACATCACACTTTTTCTTCACATTCATCCATGTTTCTCTGCTGCTTCATAATATTAATAAGCAGCCCTGTGCTGCATGGGCATATTTACAGATAAACTGCAGAGACAAATCTCTTTCAATGGATATTATCATTGTCCAGTTTAATTGTACTTCCTCTTACCTGCTCCCAAACAAAATTTCTAGAGGCATTTACTATTAAACATATTTTTATAGCGGCATTAAACATGAATTATGACAGAAATAGTAATTACCATCAGCACTGTAAAAAAAATGCTGGGTTCCACACAACCTATTTGTGTTGAGGCAACAATAAATTAAGTTATTAGTTTTTACAAATTTTACAAAAATTGAACAAAACAATCAAGTTGTACCAAAAAACGCTCAAGAATTGTGTTGTTTCAGCTTATTTTAAATAAGTAATTTAAACAAACAGAAAATTTTTTTTTTTTGTGCACTTCCATTTAATTCGCTTCTCTTTTCAGTCACTGTTTGCTCATGTAATAGGATCATAATATAATTGAATAATAATTAAATTACAATCAAATTACAAAATGTGTTACAATCATGAGATGCAAAAGAGGGAGCTTGCAAAGTTGTTAATTAAAAACAAAAGCATGATAAAGATTTTGCTTCTCAAAAGTAAGCACTGGCTCTGACTCACCTTAACAAATCATTATAATTTTAAGATTTTTCCCTACGTCAACATGATTGCAAATTCCCCACCAGCCCAAAAACAGACAAACACTCAGAAATGGATGCTTGTGAGGATTACAGCTGACCAATAAGAGCAGAGTTGGCTTATAAAAGGGAGGGGTTTACAGATTGTAAGCCCCAAGTAGATTCAAATAATCCGTAAAATAATTTTAACGTGATGTGCATATTCTGAAAAAATGACAATAGCTGTCTCATTTAAGAGGCTGCATCCTCCAAAGGTGAGTCCTTCGAAGTCCACACAAGCCGAACCGATCGGAGACGATCTAGCCTACAGAGGACAGATCTCGTCATCTACCAACCATAACAGCTGCCATTAATAAGCAGTAATCAAATTTGTAATTACTTTTTTCAAAGTGATTGCTTTAATAGGTTTTTTTTTTCAGATTGCTTATTTTAAGCAATCTAAAAGGCAAAGGTTGGCAGATTGACAGAAGCTGGAAATATATTTCCTTTGATCCATACATGTACACATGAAAATGTAAACTGTCTATAAGATCACTTTTTGTTCTTTAACGTGTTTAGATATCAAAATAAAATAAACCTAATTCATACATTTAATCCGCAGTTTTCTTTTAAAAACGTCCTGCTGTTATCAGTGCACAATGAATCTTGGGATGTTCGAGGCTGTAAAGGATCCACCGGTTGTGTCCTTCATTACCTGGGAAATGAAGGAGGCATTTTGAGGCTGCATTTGAAGGAGCCTTCGAATTTTTTAAAAATGAGAAAGCGCCACATCGCACTACGATGACGCAGCGATCTTCGAATGCACCCTTCGGAGGATGTAGCCTCTGAAATGAGACACAGCTAATGTTTTCTGACCTTAGTTGATTAAACCTGTTTTAGGGGACTACTATGTGACCTGCTCTTTAAAGTCAAAAGAATTGTTGTTATTTTGTTTGTGTTTAATGCAATGTCAGCTTCTATGTCTATTTTCATGGTGAGAAAAAGTATACTGCAGATATAGATTATATACTAAGGCTTTACAATTTATATCTTGTTAAACTCTAAAACTGTATTTGGATTAACAGTAAAAAAAATTAATAATAAAAAAATAAATAATAATAATAATAATAATAATAATAAATGGCTTCAAAAGAATTAACTGACTAAAATAAAGTCAAAAGAAACCCTCCTCTCTTTCATTACCTGCTTTGAGGTAATGTTTTCTAAGTCCTCAGTCCTCATGATATCTCGTAGCTGGGCCTTGATCTCCCTCTCCACTGACTCCCGGTTCGACGATGAACTTCCACCAGTGTCTTTCCTCACCGACTCCAGGCCAGTCATAGCCCCCCATTCATTAAGGCAAAGCTGGTCAGATTCCACATTCTGTTTGTAATGCTGTGCCCACTCGAGGCCGCTGCTGGGTATAACAGCCCCACGCACGGCCCGTTCACAACAGCCATGCAGTGCTTGCAGAACTGACCTTCAGCAAAATGAGAGCGACATGGGGCAGAGAGTTGTGAACGAGCAATCGACAAACCACAAACACGTTTGAAAGTCAGAGAGTACATTTGAAAGCTTCTGTCTAGCAGAGTGCATGTGCTGGATGACTAAAAATATGAAATAAAAATAAATAAATAAAACACTTAAAGAGTAGTTCACTCAAAATTGAAAATTTACTCAGCCTTAAGATGTTTCAAGCCTATATGGATTTCTTTCTTCTGTTGAGTACAATAAAAGATATTTTGAAGAATTTGGGTTTCCAGAAAGTTGACAGTACAAATTCACTTGGTAAGCAAAAAATATAAAAATATCTTGTTTTAGGTTCAATAGAAGAACGAAGCTCATACTGGTTTGGAATAACTTGAGAGTGACTAAATGGTGAGTTCATTTTCATTTTTTGATGAACTCTCTCGTCACCAACATTAAATACTTACAAGATCATTTATTTACTGTTTAACATGGCAATTTGGAAAATTCCTACATTTACTGCTAATGAGTTTTGGTCAAGGTTATTTAGAGATTAATGGGGTTAACAGTGTAACTACTATTAACTCTAGTGCGCTGTTGGGTGATGTTTTCATCCACTCTGGGGTGATTTTGAGTCTTAATTTGACCATAACTTTCTCTGCATTTCAGCAAATGGAATAATTTTTTCGTGACAAATCTTATTTTGGCACATATTTTAAGAAAATGCTTTAAATAAAAAATAAAAAAACCTTAACAATACCCTCTGGGCAAATTTACCACCCTTTCATTATGTTAGTGGCTGTTTTTGCCCCATTGACTTCCATTATAACTACTGTTGGTGGTTTTCCCAGTTGGGAAAAGGTAAATTTGTGTCTTTTTTTGTTGATTATCAGTTACAGAGCAAATAAGGCTTAATTTCTGGTATTATATGGAGTATAGTGTGTGTGTGTGTGTGTGTGTGTGTGTGAGGGAGACCTTTGCAAACTTACCTTGATATGTCTGAGAAAGTCTAAATAAACAGCTCAGCTCTCAGAACATAGTAAACATGGTAAGTGTAAATATGCACACACACTTTCATTTGCTGTTATAATCCATAGAACTCCATATAAAATGCCAAAGAACATTTTTTTTTTTTTGCACAGGCCTATCTAAAGGGTAAATGGTGCCATCTGATCACTAGTGAAAATTATATGCTGGCATTGCTTTGCAATCAAAAAATGTACTTATAAATGGAAGTCAATGGGCTAATAACTGCCACTAACATAACAAAAGGGTGGTCAATTTGAACAATACACAAGGGTTAATTAAATACTTCAGTACTTTAAATTTAAGCACAGTACAGTTATGCAATTACAGAAGTTCCAGTTTGTCTGGATTTATAGTTAAGTGTTTGCAGAATTAAACAAATAGTAATCTTTCTATAAACATATGCCTAGCAAATCCAGTGCTTCAAAAATGCTAAAAAATAATAATAATACAAGAAGTCACTAAATTGTTTCCATACCTTTACATAAATAATTAGTATACTATTTCAGGTAAGTACATAGTATTTAAAACTGCCTAAGAACCACCAAGAAAAATAATGAATAAAAAAAAACAGCACTTTTGTAAGTGTGTGTGCCAAAGTCACACTGCACATAAGTCTAGTTTGAGGAAACTGGTTGTTTCTTCAGCGTTTCCTGCTTTGACGCTTACCACATCGTCTGAATGGACACAGGCTTGAAGATTCGTGTCACTTCTGCAGATGTCACACTGAAACCTCTGTAAGAGAACAAGCAAAACCAACTGTCAGAAAAGCAGAACTCTGGAGTTGAGGCTTTAACAGTGCAAAAACGTCTGCAGAAATGTGCAGAAAAAATATAATGACCGTCCTTCAAAGAACAATTCTGTTTTATTTTACATTTATATGAATTGACAGCTCCCCTTACTTTAAAAACCACATGAAATATTTCTGTTGTTTCTGTGAAAGTTGGTTTTGATAATAAGTTTCATAGTATTAAATTTAAGATCGCGTACAGTATTTTTTTTCATAGCTGTTAAAACTATATTATTTATACTTTCTGGTCTTACCCATCTCCGTCTAGATAAACTTGTGTGTCACTCCATATTGGCAAGACAAGGCCAATAGTGCACTCATCACTGTAGAAAAGAAGGAGGAAAAACTGAGTGAGATTGCAGTTTAGAAGTATAGTTCACTCAAAATTAAATGCATTTACACTTCCTGATGTTGTTGCAAAATTGAATGGCTTTCTTCTGTGAAACATTAAACAAGACATTTGAGGAAAGACCAGTGTGTTTTTCGCCATTGGAAGTCAATGGTTACCAAAAAGTTATAATATAAGGGAAAAAAGAACATATGAAATATTTGCTCATTTCTTTACAAAAATATAGAAAACAAATGAACACGCATGTCATGCATTTAACTGAATAATTCTAGATTTCTTTCCAATCAAATAAAAGTCAATTATGATGACAACAAAGTGATTTATAAAAGATATGCTACCTGTTTGAGCTTGGAAAGTCCATGCCGAGTAGCAGACTCTCTTCTTTATTGTCAAGTGTACCAATTACAAGCAAAT
Source organism: Danio choprae (assembly GCA_903798125.1). Lineage (NCBI taxonomy): Eukaryota > Metazoa > Chordata > Actinopteri > Cypriniformes > Danionidae > Danio > Danio choprae. The sequence goes on along the minus strand of CAIGQW010055024.1, from coordinate 11,364,952 downwards.
ATCGGACTCTGACTGGCCTCACTGACTCCAGACGCACAGCCTGATACAGAAATTCAGAATTAATGTGACAGATTAAATATGACAGAGGTCTGAACAGGATCTATTAGAACCATTCTAAATGGCTCAGTGATTAAAATCAAATTTTTCAGAAATCTCATTCAAGAATAGCACCCATGCATGGCAATACAATACATTATGTTCTTTAATAAACAGATCTATTTATTGTGAATTATATTGTGTTTGTATTAGTTCATGTATAAAATCAAACGGCAACACTTTACAATATGGTTCCATTAGTAAATGTTGGTTAACGCATTAACAAACACAGATTTGCAACAGTATTTGTTCATTTTTGTTAAGCAAGTTATTGCTATTGAAAATGAAAGAACCACCTCCTTAAAGCACATTGCAGAACATTCGGTGCTTGTTATGCTAAGCATATTACCAAACAAACACAGGCAGTAAATGCAAGAACAAACACTTCTATTAATTATTCTGAAACAAGCAATAGTTTGCTCACATAAATAAAAATGCATAAGGTAGCAGTATGTTTACATACACTGAGCCAAATATTCCATTCATTTGGGGTGAACAATACATCATTTCAGCATCGATATCGCAATCTGCAAATCTGCAATAGTCACGTCGCAGGATATCAAGCACTTTCAAGTGAATTTAAACCATTTGGACACAATAATATTTTTGGCCACTTTAACAAAGATTAATTGTGTTTAATTATTTATATGATGAAGACTATACCAGGTTTTTTTACATTCGATTATAAAATTTCTGTACGTCAATACTGTTAAACTACACCAAAAACCATAAAGCGCTGTTTATTTAATTTAATTATTAACCCTTCTGAATTATTAGCCCCCTGTTTATTTTTCCCCCAATTTCACAAGATTGTCACAAGATTACTCTGATGACACAAGATGATTTGGAAAGAATTCATAATTCTACATTGATTGTGATGATTACAAAAAGAAGATTTTTCTCAACACATTTCTAAACATAATAGTTTTAATAACTAATCACTAATAGCCGATTTCTTTTATCTTTGCCATGATGACAGTACATAATAATTTACTGGATATTTTTTTAAGAACTAGTATTCAGCTTAAAGTGCAATTTAAGTCATTGTATAACAGTGCTTTGTTCTGTAGATCAAAAACAAATCTTGGTTTTGGGCTATTAATATTGACCTTAAAATTGTTTTAAAATCAAATTTAAAACTGCTTTTATTTTAGCCAAAATAAAACAAATAAGACTTTCCCCAGAAGAAAAAATATTCTAAAAAATACTGTGAAAAATTCCTTGCTCTGTTAAACATCATTTGGGAAATATTTGAAATTTTTTTTTAAAAATTCACAGGAGGGCCAATAATTTTGACTTAAAATGTACACAATTATACATTTGAGGCAGATGCACACCCCAAATATCATCCCAATCAATGTAGAATTATGAATTCTTTCCAAATCATCTTGTGTCATCAGAGTCATCTTGTGAAAATATTCATAATTGCAGAAACACTAAGTATTGCAATGTCAGTTTTTTTCCAATATCGTGCAGCCCTATTTATGATTATTAAAAAAACTTTTTTTAATGGATTATGTTTCTCACATTATGTTATCACTTTCAAGTCTTTAATATAATCATATTTCAAAAGTTCTAATTGAGTGTGTAGGTGCAGTTTGTGGCATCCTCACCAGTTTGACTGTGTCTTCAGGTCGCAGTAATGAAATCATTGCATGCAAATGTCTGCGTTGAGTGTCAGAAGCTTGGCCTCCGTGCCGAGGACCCAGACGAGGGGATACGGTTTCTTCTTGTAATCCCTCCCTTTCTTCCTCTTCCACCAGGAGCACGGCCCCTTTAACCAGGGCGAAACTTTCTCTGGCGTGCAGAAATTAAAGATTAATCAGTTAACCACTTCTGGATGAAATACGCATGCATGATTAAAGCAGTACAACGAACGCTCACCTTTTCTGAAGTCTTCCTCGTCCTGGGATAGGCTCATCCTTGAAAATAAAATGACAGCAGATTAAATTTGGAACATTCCTATATTTAGACTTAAAACTCTTAGATTTACCCAGATACTAGTGGGTGATGTTAAAAACGTGTGGTGGGTGAACTGATTATGTGATGCACTTCAATTGCAAACAAACACTGGTTGTTTTCTTCTGGATCATCTGACTCAATGTGTGCCCCACAAAAACAGCTGGATAAAAACTTGCACCAGGGAAGGGCTTGTCAGCCTTTTTTCTCACCCATAACTCACTCTGAGATGAGTGATTGGGCTGAAAATAGAAAAAAGGAACCGGAAACACACAATGACAATGCATTTTGACCCAAAAAATAGTCAAGTGTAATGCAGCGGCAGTATGATAAGACACTGAGGAAGCACATACTGAAGGCGATAGAGTGAGAAACAGATAGCAAGACGGAGAGAAGGACACCAAAGAGCCTGTTATCAGTGCTTCTATGGAATGAAAGAAGAGACAGTAACATTACCTGTTATGTGACTGACGTGTCCAGACAGAGACAAGAAGAAAGAGAAGAGAGAGGGTGGAAGAGGAGGGCCATTGAGGTTTTAGGTTAAACCAACTGCGAGGCTTTACTCAAAATAGTTACAGAAGAAGAAGATAGACATACTAGTATGCATGGGTTATGGGTGGAAAATGGAATCTTGTGTTATATAATAAATACAAAGCCCAATCAAACAATCGACATACAGTAAATAGAAAATTATTAAAGGGCATTGTCCAAATTCTCTCAAAATATATTCAGTTATATTAAGTTATTAATTTTAGGACTTTGCCAGAGCTTTTTTTTTTTTGGAACAGCATGAAATTGATTCTCATATTCAGTTTCACAGCAAGTTTTGGAAAGCCACCAAGAAGACATTCCTCCTAATTATACATTAATTTGTGTACAGAAAAAAGGTTTAGGGTAACATGGAGAGAGTGGGAGGAAGGTGAAGGAATGTGCGGAGAACTTGACGTTGACACGCAAAAGTTGGAGAACTGTATTCTGTAGTATTTTGGAAATGCATTGCATTATCAGATGCAATAAGACTCACCGGTGTTGTGCAAATAGACGGCGCTCTATGCAGAGTCAGCAAAGCCATTCCACAGCTGGTTATCCTGCTTTAACACCGGCAGATCAGTTAGAGCAGTTCAACTGTTTACTAAATTGAGAAGACACAAAAAATGGGGGGGAGAGAATCAAATGCACAATACAACTAGTATAGAACACCCTCAGATTCTATTATTAACATCCACATACGGGTTTGGGGATAGATAAATAAATAAATAAATAAATAAATAAAATTCACTTTCTACATGATGTCATTCTTTGTGGTTAAGGTTTGTTTTTCATAAATTGCTTCAGATAAAAAAGGGCTAGCTAATTTGGGATCATAAATTATACAAATTCACAGTACTCATAAAAAGTGTAGGCAAAAAGTGAATGGATAATCTACAAACTACATGATGCCATAGGAGAGAGGCTTGCAGTGAAGTGGTGCTGGTGGGACATCATGTTAAAGTAACAAACTGGCAGATCTAATACGTTCAGATTACATTCACACTACCTTATTTTTTTAAATGAGTACTTAAGGAAATAGGCATTTTGGACACGTATCCTCATATTGCTTGCATTTAGTACTATATTTCTAAAGATTTATCCAATTTAAATTAAAAAAGGATGGAAATAATAATACTTAACATGTACTATATATATAATATATTAGATTGATTTAGATTGTTAGAACTGTTAAGCCATAAGGGACTGCCTCTGTACTGGAACAGGACAAATCCTAATTTTAAGGGTACAATATAATATAAGAAATAATAGATAGATAGATAGATAGATAGATAGATAGATAGATAGATAGATAGATAGATAGATAGATAGATAGATAGATAGATAGATAGTCAAGTAAAAACAAAGCAAAACAAAAAAAATGTATACGTGCCTCTAATTTTATTTATTCAGTGACTTTATTTAATCAGTGACTGTCAAACAGTAAGCTACCGTATTCGTGGAATGTGCAATAAATTCTCACCACATAAATAAATTATGTAACGTGACAGATAACCGAAAATAAAACAGCCAAATGGTTCTGCTGTCTAAGATGGAGACATGCCGGGTATTTGTTCGCCATATCCATAGCACTTCATAATAAAGCGCTCACCCGCTTCTATCACCTCTGAAATGCCACGAGATATCAAAATATCTGTTGTATATGTGGAATGTGTGGTTGAAGCTGTAAACTGTAGTGTAATAACGCGCCTTTGAGCGTCACATTGACAGTATGCAAATCCTCAAGCATTTAACGTTAACGTTGCTGTTTTACGAGACAAACTTCAAACCTTGTCATGTCAGATTCATCGCTGGCTTGAAAAAATGTGTCGATAAAGTATATAACGTACCTATAAATTAAGCTGCTTTATTTGAAGGTCGGTGCGTAATGCTTATGCAGCTCCAGCACAGCTGTGTTCAACAAGATTCGATGCTTGTCATTGTCAGTTCCTTAAGAAAAGCAAAGGAGGGCGGACCAAACATGGAGAGAGTTCGCTTACCTGATGCGCTGAAACGCGGCGAAATTATAAAGGATTCCCTCCTAACTGAATCTCCCTTTGGAAATCGCGTTAGTTATTTCAATCCTGTGACCACAACTTTTGCATGGGTCCAAAACACATTTAAAGGGGAAGGCAGACTACTATATCATGAAACCAGGAAGACTTATTCTCGGCCGAGAAAAGTAAATGTGCCCTTAAATGGAAGAGGCGGATCGGGAGTAATTCGCCTATTAAAGAGACAGACACACGCTGTTTGTCTAATCGGGGGATCGGTAACATCATTTCTTATAAAATACCGATACACTTGAACTGGCTCGGAATTTATTTAGACATTATCTAAACAACAAAAACGTAAATGTAAAACAAAACTAACCAAATAAAATGGGGGTTCTGCTCAGTATTCCATTGTCTTTGCCACATTAAATATAATTATTCTTTGGGAAATAGTCTAAATGCTTTTTATTCACGTTATTATTCCTTGTGAATATTACCATGACTTAACTAAAAAAAAAATGGTAACCTCAAATTACCCATGTCTTTGCTACACTAGTAAACTGGTCAATCTGACAAAAACATTCATTCATTTTCTTTTCGGCTTAGTCCCTTTATTAATCTGGGGTCGCCACAGCGGAATGAACCGCCAACTTATCCAGCATATGTTTTACGCAGCGGATGCCCTTCCAGTTGCAACCCATCACTGGGAAACATCCATACACATTTATTCACACACATACACTACAGACAATTTAGCTTACCCAATTCACCTATACCGCATGTCTTTGAACTTGTGGGGAAAACCAGAGCACTTGGAGGAAACCCACATGAACACGGGGAGAACATGCAAACTCCACACAGAAATGCCAACTGACCCAGCTGGGGCTCAAACCAGCGACTTCCTGCTGTGAGGCTATTGTGCTACCCACTGCACCACCGTGCTACCCCTGACAAAAACAAAGCATTGGTAAATATATTTTCACTATGAAAACATAGACATTTTAGTGAGGGATGGTATACAGAGCAGTAGCAAAATGCAACGTTGTAAAAAAAGTTATTTCTAGGAGGAACAGAAACAGGACATGTTTACATAATAATACTATTGTTTATTGTAGACACAAGTTAATTAACCCTCATCTTGCAATCCTCATCTTTCCAAAAATTGCATTTAGAATTCCTGTTAGTTTCAATTATAATGTTCTAGCTAGCACACTGCATACTTGCGGGTCTATAATAATTTATACAAAAGTTATACCAATTCTCAAATTTTCTGACCACGAATGTCTAGGTCACACATTTACACCAGTGGGCAGCTACCAGTGACTAGGTCTCAAATGGAGCACTGATACTCATACTGCAGGCTAGTGTAAAATATTCAAAGTGTACCAAATGGAACATTATGCTTACCTTTAACTGCCCCGCCAAGAAAAAAAAATGTTTGGATTGCATTTCTTAACTCCTAATGTCGCTAGTTAACACAATCAATGCATTTTTTTCAACACATCCCATAATTTCTAAAATATCAGCCTCTATCAAATGGTTGATATGTCGGTTTATGGTAAAAGTACCGGGCTTAATACATATACTATGAAAAATCTGAAAGTGTAAGAACAATTTATTTAAAAAAATATCCAAAATAAAACATTTTTGAATACTAAATCATCTTTTTTTTTTTTAAGTATGCCATAAAATATTTCAGATTTTCATTTAACATGCTTTCTTGTTTTGTTTTTACAATAAAACCAAAATCAAGTGTAGCAACAGGACGTTTGTTTGATTTTTATTTTGTAAACCAACAATGCTGTGTGTGTTTAAGTCATTATTTAAAACAGTCGTACTTTAAATGACTTTAACAGTCATTATTTAAAACAGTAAAAACATGGTCAACCGTTTGGTAGAGCGGCAGTCAAAGGGTTATAGGAAGAATTCTACTAAATACTCAAAAGATCTTTTACAAATATTGACACACTCCTCACACAATGAATGATGTGCAAACACTGTGCTCATTTATTAGATGTTTTCTATGGAACAAGAAGTGCCAGGAAGGCTGCATTCAAAATTGCATGCAGCTTCTATATACTAGACCTACAAGCAGCTTGTATATGTGATTACTGTCAATTAAAATGAAGGTTTTGATGTTCAAAATGTTTCCAATGCTTGTAAATAACTACAATATAATAAATTATTAAAGTAGGAGGTGCCAGGTGGCCAACGAGACATATAAAAATATAAAATCCAAAGATGTCCTTTACAACAAATTTATCTGTTAATTACTTTACATTTTCACCATGGCAAGATCACCCCAAAAAGTGAAGGACATTTTTTAAAAGTCAAGTTTCATCCAACATGGTTGACTTCCTAATGATTCAACATCTGAAATCGCATGTCTGTGTAGGTTCATTTGAATTTAAACTTGTTCATGACCAATAAAAAACATTGTTCTATACAGTATGAAGATGGGATGTATATGAAATTCAGACATACTATATCTGCCTTGTCGTCATCGCATGACCCGAGTTGATGCTTCACTGCCATTCATAAATCATATATAGCAAATGTCCATTGAATGTGCACTTCAGAAGTAAACAGGTCAGATGCAAAAGTCTCTGCCATCTGAAAGTTTCTTCTAAAATGAGCAGTTTTCTCAGACTCCTGTGTGTAGGTTCACTTATTTCAATTTCATCGTCTTTAAAGTGAAATAACTCAATGTAAACAGGAAGCTGAGAAAAGTGCACATTTTAGAAAAAAAATCAGATGATACTAATGAAAAAACTTGCACTTTACACTTCAAAATAAAAAACAATATATTTAAATCTAATGACTATAACAAACCCTGGTGTTGGATATATATATACACTTTTGTTTTGAATTATTATTCTTTTTCTCTTGTGGAAAGCATGAGGAACTTGTTTAGGTTTATTTCAATACCAAATCTCAAGTAAACAATCACAGTGCAGCAGCGCCCTCATCCGTCCTGCTGCGTAATAACACTAGAAGAGCTGCAAGTCCGACTAGTGGAAGAAATCTGTGCAGACTCCACTCGCATTTGAAGGTTTTACTGCGTGGGATTCACTGCTTGCAACTACTCTGTCAGAGTTAGTTATCCGAACGATTACTCTGGAACTATCTGAAGTTATCTTAGGTTAAGATTTGATATTAACATTTATATCAATTTCCGCTGGCATACAATACAATGATCAAAAGTATCATTCTTTTTGTTGAGTTGTTCATCATTTATCAGACTCTGGGTGATAACACTGAGGGTAAGACATCTTTATATTCTCATTCTTTGCGGAACGAAAAGCGTCACTGAATTGAATCATGTAGGATTGTATTTTACAGAAGCTTTTAGCTTCGCTGTTATTTTTCGTAATTTGCTTTATATGAAAAACAGCTGTGATTTCGTTTACTTAAGCATTAAGGTTATGGACTATCGGGTCTAGCGGAGAAATGGAGATTTTTTCATTTGGGATTTTTAGGAACTGAATGAAACTAAACTCTCAGACGAAATAACTTTTAAACATTTGGCTTTTAATTATTGTGTTACGGATCCTTCTGTATTCTCAACGTCCATCAATCACTCTCAAGTTTATCTTGGATGATATGGATTGATAAATGATTCACACTTCAGAGGAATTAGTGACGTGCGTTTGGCCAAATGAGCAGGTTTTAACAAAAACACAGACATAAACATCATTTTAGTCCATTAGGCGTTTTGTCACAAGAAACATATTATTAACACGTTGACTATCTGATGTATGAAGTCTATACTGTCTTGTAATTACAACCCAGTGACCCAGAAAATGACTGAGTGTGAGTTTAGCATCTGTGAAAGAAAGAGCCCTAATTTGACCTTTTAAAGGAAGACCTTTACTTCTGTGTGACCTTTGGGTCGACCACTCCTGAGGCAAAACAAGAAATAACAAAAAAAAAAAAAGAAGAAGAAAGAAATCAATATGCCAGGAATATGCTATGAGATTGAAATGACTGGCCAAAACAAATGGGTTTATTCAATATATTTATTGTCAGAGTTTGCCTGTCTTACATATTTACCTGATTAAAATTGGTTTGGCTTCTGCACAGTTGCAAATAGTTGAAATAAATGAGAACAACATTTTTTTCCCCTCACACGAATCGGAAAGTTTTCCCTTGAGGATGGCAACATAATGTTTTCCAGGTAGAGTAAAGCAGTCTGGGTATTGACAAACGTTGAGTCAAAGTCTTGGTATGTTACAACTTTATAGACTCTAGACAGCTGCAGTCAGTCTCTTTGAGGATGATTTCAGCATTTATACATTTAAAAAGAATGTATTTAAAATCTGGCCATCTGTCCAGGAAGTTTTTTTGTCTTCGGGCTCTATAGGCTGGGATGTACTCCAGGATCCCTGCAACCGTAGATTGGACAAGCAGTTTAGAAATTGGATAGATGGATGTTTGAAATGAGATCCCTCAAGGCCTGGCAGCATCATTGCATACGGTTATCCTCTTTGCATATGCATCATTGGCTAAGATTCAGATCTTCTGTTGCTCATACTTGTCTCGTTTATTTTACAACTGAACAAGAAAACAGTGAGTTCTCAACAAAGTGCTTGTCTTGGGCTGAAGGAAACACCCTGGTGGTCAGCTCAAAAACATGTTTCAGGCATGTCACAATCATTGATAATCAAAAAAGTAGCTTTGTCTGCATGTAAAAAAAACAAAACTTCATACAATAAAGATATCAATTTCACTCAGACCTAAACCTAATAATTCCAGACACACTGTGAATAGCTGAAAATATAATATAATAGTAAAGAATTGTTAAAATAAAGATATTAAAATAAAGAAAATTACGAACTTACAACAAACATTTATGGTTAAAGTCAATTAATGAATTAAACTGAAATGCCAATAGGATTTTCTGACAAGGGAAAACAAAATAATCCAAAATATTTCGATTAAAATAATGTAATGGTGTATAAATAAGACTACTAAAAAATATAGGAAGAGTTCAGATGCAAAAACATCTAAGTGGCATCTGAAATTCTCTTCTAATATTAGCATTTTTATCAGGCTCCTATGTCTTGATTCAGTAATTTTACTTTTATGGCAAAGAATAGGTTATTTTCATCGCTTTCAATATGAAATAACTGAACATAAGCATAAGAGGCTAAGAAAAATGCTCATTGTAGGTTTTTGCATCTGAACTCTTCATATCTTCCCTAGAAACTCAACTCCTCCTGGTTAGACATTCTCTATAAATCTCTGTTTTCAGAGATCCTAATCCAGTAAACATGGACATGCAAACCCTTACTTGGCTGGATCTTTAATTTTTTGTGGGCAGAGAGCTGCAACTTTTGGCAGATGTGTTTTTGGCATTTGCTGAAACAAGTTCTGTCCTGGGTTTCAGGTGACGCACTGTACAGTACTCAGCTTTTTATGTTTCCATTAACAAACTTCACAGTATATTTTCCCCTGAAATAAACCTTATTTATTGGCAACACTCACGGTAATAGACTGAAAAGTTCCCTCTAAGAGGTCTACGCATGTGAAACCAGAAAAAAAGTGTGTGATTGGAAAGAATGATGATGGTGGTGGATGTGCTTTATGGAAACAACAACAAGGGTGGTCGGGGATCTTTTCTCTATGGCTGAGGCCGCAGGACACTGATGAGGCGGCTGATTTGCTGCTGTGATGTGCCTGCCAAACTTTTAGAAGACTTATTTGAGATCAAAGCCCAAACTTTTATATTGGCTTTCAGGCTCAGGGTTTATCCTCATGACAGTAATGAAGTTGTGCATCATTTATTTGGAAATCTAGGACCAGATTTTCTAAACAGGGAAAATATTTGGTGGAATGACTTTATGCATTGTGAATTAAAAACACCAAATATCATTTGTTATTTATAAACAAATAGTCAAATTAAAGAAAAAAAATGGTTGAAATTTGGACAAAATGTTATCAACCTTTTTTGATTAAAACCAATATTAACATTTTACTCAAACCATATACCTAAATAATTAAGTAAATCTTTAAAAAAAATAAAATAATTGTTTTTAAGTGGTCTCTTATTGTTTTCTTCCATTGCTTTATATAATAGATTATTCATGCACTCTCAGAAATAAAGGTACAAAAGCTGTCACTGAGGTGGTACCTTTTCAAAAGGTACACTTTTATACCAGTCAGGTCCACATTTGTGGCTAAAAGGTACATATTTATACCTAAAAAGTACAACGTGCACCTGGAAGGTACAAGTGTACTTTTTGTCTACCTTTATTTCTTAGTGTGTGTGTGTGTGTGTTCAGCCAATCAAGTGGATTGCTTACTAAAATGTTTTTTAGGGATAAAATGTTTAAAGTTAAAATATAAACCGGAAATATAAAAAAAAAAAAAGAAAAATACAATAGTGTATAAAATAATACTTCAATAATACAACCAATATTTTATCTCTTTAAAAGTTTGCTTTCAAGCTCAGCAATTATTTATGACACAGGTGAAGTTGTGCATCATTTATTTGGATATATAGGATCCGTTTTACTAAATAAGGAAATATTTGGTGGAATTTTTTTGTTTTAATTTAAATTTGCTTTTAATTCACAAAACCTAAAATCCATGAAATAAAAGATAGCTTTGGTCACACTTTACAAAAAGGCTTCATTGGTTAATGCATTTACTCATTTGAAATAATTATGAACAATACGTGTACAGAATTTATTAATCATAGTTCAACATTTACTAATGCATTATTTAAATCCAAATTCATGATTGTTAACATTAGTTAAAAGCATTAGTTATCATGAACAAATACTGTAATACATGTCCTGTTCATTGTTTGTTCATGTCAGTAAATGCATTAACAAACATTAACTAATACAACCTTATTGTTAATGCTATCAAAACAAGCTTTGAAAGCAATGAAAATGACAACAAAATTACTAAAACTCAAATTTCAAATGTATACTGGAAATATATGGAAGAAACAGGCATAAGAAATAATATAAGAAATAATATAATAGTGTATAAATAATACCTCTTATTAAAAACCTCAATAAACATTTGCTTTCAGGCTCAACGTTTACTTATCATGACACCAACGAAGTTGTGCATGACGATGAGACTCACTACACCCCTCAGTTGGACTACAAACGTAAGTAGGCTCACAAATACTACAGTATGGCTAAAAGTAAAGTCTACACTTACAAACCCTTTTGTCCAGCAGATCCACAGTGGTGTCACAGACTCAAGCTCACCAGCGGGGAAGTGTCCTGTTCTTCACCTCGAGGTGGACACCACCACAGCACACTCGGTACTCGCTGTTTGCTGTCCTGTGATCGTGGATATAAACGGCTGGGACGATCATCAGTGCAGTGCATGCCGAACCGCCGCTGGTCTGGAAGTGCTCTTTGTCGAAGTAAGTCTACTTAAAAGGTGACATAATAATTAAGAAGGGTGATTCGAAAATTGGAGATTTTGCATTTCAAAGTAAAACAAATTGGAAAAATGATCAAAGTTTGTTACATACTGTCAACATTGTTACTCTTGTAAACTTTTTTTGGCAAAAGGACATTTAAACAACCCACTGTTTTGATGTTTATCTTTAGATCTAAATATTTTCTCAGTGAGAGCAAACATTTGGATCTTATATCAATGAGATAAAATAAATACATTTTATTCAGATAAAGACAGATAAAATAAATAAATAATGTTGTAGAATGAGAAGCACTATTTAAGACTTTTTTTTATAAAATAAAATAAAATAAATATAATATTTCCAAAAGAAATGTACAATCAAATATTTTGATCTATCAGTAACACAATAATAGACAATGGAAAAATACACTAATTCAGACAACACAGAATCACAATTTTCAGCTATTTAACACACTGTTTGCAGAAAAATATAATATTGGGTCCCACTTTATTTTAAGTGGCCTCAATTAATAAGTACTAACGCTGAAAATAATAATGTGTTACCATGTACTTATTGTGTAAATACATGATTTTACATTGTACTTATGATTGATTAAATACCTGCATGTAAATACATCTGTAATGAATTTCTGCAATTACATTTATAATTACACTGTTGACCATCCCTTACACCTTAACCCACTCATAATCCTACCCATACCACCAAACCTGTCCCTAAACCTTCCTGTATCCCACTATTGTATTTATGTTTTGATGTATAGTAGTTAAGTCCACTTATTATAAAGTAGGACCTATATAGTTATGACCTGTAATGGACATGACAAGGCTCACTTCACACAGTTTTATAAAGTAGAAAAATTTATGACTCCAATTGGACATACCTACAATTATAAAATCCCACACATAATCCTTTGATTCTGAGCGAAGCATGAATTAAGCAGCTGCTGCAGTGTTCTAGACCTGAACTATGCATGTGTTGTGTTTATGTTTTGTCTGAATCTCTCAGGGATACGTTGCCAAGTTCTGTCTGTGATTGACCACGGTATGTACAGTTGTAATCGGGGTTTTGTGGTGGACTCCAGGTGTGACTACACCTGCGATGAAGGCTATCAGATTGAGGGAGATCGCTATCGTTTGTGCCAAGAAGATGGAAAGTGGAGCGGCACAGAACCCACGTGTGGAGGTAGAGTAAAATCATCTATTTGAAAATGAAGTTCAAAGATTTACAAAATAGGGTAAATTGATGAAGAGAAAAAATTCAATCTCATAAAACAAAACCTTAATTTGATATTCTTTCTTACTTACTCCCAGGGCCATTTATATCGAAGTTGATATTTAGCCACACCATATTGGTGTTTTGTAACATCTAGTTTTTATGAGGCGAGTTGTTAGCCCACTGCTCAACCCCCAATCTGGAGGACCAGGACATACACACATACACTACGGACAATTTAGCTTAGCCAATTAACCTACAGAACATGTCTTTGGACTGTGGGGGAAAGCGGAGCACCCAGAGGAATCCCACACAAACACAGGGAGAACATGCAAACTCCACACAGAAAGAATTTGATATACAGCAAGTAATTGCAGCACATATAACAGTATATAAATAGTTCACGCAAAAAATGAAGATTTGGTGATTTTTTTTCTTAAATAACTGATTTTTTGCTTAAACTGTGGTCCTTGGTGATTCATATCACTCAGTGGCTACCAGAAATTTGAGGGTCAAAAAACATATACAGGCAAAACAAAATCTGTGGCTCCTGATGAAACTTTGAGATCTGTCTATCATGTAATAACAATGTACACGTGAGAGAAAACACAGAATATATATCTTATTCAGTTTACACTACACATATGCTGTCAAAATAATTCACAGATGGGTTACAGATGCCATTATGCCATTTTTTAGACACATTTTCAATTTTCAATCGGATAGAAGATGTTGTAACATTTGATTAAATATGCACTGTTTCAGATTATGACCCTCCCAAACTGAAATGTCCTTTGTCCAGAGAGAAGGTTGCAGAACCAGGAAAACTAACCGTCATGGTTTCCTGGGATCGTCCTGTAGCTAAAGATACCGCTGACCAAGCATTACGGTATGTGGATTACATTTTATGCAAGACATCCAACTTCTTTTCAAAGAGACCAAGTTGCCTGCCATAAATGACCTTTTTGTAATCTCTCATTAGAGTTTTGCGAAATGGACCAGAATCTGGATCTGACTTTCCTGAAGGAACACATGTGATTCGATATAAAGCCTATGACCAAGCTGGCAACATGGGGACCTGCAAGTTTAATGTGCATGTTGAAGGTAAAACCAGCAGAATTGGGATTTTTGTTCAAAATTTGACATAATCTCAACTGAAACACGAAGAGAGGATGGGACAGAGTTGCTCCTCCCCTTTAAAAAAAAACAAAAAAAAACAGCCAATAGCGTTTTGTTTTTCTCACAGCTCTGCCAATAAGAGTGCTTGAGCTCCAGTGCATCAAATGAAAAGCAAATGAGAAGCTTCTTGAAGGGGGCGGGACATGTCACATACTAGAGAGCATTTGATTGATCAAGTTTTGATGAGAAACTGAAGTATGAGGTGACGTGAAAAAAATCTTTGATCCATTTAAGTGGAAGTGTCAAACTGTAAGCTTTGGGTGTTTATATCAGGTTTATATCTTAAAAACGCGAATTTCGTCACCACACTAGCTAATAGACATCCTTAAATCCAAGATACTGATTGTTACATCTAAAAAAAAAAGCTTTATTTTAATTTCATGGGACCTTTAAGGAAAATTTTACTCAAATGAAAACCCTGTCATTTACTCATGTTGTTTCAAACTGTTGTCTTTTTTAACCCTAATCATTGGAGAGTTTTTTTATTTTTTTTTTTTTTTTTTTAAATATTGTATATTTATTGGGGAGGTAAAGGATTTCAGGCTGGAACACTTTTTACCATGTTGGGAGGGATGATGATGATAATGATAATAATAATAATAATAATAATAATAATAATAATAATAATAATAATAATAATTAAATACAAATAAATGTTGACAGAATTTAGATTTGTGGGTGATGTTTTGGTTGAGCTTTAACCCCAGATAAAATGATCAAAATAAGGTTAGAATAATGTTGAAAATACTTCTATATACAGTCTGATGGTCTACATTTCTTTAACTGTTTTCTTCTCTCTCAGTGAGACGCTGTCCAAAGCTGAAGCCGCCGATGCATGGCTATCTGACATGCTCATCTGATGGGAATAATTATGGGGCTATATGTGAATACCACTGTGGTCCTGGCTTTGAAAGGACAGGTTTTGTGACACGCGTTTGTCAGCTCAACCGCAGCTGGTCTGATGAAGCAGCTCAGTGTGTATGTGAGTATGTTTTTTTTTAATTATTATTATCATTAATTAATAATTAGCAATTTATATTTTTAAAAAATCTGATATTTTTATTTATATATAT
>CAIGQW010055024.1:11338714-11349100 GCA_903798125.1 Danio choprae | reverse complement strand
GGTACTCTTTAAATATAATACATTATCTACTTTGTCACATTTTGTTTTCTGCAAAATGTAATTGTATATACATAGAAGTTAAGTGACTTATGTTTTAACCCTTTAACTGTCACCCCATTGTTGAGTTTACATTTGAAAATTATATACAGTATAAGTTCAGGTTTAGACAAAATAAATAAACATATATATGTTTACATATATTTATATAGATATATTTATGTAAAATGAAGTCATTTGTCTCTATTTGCTGTATGAAATGTTTACTTTTTGGTACAGTAATGGACATTAAAACAGACGTGAGGTCAGCTGGTGCTCTGCTCGATCAGTTTTATGAAAAAAGAAGACTTCTTGTCGTATCTACACCAGATAACGGTAACCAGAAGTACAGGCTTCAGAACATGATGCTGCAGGTACTACAGATATACGCTTTTGAACAAATCTTCATAAGAAAGAAGTGTTTTAGCTGTAAAACTTCACAAGTGTGTGTTTGTGGAAATGTTGTGACAGAAGGCTGGTTGTGGTCTGGATCTGCGTCACGTGACTGTGATCGAGCTGTTAGGAAGTCCTCCTCGAGCAGTGGGCCGCATTAAAGAACAGCGTCTACAGCCTGAGGTTATTGAGGATCTTAGGTAACTTACTAAATATCTACAGTTGTCTTTATACAGCGGGGAACAATGTTTTTTCCTGGGAATAATATTTCTAAAGGGAGCTGTTGACATGGAATTGAACCAGATTTTGGTAAAAACACAATACAAACATAAAAATAAAACTAAACAAAAAAATCTGAAAAATTAGTTACATTACAATAGAATGACACAAGGAGAAAGTACTGAACTACTGAAATGCATTTAATACTTTATATAAAAGGCTTTTTTGGTAATGGCAGCTTAAAGATGCCTCTCATATGGAGAATGAAGTCTCATGAATTGCTCAGGTGTGGGTTTTTCACTTCAACAGAGTGTAAAAATATTGATGGTTCTGTGGGTCTCGTCTATCAAATCTAATCTTTATTTTGTATTTTATATTGGATTCAAGTCAGGTGATTGGCTGGGCCATTCTACAGCTTGATTTTCTTTCTCTGAAAGCATTTGAGTGTCCTTAGCTGTGTTTTGGATCATTGTCTTGCTGAAATGTCCACTCTGGTTACATCTTCATCCTCCTGGTAATGTAGATGTTGGACTGAAGCAGCTAATATTAATTTACAATGATGAAGGGCAGAGGGTTCCTGAAGAACTGCTGAGAGATTTTAGCTGCTGTCTGGGCTTTCACTGCCTTTTCTGCACCTCCCTTTCTTCATGTGTTAATTTTTTTTCCCTGTTTCATTTTATTTTATTACACATAACTTAATTTGGGGCCTCACGGTGGTGCAGTGGATAGCATGTTCGCCTCACAGCAAGAAGGTCGCTGGTTCGAGCCTCGGCTGGGTCAGTTGGCGTTTCTGTGTGGAGTTTGCATGTTCTCCCCGTGTTGGCGTGGGTTTCCTCCGGGTGCTCCGGTTTCCCCCACAAGTCCAAAGACATGCGGTATAGGTGAATTGGGTAAGCTAAATTGTCCGTAGTGTATGAGTGTGAATGGGTGTGTATGGATGTTTCCCAGAGATAGGTTGCAGCTGGAAGGGCATCCGCTGCGTAAAACATATGCTGGATAAGTTGGCGGTTCATTCCGCTGTGGCGACCCCAGATTAATAAAGGGACTAAGCCGAAATGAAAATGAATGAATGAATAACTTAATTTGTAATCTAATGAGTTTAGTTTTTTATAGCTTTGTATATATGGATTTCTTTGGTTGTTAACCAACATCCGGTGAAAATTTCAAGTCAACAGCACCTTTAGAAATATGTTTTCTGAAAAAATGCTTATTTTCCCCACTGTATGCGTTTAAATGCTGTATATTTACAGATGTCAAACTCTCTGATGATGTTTTTAAAATGAATTATTTGCACTTTGTTCTGATGTTTATAATACTTAATGTCTACATTTTTGGCTTCATCATCTATAAAAATTTACTCAATGACTGAAAAAAAATCTAATTATCATTGCATCTAAACTGGATTTCTTCACTTTTCCGGTAGAGACATACTGACCAGTCTAATTCTTATTCAAGACCAGGTCTTATTCTGATCAAAGCCACATGACAGTCCTGGACAAAATACTTTTACAAACAGCTTTTCGACAACAGCAGCTACGTTTTATTGGGGGGAGGTGAAAGATTCCATTTACACCATTTAAAAATAGCAGTATTTCTAGTGTAAATAGTATCAGATATATTGGCACCTCCATATTGTAGCAGGAAATAATATAAAATACTATTAATAATACCATATTGAGTGTAAATGACAATTTATCAAATGGATGCTGCCTTTATTGGGACATGTTTTTTATCTTTTCCACTGGTTGCCCAAACCTCTATTTTATTATTGTTTATTTGCAAAGGTTTCTCAGGAAATAACAATGTTGTTCTCTTAGACACATAGAATAGATCTGTGATCTATTTGCTAAATATTTGTGACATTACAGTTATCTGTATTATTTTAAGTGATTGTTCATCCAAAAATCAAAATGTCCAGGTGATTTACTCATGCAGTTCAGGCTATCCAAAGTGTCTTTGACTTTTTTTTTCCTTCAACAAGAAACTGACTTTACATTTGCAACTCTGAATGGCTGTATGGAAACACAGCTAGTGCTTTTATGCTGAAGGCAATCATTTTGCTGATGCACTCCTCTATGCACGTGTGTTTCCAATCTAATGCATGTCTGCATGTGTTATTTGTTTGTCTATAACAGACAGGCGCTGCATATCTCTATGGCATATTTCACCATGGTTCTTCTGGATGAAAATGGTGTGGATCGTGAGCGTTTTGTTAACCCTACCAACTCCGAAGAGCTTTTTTCATACGTAGATGAGTATCTGCTCACAGAGGAAGAGCGAGAGAGATTGGAGATGAATGGGGACTTCTGTGACTGACCAACTAAAATGTTCATCAATAGGTCATAGGTCATCAACATACATGGACCTCAAGAATCTCCTTAAAAAAACTACACATTTCGGTTATTATCAACAGAGAATCACAGCTGGAAATGTGATTTGGAACATGTTTTAATCTGCCAGGTGAGGTTGTAAAAGATACATATTCTAAAGAAAAATATTTCTAACCATCCATATTCGAGTGCACAGCACATTGTGTGAATTCTTAAAAATATTTAATATTTATTAAAAGATGGTATTTTCAGTTAGCACCTGAAAATAAGGCGCTTACAATGGAGTACATCAGCATTATGACATTAAAATACATTGTGGTTAAATATGTCAATCTTTCTGGGCTAAACATCACATTTAAACTCAGCTAAAATATTTACTGTGTTTACACATGCATTTTTAAGAACATCATTTGAATGATGATGTATTTTAAAACTAATTCTGATACAACATTTATAGGGAATAAATACAATTAAGATATTCACACTTCACATTTTCATTTTGTTGTTTTTGAACCACCTGAAATGCTTAAAATATTAAAAGTCTTGAATTTTTTTTTTTTACTGTGATGCATTAATGATCTTGCACAGCTGTAAGAGAGCAACACATAAACGTTGTGGAATGTGTAACCCCCTGTCCTGATCATGATTTGGGAGGTGTTGCGCAATGTCCTTACTTGCCCTTTCCCATGGACGAGCGCAGGGGAAGAGTGCCCTCTGCCCAAGAGTCTGGGTACTGCATCATCTTCTTCCACAGCAAAATCTCTTCACCTGTAGAGTCGGCCATCCACTCTTCCTTTCCCTCCTTCACTGTCACTGTGCAGACATCAGTTTCAGATAACTTAAGTTCAGCAATGATGCATTGAAGTGATAAAAAAAAAGAGTTAAATTTTAGTTTCCAAAAAATATTAAGCAACACAATTGTGAGTGTTCCTGTGATTTAGACTGAGCAAAGCAAGGAGGAGGAAGGTTTAAAAGTCAAACACAAGTGGTCGCAAGAGACACATATGAAGGCATTTTAACACATAATGGTATTTTGGTTGACCAGTTGTGATCAGATATTTAAATGGTTACTTTAATTTAAAGGGATACTTTTGTTAATTACACACACTGATGTCGTTCCAATGCCCCAAGACACAAGTTAAGATATTTTAGTAGAAATCCAAGAACTCTCTTATTCTCCATAGACACCAATAATCCTGAGACCTTCGAAGCCCAGAATAGGAACAGAAAAATAATTGTATGACTTCAGTGGTTTACTGTACTCATATGAAGCTCTGTAAAAACAACTTTGTTTGCCAATGTCTTTCATCTCATATCAGGGTCCACATTTACTACAGGCAAGATGTTGCTTCTGTGTTGCACTGGTTTTGACAATGTTTTTGGATGCTGTCTATGAAAGGTGAGGGAGCTCTCAGATTTCATCTAAAATATCTTCATTTGTGTGTTGAAGATGAATGAAGGTCTCAGAGGATTGGAATGACATGAGGGCGAGTAATTAATAACAGAATTGTTTGGGTAATCTAACCTTTTAAAAACACTCCTTTGTGAAAGTGTAAACAGTTTATGTTCATACACAGATGGTAATTTATGGTTAAGTGACAACAAGAGATCTTTCAGCATTCAATCACTCACCATCACTCAGTTACCTTTTATCCAATAACTTTGTAGCAGTTTCATTTGGAAAAAGCATGTTTATTTGAGATGATCTGAGATGCAAAGCTAGTAATTTCATACCCGATCTGTGTCAGAGGCACCTAAACCCTGTGAAGGCCTCTAGCCATATTTTCTATGGTCTATAACCATATTTTTGGTAAAGCCCATTTAATATCTTTGATATTTACTTTACTTGTGCTGTGATTAGAGGTGATGGTCACAAACAGAAAATAAACCTTAATTGATAATATTAGGCAAGTCTCGTAAACTGTGATCAGGACATTTCTGGACTCATGGGAGGAGTAATTACAGTCAATTTCCAATACTGGCAAAGTAAACAAATTCTTAGATGCTCTTACCTGCTCCCAAGCTGAGGCGAACTCCTCCCAGGAAATCATTGCTGGACAGGGTCTCTCTGTCCCAGACAGTGAGCTCCAGACACATGTCCTTCAGCTGCTCCAGACTCAGGTTGTTGTACACAAATGTGTGGTTGTAATTTGGGCTCTTTGTCTTTTTCACCACTGGAGTTTTCTTCTTGGAGGAAGACTTGCTCTTTGATGGCAGCAGATACCTGAGGGATGGAATTATTGGCAGAAGCCTTGATAGAAATACACAAACAAAGGCTTTTAAAAACTTTAGTGGAGATGATGAAACAGATGTTTGCATACCCTTTCACAAAGGAATCACATGTGCCTCCAGCTTTTGTGGCTGTCAGATTTTTGGCTTCTTTGATCAACACGTGTAGCTCACAACCATCAGCAGGTTTGCTCTTCTTCACTGTCAGAAGAAAAGATAGGTGCACAAGGTAAAAACTAGGTACACTCCTAAAAATACAGGTTCCTGCAGGTTCTTACTAGTGATGCAACATAAACCACATTGGGTTCCCCAAACCATCTTTCAGTTCTTAAAATTACCATTTTTTGCAAGAGCATTTTAATAATCTAAACAACCTGTTGTCTACACATAAACAAAAACGTTTTGTGCAATGGAAAGTTTCCATGGATTTTAATGTTTTTTCAATCCATTAAATCCTGCCTTCTTTTTCAGCAGTGCTGGTTCCAGTAGTTTACTTTCTATATATTTTTTTAAATACAGGTTTATATTATATTTATTTTAATTCACTATTTATGACTTGATTACATCATTTGCAGTGCTGCATGTATAGGGATGGAGCTAAATATCTTTTTTAGCTTGCCTTACTCACTTGTACTCTCTGATTTGAGGAACTTTCTGGAAAGCATAATGGTTAATGTAGTTTTTCTTTACAAATGTTGCTATTAAACATGTATATTAAGTTAATATGAACAGTTAAAATGGATTAACAACCTTTGAGGTTACAGCAGGCCTCTCTTTAAACGTTTGTCAATTATTGCTTAAATTCAAAGTCCCTTTGGTAATAAAAAGAAATCCAGAACCAGACTGGTGCGTTCTCTAAAGAACTCTATTTTTAGAAGTAGAGATTTTTAGTAGATGTTTTTTTCTGTGTTATCCCTTACCTTTACCTTTAGAGTCCTCTGCATTTGGGGTATTTGCTGTGATGTACTTCAATGAAATTACCAGCTCTCCTTTGTACTGATCAAATGGAGTTAATAGTGCTTGGAGAACTGCCTATGAACATGAAAAATTAGAAAATATATATTAGAAATATAAGATGAATAGAGTGATGTATTTCTGTGGAATCAGAAGAACCATAAAAGATGATTACCTTTCCTCTAAGGGCCATGGACTCATCATGTGCCGAGTCAATATCATAGCTATCCATTGGTACCTCAACCTCACCCAGAAATGCATTGTGGCCAAAGCGGTCATAGTGCCAAACTGAGAGTTGAAGCGTGCGAGTCATCAGCTGGGTGCGGCTGATGGAATACTAAAGCAAACAAGCACAAGACAGCTTGTCAAGATTGAATGTTTTTTAAAATTAAGATGTTGCCATGTAAGAGCTTTGGCCAGTTTGTTTAGGTTTTTTTTGTGAACTGAGCATGTTGTTTACTCTAGATTAAAATGGGGCAAGCATAAGAAAGAACTAATATTTGTCTCGCTCCATCTCTGCGATAACAACGTACTTATCTTATGTGTCAATAATCAAGCCCATTCGAAACCAGATGTTAAGTTTGCAGTGTTTTAATTACCTGCCATTAAAGCAAAGTATATAGACTATATAGTTACTCAGCTGTATCAGCTTTAGTTCATTTTCTTAGCTTGGAATGATAAAGACTTAAATGATAAAGAGTTTAGCTTTGCTGGGGAATCAATGCATTTCATTAAAATGCTATATTTAAATACCTTCAGTGTTTCCTTAAAACTGGGATTGATGTTGTTATGTTTGATTGAGGTTTTCTTCTTGCTCTTGTCTGGAAGGAGGTAAGCCTTCACGTATCTGTGAAAAGAAATCAAGCAATCATGAGAGTTCTTCTAAACTGAGTGATTTTCCCTCTGTAATGGGGAAACACAATGGTAGGATTCAGGGTGGAATTTTATTATTCTTGGAAGATGGTTAAGAACTGAGACCCTTTCAGGAAATCACTTGGAAATCACTTAGAGCAGGCTGTGTGGAGGCCCACTTACGGGTTGCACTTCTTTTTTGCTGGATCAGCGTAAGCCAGCCCTTTACACTCATGGACCATGACAGACAGGCTCTGGCTGGGTTCATCATAACTGAGAGAGAAGACTATTTCTCCACTCACTTCCACATGGTCATAGTCTCCCGCTTCACTGTACACACTCATCATACTGCCAAGAGTTGTCTGTGAAAAAACAAAAAAAAAATGCCCAGTAAATTCAAGTGTCTTATAATAAATTTTAAATGATAAATAAAAATAATACATTTGGTCTTGATAAATGCTATTTTGTTTTAATTGTTTAATGTTTACATAAAATTATATACATTTAGAATGACATATTTTATATATATATTTAAATTGCAAGAGCATTTAAATAAATAAATATTATATATAGATAGATAGACAGACAGACAGACAGACAGACAGACATTAAATTGGGTTACCCTTGAGCCTCCCAGACTTCCCATGCTACTGCCAAATTTCTGCCTGTGAATATTGACCAAGTTATCAATATCTTCCTCCTCCTCATCATCCTGGTAAGGAACAGCAATCAAGTTAGTTGCAAAAAAGTAAGTGCAAATTTGTTAATTTATTTTAGAATTTCTCTGAAAATAACTTACAGCATTAAGGCCAGGAACCGACTTGCTTCTATCTCCCATAAAGGGTGTAGCATTTTCTGATGCATCATCACGCAAATCAAGTGTGGAGGCTGGTTTAATCTCTACAAAAAGACAGAGTTCAGACATTTAAAACAATGTAAAAAAAACAAAACAAAAAAAACAATTATGTACACCACCATTCAAAATTTATCTGATCAAAAACACAAAAACTTTTAACACTTTGTTGCAGAATTTATTACAGCACATAAAAATAAAGTTATTAATATTTATTTGTGCTTTGAAACTATTTGTAAAATATTATGACAATTTAAAATAAGCATTTTGTATCTACATTTAAAAATATATATCTATAATCTCTGCCTTTTGAACAGTAGTATATACTGATAACACAACATTACCTGATAGTTTGTGCACTCTTCTGACACTTTTCTTAAAAAGCCCATCCACGTCCCGCAAGGAGTCCGAGCAGGCATTCATGTGATGAATTAATGAGGCCTTGTTTTGCAGGAAAGATGGTGGGAGCAAAAGATGAGCAAACTAGGACAGAGAAAATGCATAGCTGAATGTGATGAATGATGAAAAACACTTACTGTCTCGACGGTAGCAGGGCTGTCACTGTTAGCAGTGGTCATCAGGATGGACACAGCAGAATCTTCTGGACTACTCTGACTGGCTGTCAGTTCCTCTTTTCTAGAAGCAAATCAGACTTAAATCACACATCTTCATGATAAGACATCTATCTGTGTGTCCCAGACTCACATATTACCTTTGCATTTGGGGGGTACTGTGAGAGGATTCAGTTTCAGTGCGACTGCTGTCCAGACTGGTTTTATCTATTGATTCTGTGTCGCTTTGTTGTCCCTCATAACCCTCAAGACGTGAACTGAGAGAAAGAAACAAGGCTAAGTATACTGTGTTGTACAGAACTAGCATCCCAATAATTACATTTAAACACCTTAACCATCAATGCTAAAGGAATAGTACACTCATAAATAAAAAATAATTTAAATTGCTCATCCTAATGTCCATCACTACCTTATACTGATCAGCAAATTCATTACATATACTTGATTAACTGTTCATTAAAATATGTAATCAGTCAATCACATGGCAGCAGACATGTAGACACAGTAGAGGCTATCAGCTCAAACTGAGCATAAGGCGATTTATGTCAAGTGGACAGTGAGTTTATATGCTGTTATTTTTCATTTGGAAAAAACTGCATAAAAGGGCAGCTCTTGCATCTTGTGTAATATATTAACTGAAAGGTACTCAAGTTAAACAGGCTGGGTGTTAAAATTCTCAAATCTATTTGCTTTTGTGCGTCTTGTATTCAAATATCATTAAGTAAAACCTTCACCTACTGTAGCTTAATGTCTGTGGACATGATTGTTGTACAGCAAAGACCTGTTAATTTTTTCTAAATATTTGTGTGTATTTGAAATGATATAATGTTAAATAAATATTAACAGAATTTGCATATTGGGAGAACTATCTCTTTAACACAGAAGTGTGGGACTATTAATAGAGCAAGGTGACATGATCAAATCATCGACAAGATGATGATGATAAAAAGTGGTAAATATTTAAACGAAGACACATTGTTTGATCCGTATAAACATAAGACTACATTACACACCTCTTATTGGCAATGTCCTTTAGTCTTGGTTTGGCCACAGGCACAGCTTGGCTGGAATTCAGTTCAACTTTGTTTAACAGTATTTCCCCAGCTGTCTCATGCTTTTTACCTGGAACGGAGAGATGTAAATTTCAGAATGGGGAAGTGGTGTATAATGATTAATCTCAACAAGCTGTCAGCCATTTAAACCTCAAGTAAACAGAGAAATCATTCTCTTCTCCTGTTCACACACAAAGAAAACCCCTTGTAAAAACAGAAAATTGAAGTTCACATTGCTCTATCATCAGACTCTCTGGCTTCCTGCACTCACTCAGAGGCCTCTTCCTGAGGGACACTCGCACTAAGTCATGTCCAGGAGCTAAAGAGAAGCGGTTAACCCTCTCGTCAAAGAACCAGTCTCCGGTGCTCATCTTCAGGTCTCTGAGAGAGAGAGAGAGAGAGAGAGAGAGAGAGAGAGAGAGAGAGAGAGAGAGAGAGAGAGAGAGAGAGAGAGAGAACTTTTGTTGAACATTAACTTTTTCCATTAAGCATGGGCCTCATTTTCCAGCCTACTGTGCCTCTTAATGACAGGTTTCTAAATAGATTGAGGCCAAAGAGCGGGATGCTGGGAGCCATGGGGTGCACACTCACATCTCTTTGGCACACACTGTGCACACCCATGATCCATTGGGTCGAACAGATTGGCATTTTTTGCAAACTTGATGTTTGCATACTCTGCATTGGCTGCCGGTCAGAAGGCTCAAGGGCTCCTGGCAGCGGCCACAGCTGCGTTCACTGTATTTCCCACTGCCACGTTTTGCACCCTTTCTTCTGATAT
The DNA here is from genome assembly GCA_903798125.1 of Danio choprae. Taxonomy (NCBI): domain Eukaryota; kingdom Metazoa; phylum Chordata; class Actinopteri; order Cypriniformes; family Danionidae; genus Danio; species Danio choprae. The sequence goes on along the minus strand of CAIGQW010055024.1, from coordinate 11,338,832 downwards.
CCAGAAACTCTGCTTTCAGCTTCCTATCAGAACATAAGTGAGCATATAATTATTACACTGAATTATTTGAGTGACCAACATCCTTTTCCTAAATGCAAAAATTGTACAAAAAGTACAA
>CAIGQW010055024.1:11323678-11338614 GCA_903798125.1 Danio choprae | reverse complement strand
TATATATATATATATATATATATATATATATATATATATATATATAATTTATTTATTTAATTCTGGTACTCCTTAAATATAATACATTATCTACTTTGTCACATTTTGTATGTGTATACACATACATACATACATATACACATATACATACATATACACATATATATATATACATATACACATACATATATATATATATACATATACACATACATACATATACATACATATACACACACATAAAATATACAGCATTTCTATTTTTACAGTGTAGCTTTATTTTAGTCAGTATTTCTAAAACTGGACTGATTGAGCTGTGACACTCACTTCACACGCAGGTCCTCCAAATGCCTCAGATCCTCGTCCCGCCGGAGAACTTCTAGTATGAACTCTTGCTCCGAGTCGGTCAGGAAGGACACGTTGATCTCCATGTTCTGCACCATCTTCAACAGTCAAGCCCTGCTTCTGAGGAATAAAAATCAAACAAATGGCTCAGCATGCATTAAGTCAACAGAATAAATGTCAACACAAATTAAAGAAACTTGTAGAACCACAAAAAACACTTACTTTACAGACTAGCATACCATAATAATGAATACAGAAGCTCACCAAACTCAGAGGAACAGGTCATTTGATTCTCACATATGAAGAGAAGACAGTAATATATACATAACAAGTGTTACACAAATAAAAGGAAGCTCTGCTGTTTGTAAAAAGGGTAGAGACCTGGAGCAGAACTGACAAAAAAGGGGAGTGACCTTTCTCGGTTTCTCCATGCAGTGTCTGTCAGTATGTCAGAAGATCCTCTAGTAATTAAATAAGCACACAGTGACGCCCTGTGACACGCAGCTCAACATGCAAATGTGCTGGTTAGCGATGGCAGGCAATGGCACAGTAGGAAAACAGAGATATTCCCACCCCTGCATCTATCACATTAATCAAATATAGGCATATTAACTTAAATAAATCAATTTTTAATCTTTATGTTTGCTTTCCATTACTGAAAATCATAGATTACAGCTAAAGGTATGTTTTAATGTTACAAGTGTAAGAAACAAATCCTTAATCTGTCATCTTTTAAAATGGTGAATAAAAAATGTCATAAATAAAGTTATAATAAAATAACTTTAGAGTCAAGCAAATATGCTTAATTTAAGATATACTTTATAATGTTCGTTTTATAAAATTTCTTAATAAGAATAAATTAATAATAATATAAATATTTTATATAATCACTTAGGCTGTAACCAGAAATAAATGTTAGAGGGAAAAACTCCTCCAACTACAATATTTCAAAACAGTCAAGATACATGGCTTGCATAACACACACAAAAAGTATAATATATTATTTAAAAAATATATTTGCAAAATATATTTATTTTGTAACAATATAAATATTTATAAACGGGACTTCTTATCATGCGAACGGAAAAACTGTAGCGCAGAAAACATACCTAGAGAGCATGAGAAACTTGTTTTGATTTGTTGCTGGTAAAATTATGGACAGCTCATGAATAAAATTTATTACTAAAGGGCAACAGAGTCTGGGAAAAGAGGCCAAGCACTGGAATGTCATCAGGAAATGAGGAACACTCAGTGTGTGTGTGTATATCACTAGAGTTGCCACCCTTTAAGGAAACACAACGATGGGTGGAGGTCTTTAGCAAACCTACATTACTAAATGAGGCACTTATGAAAATCATTACCAGTAAAAGGCTGGTAAATGTCCTTTAAGCTCAACTGGTGACAAAAGTTTGAGAATTTTTTTTTTTTTTTTACCTTCATTAAAACTGGTTTGGTCTACATCCCAAACAAATGGACATTCTGAGGCAAACTTTTCCTCATTCTTTAAATGTTTGAGGGAAAACAGAGAGGATTAAAGTGAGCACTACAATGAATTGACCTTCCTCCTGCTTATACAGATGTATGCTGCTTTTATGCTCAGACAATAAACAATGACATTTAACTTGTATATAATCCTGAATTAAACTGAAGTTCTTAAGGCAAACTAACAGCTTAAATTCAAGAACAGTCAAAGACAACCGTTAAGACACATCTTTAGATCTTTAAAGATTAAATACAGCACATTAAGACTTAATAATGACAACAACTGAGAAACTCGTATCTCAAAGGAAACTGCAGAAGGCACCATATAAACAAACAGTGTAGTACAGTAAAACATGTCCCTCACATTCAACAACAACAAAAAACCTAATAAAAGCTTTACGACGTGCTTTCAAATGTTCACTTACGAAAGGCGCAGGTTTTTCTGTCGTTTCCTTCTCCGTGTGAGCTTTCGGACTTCCAGCTTTGCCAAACAAACGTCCTCCCGGAACAAACGGAAACTTTTCAGTTACTACAGCTCCGCGCCAGACGCTGAACACCGTTCAACAGGTGCGCGTTCACGACGATGCGCGCTGCAGACGTCAGCGATTCCGCATGAACGTGGATTTAACTTGCTTGTGTGTGAAACATAAATATATAAAAGACGTTCAAACGAAATAATTAACATATTGTGAAATATATCTACACAACTTATTTTAAGAAGTAGATGTCTGAATGTTGTCTTAGTGTTACAGTTACCACCGAATGATGATATAATTTTCATCTATTACAGCATTTAAAACCGCAACTTTACTAGAATTTAATATGCATGTATTAAAATTTTGTATACAAAATCGCATTTGTAAATTTAATGTGATGTGGACAAAATTGTTTACTAATAAACAAACTTTAGATTAAGAAAGAAAGAAAGAAAGAAAGAATAATTTCTGGTTGGAATTATGTAATGTTTTATTTAAATGGCAATATTTCACATTACATCCAAAAAATGTATGTAAGAATGTTACAAAATATTTCTGCTACAATGAATAAATACTGTTGAACTGAACCTAATTTTAATTTAAAAAAATAAAGTAAAAAATAATTTAATTTCCTCAACAAAATGTAACAATAAAAAAGCAATAAAAAAGCTTAATTGTTTAAAAATTTAATTTTCTGAAGCATCATGTGACACTGAAGACTGGATTAATGACTTCTAAAATGTATTCAAATAGAAAAATTTACATGTATAACATTTTAAAGGTTAATATTTACTGTATCAAATAAGTTGTCTTGGTAAACTGAAAAAAGAATTTAATCAACTTTGAATTATAAAATTATTTTATTGGAGGAATACCCTGAAAAATAATTGTTGATGGCTACTTATTATATGATGTTGATGTTATACCAAATCTGTCATTACATATTAAGTTAACTAATCATCACATAAACCAACACAACAAGCAGATTACAAAAGAAAATATTTTACAAAAGCAGTTACACACATTAAAGAAAAACTCACAAAGCAATGTAATTAAAACAAACAATTAAAACAACAAGTGTTTATTAGAAAGGTTTACACTCCAAGTCCAGAACTACATGACTGACATGTGGTGCGTAAGTCTTAACATGCTCTATGTGTTTAATATTGGTCTTCCATTCACGTCCGGTGATGTCTAACAAGAGTGTACAGATGCGTTTGGCTGTCTCTGAAGCCCAGGCAGTCCATACTCGCATATCTTTCTGGATCCTCAGAGAAGATTCCTTCACAGAAGAGCCTTCAGCAGATGAATTCAGTTCAGATGGTTCAAGGTGCAAAGGTGTAGTGACGTTTTGATGAATATGCATTATTCCGCCAGTGCTTCTCTTCAGCAGTCGACATGCCACTGGCCAACCCTCCTCTGAACTTGGGATGAGGCCTAAATTCACGTGGTCAGCAAGATTGCTTAAAGAAAGCTAAATAAGATAGAAAAAACTTTATTTAATTTAACTCAAATGATCATATGTGTAGAACTGCATTTGTTTGACTACATTCAGATAATGTTGATGTAATGAGAAAAATAAACTATGGGTCAAAGACGAGACAATGTTTTGGTGTCTGCATCAAATTACATTTACAAAAGCTATTTTATACAGACAGTAAGCATATTAAAATGCAAGTAAAATGTTTAACTTTTCCAGAACTTTTGTGAATTTAGTGAAAAAAAAAGGGGCTCAAATAATGTTCCTTAATCAATCAGTGTAACAGATATGCCAGTATTTATTAAATATATAAATAATATACTAAGTGGGGACGCGGTGGCGCAGTGGGTAGCACAATCGCCTCACAGCAAGAAGGTCACTGGTTCGAGCCCCGGCTGGGTCAGTTGGCGTTTCTGTGTGAAGTTTGCATGTTCTCCCCGTGTTGGTGTGGGTTTCCTCCGGGTGCTCCGGTTTCCCACATAAGTCCAAAGACATGCACTATAGGTGAATTGGGTAAGCTAAATTGTCCATAGTGTATGAGTGTAAATGGGTGTGCATGGATGTTTCCCAGTGATGGGTTGCACCTGGAAGGGCATCCGCTGCATAAAACATATGCTGGATGAGTTGGCGGTTCATTCCGCTGTGGCGACCCCAGATTAATAAAGGGACTAAGCCGAAAAGAAAATGAATGAATTAATATACTAAGTAGTTATACTAAATTGCATTATATTTTAAATAAGCAAAAAATTACAAATAGGCTAAAAACCTTTTTCCGAAGGATGGTTGTAAGGGAAAACAATATAAAATTACAATTAATTGGTATTATGGGGCTGTAATGCAATCCCTAAAGTCTGCATGAAGCAAATCGATAGATTTTGATTCAAGGGGACCAAAATAAACCGTTTTTAGTGGATTAACTTGCATGGAATAATTGCACACCTTAAGTGCTGTATGTAAACTTTTGACTCTTCACAGAAATACCATAATATGTTTGCAGATATTTAAGAAACATGCAAAGTGAACATTCTTTTTTTATCTGAAAAACAATGCTGAAGTCATCAGTTATTTTCCTTTGAAAATGTGCACTCCGTGTCGGAATGTCTGTCTTTGTTTTGGTCTCTATAACCAGCCCACTGCCAGTTTACCCAATTATATTTCATCACCATGGGTTGCCTTGGTGGAAAACACACCGTATTTAATTTCAGTCATGAAGGCTGCATCAATGTATGTGGCCGCTGCCAAAAACGCGACCTCCGGATGAAAGTAGCATCCTTTGAAATGAGACGCAGACTCTAAGTTCTAAAAATACACGTGCATCAATGTATGTGGCCGCTGCCAAAAACGTTACAAACGTGAACATTAGCTGAGCAGGTTACGTTGTAACACAGTGTGCCAACAACATATGATGCACAAGATTCCAGCCATTCAAAATCACAGAATAGTGCACTGTCAATCTTACATACTGCACCTTTAGGACTAGCAAAGTGTGCTAGCAAAACAGACATGTACATTTTGATTTCAGGCAGACTTTGTCTAAATGTTTATTGTTGTAAAAATGTCTGACACTAAATGGCATTTTATGGTGTGTCTACTTTCAGTAAATCATGATAAAAATGTATGACAGTGATTTGTTTGCTCAAAAATTGTTAAATGCCACATTGAAACATATATTTGAGATATATTAGAAGGTAATACTGACATTCAACACTTGTGTCTCAGTGTGCAAGATTCACCTGTCTGTTGTCTCCTTGATGGACAGTGCAGCGGTTTGACACACCGTTGATCTCCAGGTTTCTTTGAAGAGCCGCTACTGCATCTGGATTCCATTCACAGGCATGTACATGAGCAGCATTGGCGTGTACCAGATATGGAAGAGTGAAATAGCCAATCCCTGGAAAGTGGAGCACAATATGATCATGCATTTTGTCTGCTAAAACTCCTGCTTTTCACCAGAGCTGTCGCTTTTACCTGCATACAAGTCAACCACAGTCTCTCCACTGCAGTCAAACGAGGCTATTCTGAGCTTCTCTGTGATATTTCCAGAGGAGAACATGCACTTGGTGACGTCAAACTCATACCTGAAATTTCAAGTCAGATAGAAAAAGTAATTTATGTTAATATTTATTTTACCCTCAAAACACATTCGAAGTCTGTATTTGACTGTATTTTTGTATTCTGGGACTGTGGAATCTTGTCATATCTTCATATAAATTTAAACCATACTTTATCTGACAAGAAACTTCTTATTAATGAGTGAATGTGAAAAACTGCTAATGTTTTTAATGTTATTATTATTATTTACTGAATTTTCTTGGGTTTTTACTTCAAATAATAAACTTAAACATAAAAATATTTAAATCTTATTCTTGTCTTTTATATTGAAATCTGATTATATTGTTGTATAAAATGTACATTACTCCCAGTATTACAGTGCTCAGCATATATGAGTACACCCCATTTTGAAAATGAATATTTTTAACAATTCCTCAGTGAATATGGGTAATATATATTGGTGCATTTGAACAAAACAGATTTATTAAACAGATATATTTATTAAAATAATATTTTAGTCACAGAACATCTTTACAAATGGAAAGATAATACATTTAAATGCAAGCTAAATATTGCAAAAACAAATTACAAACTACAACATTTCAACAAAATTGTATATATTTTTTGTTTCTCTTGATTTTTGAAAATGTTATTTAATATTTCTCCCTAACATATAAATTTGGGCTACTAATTTTTGAACCATTATTGTAAGTTATTTTGTTAGATTAGCTCTAGATTTGGCTTCAGTACTGACTAAACTAATGTATATGCGCAAATATAATATTGTAAAGTATCCTAAAGAAAATAATAATTTAAATGAGAGATTTGTGGGGGGTGTACTCATATATGCTGAGCACTGTATATCAAATTTATAATATAATACATTTTATAACAAACATATTATCTGAGAACTACCATCATAAACATTTCCTTAAAAATTCCTAATTCATGACAAACAACATTTTTGTTTGTTTTTAAACAAAATAAATATTTTTTACTTGCATAAAAAAAATCACTTTCAGACAAAAAAAAAAAAAGATGTGTTCACGGCTTCAATGGTGTCAAAAGGCATATATACAGTATACATGTTTTTCAACAAAATTCACTCCCAGAAGTGTGTGAGAAATGGGGAAGTTACTTTTGAGACCAATTATACTTCATAGATAATTTTACACAAATAATATCTGTACTTTACATATACCCGGTTCCAAAATGACCCAAGACAAAACATTAAAAACAGGGGGAAAATGTGCATTTTGTAAGATTATGAAAAAATATGCACTTTTGTTCTCTAAAAACTGTGCTCTTTTTTTAAACAAAAAATGCTATAAGGGTTAATATATGTTGAGATGGATATTTTAAATAACAAGACAAAATATTAAATACCTAATGTGGTTATCAATGTGTGTTACATAGCTGCTGTCACCTAAAAGCATCGTCACTATAGGGGTTCGATAACCATCCTGGGAAATCTTTTTAATTTGTCCTATACGTTTCACTCCGAGCGTCAGTGCAACTGTAGTCCAGAATTCAGATCCTAAAACCCACAAAATATTTTGCCGGCAATCAGACATATTAGATCAATTTTAACCGAGGACAAAGATTATTGTTATTTATATACACAAGACTGAAACTATAGAGGGTTTGGGATTTATTATCACACACCAATTTCTTTCCATACTGTATTGGAGAAGCAGCCTTCACTAAACAGCACAAGATCTCCATGGCACTGCCATCGGCCAGGAATGTCTCTCTCCAGATCTCCACTCCATGCTTTGCCTTTAGAAACCAGAAAGGACTGTGCAGCCTCTACAAGCTTCATATGGACTGACTTAACTTTGCTCTTCTTTGATAAAGGAGGAGCCTAAAAATAAGAAGATGTTTTATTTTGCAATTCAGACCTTCAGTGATTTGGGTGCAAACATCACTTTATTGTTTATCTTTACCTGGATATCAACAATTTTACAAAAGCTGTCCTGTGCGACATGTTCCTTTAGTGCCACCAGATCAAGCTGTGGCACAACAGATGCTACAACCGGAAGAGTTACAGTGCCATCTGAGTGTTTCTCTGCACCGTACCTGCGGTCCAGAACACCTTGTGACTCTAAGTATTTTCTGAAAAACAGTTAACACATTAATACAACAGTAAGTTATTAAAACAAACACAGAAACTTGTAAAAAAAAAAAAATATTCTTCAGTTTTAAAATGACAGCAACATATACAGCTCAGGAAGAAAGTTAGTAAATGTTTTTTGGATTTGCCATTAATAGGTATGTTTTGAGTAAAGTTTTCGTTTTTGTTTACTTTATAAACCTATAATACTGATATTGTCTTTAAAATTTAAAGTACAGAAACACATATCACGTTTATTTCAAATATAAGTAGAATATCGAAAAGCAATAACATGATACTAGCATTTGGCTTACATAAATATGCAATGCAAAACAACGGTTTGTTTTCTGCCTACCTGTACATTTGTGCGTGACCCTGCGGCACTTTTAAACACGGAACTACATCCATTTTCCCTACAGAAAGTGAAATACATACCTTATCTAACTAAACTAACATAACAGATGTTCTGTATTAATCTTACTCGAATAGTGAAGGCATGAGCTAAACACGTTCGCAATAAAGGAAAACAAGTTCCTAGTCCTTCCGAGTTCCTAGTGGGAATATAATAAGTGTTGCACTCGCAGGGCGCCTGTAAACAATGAGCTGTGATCAAATATTTACCACGTTATTACAGCATTACTTGTGTATATGCCACTTTCTGTTGTTTTTATAAACGTCCAGTTTATAATATTAATGAAATAACACTGTTGTTATCAACTCTTCGTCTAACACGAAACGCTAGGTGGCAGAAAGCTTTGGATTTTACCGCGAAAAGCAACCACGTGTCGACGAAGAAATACATCGCGTCCAATCACAGTAAACGCAGCTGACCAACGTGACACTTATAAACAGTGTTGAATCGAGAGCACGGTAAGAAAGATAACTTTGCATTTGTTCTAGATGTAGTGAAGTGTGGTTTTTTATGTTTTGCCATACTAGAGTACACTTACAGAGCTTCTGTTTTGTTGTTGATACAAGTAGCTTTTCTGAAATATTAAAATCATTGGGAAAATATTCTGAGTAGATTTTATTGTCCGAAATACAATATCACTTTTAAGTTTAACTTTGTAATTCTATATTTTTTCGTGTTACAGTTAATCTTTCAATAATTAAACTGTATATGCTATTTATTTTAATACGTAATGATTGTTCACCGGGCCTTCATGTCGTATTTATAGTGCTTTGTTTACAAAATGAAGAGAAAAGTCTTGATCTTGTTAGTCTTGGCACGTTGTTAAAATGGAATCTGCCCTTGAACCGTTTTGCATAGGCTTTTGTGTACATTAAGCACTTATGTAAAAGCTAACATACGAATATATCCTTGCTTTGACCAACACATGTGTATATCGATTTATAGCACATAGAACTTGAAATTGAGGTAAATTTAGTTTTATTTCCGCACAATAGTTCAATGACAACGTGTGACACGGTCCCTATATTGTTTACGTTACTTTAAATATTCTGACTGATATCTCTTGTAAGTACGACTTAAAACAACAACATTAGCACTATTTAATGAACAATGTTGTACTTTGATAGTGAGTGGCTGCTAATATGATTTCAATATTTATAAATGGCAAAGAATACTTTTCTGAAATTATATTAAGGAGAAAGTCAGAATGTGTGAATAAAAAACCAACTTTACCCCAATTAACTTGAACCATTTTGACAAGAAAGAATCATGTTAATAAGTGCACAAAGCCACATATGGAAAGCCTGGTATCTGTCTTACATAAAACACTTAAAATCCTAATAAGTTTGTTTTACTAGATGACAGCAAACAGTTGTGTGACATCCATCCGACGTGATTCCCTCAAACAAGCTGACAAACCACAGATCCACCTGTTACCTTGCGAAATAGAGCATGACGGACCCGCCGAAGTCTTCAGGTTCTTTAATCCCACAGTGAAGGAACGCAAACACGGTTAGTCAAACACCAGCACACACCTCGAGACTACAACTCAAGTTTTAGCACTCCACCCGCTAAAGATAACATTGTGTTTGGCAGAAACCACAGTGTCATTCAGAGGCAGAGGGCTGAAGGGTCAGGAGTTGCATTGCCCACAAGGATACACAGGAGTAGTGCTGAAAGAGGTCGAGAAGCCGGCGTCTGATCAAGAGGTGCCTGCAAACCATACATGTTTGAATATAATTAGAAGTTTACTTTTTAGAAAACATGATTTAAATGATTTCTAACAATTGTTTCTAGGATAGAATAGTAAAAGTTTCTTCAGTGTTTCATAATTTCACATACTGGAATTTGGAGACGCCACCCACATCTGATGACGGAGTTGTCATGGCAATGACATGGCCTGAGCTAGCAGAGGCAGTGAGTTACTTTTGGTAGCACTTATTACAATCTGCTGTGTTAAACACATTTTCTGTCAATTCAATTCAAATTCTCTAAAGCATTAACTTGTAAATCAATACCTCTTCTTGCAGATGCATGGACCAGTGGATGACTGATAACGGAAGTTGTTTTATTGTGGAGATCTGCTTCTTTTCCAGTACACTGTTACAGTTTAACAAATGTGAAAATGACCTTTTGCTGGAAGACCACCATTTTTACCACACTTACCATGAAGTAAGAATGTCACAAACAATCTATTAAAGTGTTGTTTTATTGTTTTTCCTTGTGCAAACTTTTACTTTTGCCATATAGCTGCTTATTTAACTGCTACATGATTTATTTACCATTTTACATGTTGATCTGATATTCTGTCATAAAAAAAGTTTGGGATTGGTAATGTTTTTAAAAGAAGTCTCGTATGCTCTCCAAAGATACATTTGTTTGATCAAAATACAGTAAAAACAGTAATATTGTGACATATTACAGTAATTATAAAAGCTGTTTTGTACCTGATTCCACAGCTAAATTACTTTAATCTTTGAGATTTTTTTTTTCTTTTAAAATTCTTGGATGGACAAAAAGTCTTTAAATGACCTTTACTGTCACTGTTGATTAATTTAATGCATCACTGATGAATAAAAGCATTGATTTCACTCTCACACAAAACAGCACAAAACACATACACAGCAAAACACTTCCATTTAAGTGACAGTTGGTTAACTGCTCTAAAGGATGCGTATTTCTTGGTATAACAGCTACAGTTCTTTATATATATATATATTAAAAAAAAACATTTTAAACTGCAAAACATCACCATGAAATAGCAGGCTTTGTTTACTCTAAAATGAAAATGCTATCATCATTTCCTCGCCCTCAAGTCATTTCAGTTCAAACCCTCAAGAAATGTATTCATGAGAAAATAGATGAAGATATTTCTATGAAATGTAAAGAATTTTTACACACATGGTTCGCATGAAATGCTTCATTATGTTAACATTTAAAAAAAAGGGAAAAAAAGTAATAATTACAAGTGAATAAAGCATTTTTAACCAAGTCTTTCTAAGAGACAGAATTGCTTTATATAATGAAGATTTAATTTAGGCTTTTATTCACACGTATGATTGAGATTCTATTTTCACTTGATTCATGTTTTAAAAGCTAATTCAAAATCACTGTCATAATTTTGCTCGTATAATATTGAAATTTTTGTCTTTTAAATGACTTCAGTGTGAGTAAATGACTACATAATTGTCATTTCGAGGTGAATTATTAACTTATAAAAAGGCTTTGTTGAACCACTAATTTACCGCTACTTCTTTCCCCGTCTTTACATAAAAAACATTTACTTTAGCAATGAAATGTAAAAACAGATTGTGCAACATTACAAGGCTCAAGAACATGGAAAACTAAAACAACTAACAAAATACCTTGATTTAGTTAAATTGGTTGTATGGAAGCAGTTGAAAGGTTTCCATTCCAATGCATTTAGCATTTTTAAGGCATGAGCCATAGAGATGGTTTGGGTAAATTATCATGATAATTAAGAACATCTGCCAAAACCCACCAATATTTTTGAGTAATTTCTTGAAGGATCTGTTAAAAGCAGCTGTGTCCAATCCTGCTCTTTCAGAGTTTAGCTTTAACACATTTACCTGTACGTTTCTAGAGTCCGAAAACCTTGATTAGCTGGTTCAGATGTTAACTAGACTTAAAGCTAAACTCTGCAGGACAGTGGCCATCCAGCAATATAACAGCTATGTCTGAGGAGGATGTGGAGGAGGTGGCGATGAAGATGGAGGGTCTGAGTCGACTCTGCTGCGTTTGACTGGCAGGCCTTGATCATGTGCCTTTCTGATGTGCCTGTACAAGTCTCCAGACTGCGTATAACTCCGGTAACAGTAGCTGCATTCATATGGCCGTTCCCTGGTGTGCACAATGGCGTGTCTCCTCAAGGTGTACGCGCAGGAAAAGGTCTTTCCGCAAGTGCTACAAGTAGGCACATCGTCCACATAATTCCCAAGTGAGTCCTGAAAATCCTCGAGGTACATGGCCTGCTGCTCCGATTGGGAACCGGTCTGAAAAATGGATGATGGGAAGTTGCTAGATTCTGCTGTGGAATTATTAGGGCCTTGCGGTGAAGGAGGAAAAGAAAGGGGTTCTTGATGGGGAAGATGGATTAACTGATGTGCAGGTATGAATTGAGTATCAGTGAGCTCCTCTACATCTTGGTTACTGTCATCATAATTGTCTGCATGATCTAAATCTGCATTTATCCTCGGGCTGTCATCCATGACCACAGCTTCATCTGCATCATCAGACTCCTCATCAGAAATCACAATGGCCTCCACTTTCACTTTGCCGTTTTCATCACTGTACTCAATTAACGTCTGAGGTTTTTTACACCTATTTTGCAAGATTCTTGCAGTGCTCTTATTTCTCCATTCATTCAAGTTCTGAATATGCTGTGATGACCCAGGATTTCCACTATGTTTATTCTGGGTTTTTAGCGTTTGAGCGTGTGTAAAAACACTGGGTTCATGTTCTGGAGCAGCGCTGGTGTTGTTTTCCACCCTACTTAGAGCTGCGGTGGTGGCTACAACCGGTTGAGTTTCTGTCTGAATCAGTTCTGTTGAACTACAGGGACTTGAAAGCGCAGACTCAAGGCTAGTAGACCGTGCCGATATTCTAGTCTTGTCAGGTTTCGGTGAAGCGGATGGACCTGAACAAGAATTACTAACAGCTGGCTGCAAATCCATTCCTGGTTGAGTAGTGTCTGCCATTTCTGAACTCTCCACACTGTGTGTGAGCATTTTAGCAATCCCAGCTTGCGTTACAGTCTTGGCATCGATAAAAAGTGACATTTGTTGGCTGGACTGGGAACAATGTGCCAGTGCTCCATTTCTTTCCGCACCGGCTGTGTCTTCTCCAGGAGAGTGGTGGAGTCCTCCAGGTTTAGCGGACTCATTTGCACCTACTTCTACTCTTGTGCTGTCGGCCTCAGCCAGTCCTCGACCCTGCAGTCTTCTCTTACAAACCCGCACCACGTCATTCATATGTAAAAAGCTGGCAGCGGCAAGCACATCCTCTGGAGGTGGGTGGGTTGCTTGTAGCAGAACCCCTTCATACATGAAATCAAGCAGGAGCCCAAAGGCTTGAGGAGTCACGATGTCTCCATTAATACACACTGTGTCTCTCTGTGGTCCTCCATTGACTGTGCTGGTGTTCCCCACTGACTGATCCGAGTAAAACATATGGAAGAAAGGAGAGAAAGAGGCTAGTACAGAACGATGGGCTCTGAAATGAGTTGAGCCGACTTGGACAGTGCAGTCACATAGGAAACCTTGCAGACGCTGAGAGCGCAAGCTTGATAAGAGCTGCTGACTGTGTCCTGGAAACTCCATTTTTATAGACAACCTAGAAAAAACAGCATTCATTAATGTCATACACCTTAAGATATAAAGTATTGTTTATAAACAGCCTTTATGCTGTGCGTATATCAATAAAATGTCTCATAAATCACAATATTAGCACCTATTCTTTTAAAGATGAAATGTTTCTTACTGAAATCCCCAAAGTGCTGTCAAAGTCCACTTCAAGATCTGCTCTTTGGATGATCCATCATCTTTGTTTTATTAATCCACTTTTGATGACAGTTCAGAAATCCATACCTGTGAATGCATATAGTTGAATCTCGAACTAATTAATTATGTCCGGGTTTTCTTCACATAACATCTTTTTACGATGGTTTGTACATCAATTCTTCACAGGAAAACCGTAATGTAAAATCATAAGCAGCGCAAACATATACTTAAAATATCTATTAGCCAAGAAAGCAGCAAGTGGTATATTGATCTTTCTGTACCTGAAAACTAATTTTAAAACGTATACGCGATAGGGGAATGTTTGCCTTTAGGACAATACATCACGAACACACATTTCTACGTGTGTTTTGATCGGATTGCACACACGAGCGTGCACTGCCGCCAAGTGACGGGGAGGAGGACCACAAGCTGTGGCTTGTGTGACTGCAGGAAAGAAAGCTTTTATGAAGAAAAAATATTATATATTGACACAGATTAGCTTGATATATTTTGTTGTCGTTTGGATACATAGACATATGAAAAATGTAAAATTATACAAACAGGATTAATATGAAAACAAAAAACAAATTCAAAACTGAAAACAACAAGCCACCACCACCAATAATAATAAATATGCTTACTATTATTATTATTCATTCATCCATTTTCCTTCAGCTTAGTCCCTTTATTCATCTAGGGTCGCCACAGCGGAATGAACCGCCAACTTATCCAGCATATGTTTTACACAGCGGATGCCCTTCCAGTTGCAACCCAGTACTGGGAAACTATATTAATATAATAAAAATATTATTCATAAATAAAATATTAATTACATTCATGTAAATTCAGCTATTTAGCCTCTTTTTTTGCATATTTACAAAAATAAATTTTGAAACAGTATGACAAATACATGCCTAAGAATAAAAACAACACATTAAACAACAACAATAATAGCTGTTATATCACATTCATTAGCTATTTGGGATATTGTTTGTCTGAGTTTTATTACAGTTACAAAGTCTATATAAATTCATATTAATATATACTGTCTTTTCAA